>VXAU01006133.1:2322050-2368926 GCA_013399695.1 Formicarius rufipectus | reverse complement strand
GAGGGAGGGCGGCTCGGGCCCGCCGCGGCAGGTGCGCCGCGCCTGGGGTGGCGGCTGGGCCTGCCCGGGACCCCGCAGGTGCGGTGGCTCCGGCGTGTGGCACCGTCACCCCCTGCAAAACCAGCTCGAGTCCTGCCGGCGTGTTCACTGACACATCCCATGCCCAGTAGGAAAGCGGAGCTTTTTCCACTTAAGGTCGTAAGTGGTAATTTAACCTGCGGTGATCTGTTTAGGTTTTATTTTTATCGGGTGCTAAGCAAGCAAGTGTCCCAAACTACTGGAGAGGTGCTGCGGCGGGGCACGGCTCGGGCAAAGGCACCGGCCTGTAAACACATGAAAAGCTTTATACCTTCGAGTGCTTCTCGCGAGTTGGGAAGGGAAATAAAAATAACACCATGCTTGAGAGGCTTCCAAGTTTCATTCATCTGAGAGGCACTAAGCAGCCAAGTTCCCACCTACACCAAGTTTCCCCCACCAGCATAGTAACACTTCAATGAAAAAGTGCATAAAATAGATTCTGTGGTACAGGGCCAAAGAAAAAACGTCATTCTTTTCACTCTTCCTCCAGAAACTAATCATCGTACCCACAGTTGAAAAGATGAAAAAAGTTCAAGCCAATTATATATTAAACACATAAAACAGCATTAGTGCATTACTGGGGCTGAAAAATCAAATATTCAAAAGTCAGGAAATTACAAATACTTTTCCAAAGCAATATCGTTTTGGCTTCCTTGCACATCCTACACACCTCACAAGATATAGATTAACTAATAATAAAATGTATAGATGTGCAACAAAATGAATTGAATGTTGCAGCAGAAACCTTAGCTTGGGAATTTTGTTGTGTTTCAAGTACTTACTTTCCAGGTCCTTGTTCTGCAGTAATTCTTGGCTGTGTTTTAACAGCCAGTATTTGCAGATCCCACTGAAGTAAATGAAATTGTTTGGGGCTTTGTATACTTAACATATAACCACACACTTCATATAGCTCAGGGTTTTTTTAGAAAAGATGATCAAATGTGTATTTCTGTATACCATGTGAGACCCTTGCAATAGGCACCATTAACTGACTGACTGTCAGATTTAATGCCTGTGATGGGATCAGTCTGAACTAAAGGGCTGGGAGAGAGGGCACTGGAGCCCATCTCTGCTCCAGCAAGGCAATGGCAGAGCAAGGCAAGGACCATCCTGCAGCCACCCACAGCTGGCCAGCTGCAGCACCCAAGGCAGGCTGCCTGCATCTGGCACCCAGGGATGATCCAGAATCTAAAGGGCTCCAGCAGCAGCTGGTAAATCTGGGTATACAGGAAAGCACACGTGGGGAGGGAGATGGCACATGATGACAGTCGTGTCTGTACATCTATATGCCTGCCCTCCATCTCTCTCCCATACGTACCGTAAAGCACACAGAATTTTAAAGTCTTTTCTAGAAAAAAAATGGCCAGTACTTTAACAAGATTGAATTTGGATTTGATGATTATCCAAATATTGAGGCATTTTATTTGTGGAAAAATTCCATTTGAAGTGTGCCAGAAAGTGGATGGGGGGGAAGTGCTGTTTTCAGAATTTCAATAAATCTGTATTTTGAATTACACTAAATATTTTATAAGCCTACTGTGAATTTGTTTCTCTCTGCTTATGCTTGCCACTTCTACAGACAGAAGAGCAGTCTGGCGGCCTGTCAAGCTGATCCACCATGTGATTCCAGCCACTCTTGGACTGGGGTCTATCTTGGCAGACATGACCATTGGGTCCTTTGGAATTTATTTTATCGTAATTGGAGAAAAAGTAGGTAGGGTTTCTTTCCCAAAGTAAATACATGCCTTGTCACTAGAGTAAATTGACTGCATGCAGTGACTAAACCTTGCCTGCCTGGAAGAGGAGAAAGTTCACATTTAAAATAGAAGGTATACGACAGAACAACCTGTTGAGATGAAGCTCACATCTCTCAGAGCTATTATTTCAGACACTCTGAAAGTTTAAGCAGACATGTATGCCCAGGTTACACTTAGTTCATGTTTTCAAGACTTTTGCAACCACAGCAGCTTTTAATGAAAGACAATGTTTTAGGAAAGGTGTCAGTGTTCAAAATCACCTCTTGCTACTGCCTTGTTTCAGCCTTTCCTTGGAAATCAGTTAAAGAAGAAGGAAAAACTGAAAGAAAAACCTAATATATATGCAGAAAATGGATTCATTTAGCATATTCTGAAGTCAGGAGTCTAGTTTACTCTTTGGTTTTCCTTTCCGAATTAGAACAACGAAGGAAATGATATTTGGACTTTTCAGTCAACTATTCTACCAGGTAATCCAGAAGACACAAAGCCTTTATGTTCTGTATAACAAGAAAATGGCTGAATTCTACCTAAGTTATCTCTAAATGATTAGTGTAGGGACTAATCCAAGAAGACTTGCTGGAGGTGGGGGTGATGAACATTTACTTCCTAGATATAAGCAGCTGAAAAACAGGTAACTTAGAGATAAATATTCCTACTCAATCTTTGACTGCAATTTGCCTAAGGTGAATACTCATTAGTCATCTTTGTAGCACTCCAATGATACAAAGGGGCTTTAAAACTGGATACAGATATTTATAGACACTATTTAGCTCATATGTGCTGTCAGTATAAATTGACTTGGACCTACAAGCCTTAATTTTCTTCCAAATTTATTAATGCTTTGCATTAATAAATACCTCAAAGTCTACCTCACTGAATAAGGTAAGAAGATGTAAGTGCCATCAGGGCAGCTTCATCTCCAGGATCGTAGAATCATAGAATGGTTTGGCTTGGAAGGGACCATAAAGATATCTACTGCCAACCCCCCTGACATGGACAGGAACATCTTTCACTAGACCAGGTTGCTCAGAGCTCCATCCAGCCTAGCCTTGAACACTTCCAGAGATTAGACATCACACCTTCTCCTGGCAACCTGTGCCAGTGTCTCACCACCCTGAGTGTCACCACCCTCACAATAAAGAATGCTTTCATAATATCTAATCTAAATTTCTCTTTCAGTTTGAAGCCATTCCCCCTTATCCTGTCACTACATGCCCTTATAAGATATCCCTCTCCATCTTGTAGGCTCAGGTACTGGAGGGCCATAATCAGGGCACCCTAAAACCTTTTCTTTTCCAGACTGAAAAATCCCAATACTCTCAGTCTTTGCTCACAGGTGAGGTGCTCCATCGCTCTGATCAACCTGGTGGCCCTTCACCAGAATCACATCCTGCACTGGGGACTCCACATGGGGTCTCACAAGAGTGGAGTAGTGGAGCAGAATCCCCTCCCTCAGCCTGCTGATGGTACTTCTTTTGAATCAGTCCAGGATGCAATTTGTTTTCTGTCTGCAGTTGCACATTACTGCTCATACTCAGTTTTTCATCCACAAGTACCCCCAAGTCCTTCTCAGCAGCACTGCTTCATCACCCCCAGCCTCTGTTGATACCAAGGGTTACCCCAACCCATGTGCAGTATCTTGCACTTGCTCTTAATTCTCATGAGATTTGTTATCAACGTAACAAAAGTGATAGCATACCTTTTAGTTTGCATCTAAGTTCAATATGGAAACAACCGGAGGTGTGGATGAAAAGCACCAAACAAAATCCCGAAACAAGCATCCATAGTTTTTCTGCTATGGAGCAATCTGCCATTCTCTGCTGAATCAAAACCATGTGGATTTGGGTCTATACAAGTGGTGCAGTGCAGGAATCTCACGAAGGGAGATGAGAAACAGACAAGAAATGGCCACACATCATGTCTCTTAGAGCAAGGAAGAGACATTCCGTGAGAACCCAATTACTTTTTTTTTTAAGTTGAAACCATGATATTCACACATTTAATGATTTTCTTTTGGCAGAAAAAACATAAAAGGGACAGAGGGAAGGGAAAAGCACAAAACCTCGAAGACAAAAATTATTCTGTTAGGTATTTAGCATGGGGGAATTTGAATCCTCCCAATGCAAGCTGCAAGCACCCATGCTTTGTGCAGTGACATTCACAGGGAGCACAGGAAGCAGAACTTACTCTCCAAACAAAGGCCACCCAGTGAAATAACAGGTGGGTTAGGGATCACTGACTGAATCCCACACTGTACAGGTTTAAATCTCACCCCCAGCTAACTCCAGCAAGGGGTTTTTTGGTATTTTCTACCTGATTCTGAAATATAAGAGGACTCACATCATCACTGTAAGCTGGAGCACACATACTGTCAATTAAGGCATCTTAGGTATCACAGAAGTCCTCACTAGCTGGGTACATTTCATTTCATAGTACAGCATACTACCAATAAAAGTGGTCTTCCTCTTTAAATGCTGGTGAAACCCATAAAGGGATTTCCTTCAGAACACTGTTAGCAGAGCTTGCTAAAAGAGATGTTCTACCTTGGGAATACCCATGAGTTTGTCAAAAAATGGCAAAATTGAAAAAGATGAAGTTTCCCATTGTGTGGTTATAGCAGAATATTTCTTAGAACACTCTGGTATGATCAGCAATTTATACCTTGTACCAAGAATTACTTCTTCACTCCCCACTGTAACCATTCATTGTCTGTACTGGGATCACTTTTAGTCCTTGTTCCTTTAAATAACTCACAGTAGATTTATGTTACCTCAGTGGCTATCAGTACATCTCCTATCAACACAGTCACATTGTCAGACCTCAGGTTTGGAAAGCACCTCTTACAATGCCAGTTTGCTCTTCATTTTAATGCGGTTGGAGGTCTGTGGGTTTTTTTGTCAGCTTGTTTGAATCTTACACATACTCATCCCAAGTTGTAAATGACTCTGATCTCCCCTATGCAGAGTTTTCTAAATCCCCAAATTCACGAATACCAATTTCCTCACTAACCTTCTTAGCCATAATACTGTCATGAGACAATACTTAAAAGAGAAAATATTGTACTTTTGAGAAACACCACCCTCATTAGGTCATTTCATCAGCTTCTTTAAAGATAGTTGTTGATTTGAAATAGATCTCAGCTTTAAATACAAGTTTAACAAAGGTGATGGGGGAAATTTTTTGAACGTAACTTCAAACTAGAGAGCTCTAAGACCTAAGACACTCAAAAGTTTTAATGTTTATGATATGGCTGTATTGGCTCAGGATTTAGTTTACTGGTAGTATTTGCAAATCCCTGCAGAGTGATCCACACTGCCATTTGTTAGATTTGCACCATAATCTACAGAGGATGTGAAGTATGCATGTAGTAAGTACTTAGAAACCTTTGTAAGGTTTAACCAGGCATTTGCTTTACCTATGCAGTCTTAATGTCGTATCGGTGGTTTAGATGTAGAAATTAAAGATAAGTAATATTTCTATGCATATTAGCTTCAATTCATAGACAATTTAGAGAATTTGGGTGGATTTCTAATTTATTCAGACATGACAACTGGCAGAATCTTAACAGTAGAATAAACCACCTTTCAGCTCCACTGCCCAAATCCATCCTTCAGTCAGTGCATACCAAGTACTTTCCAGAGGGTGCTGATTATTCATAGGAGTGTTTGAAAACAAGCAATGGTCTTTTCCCAGTTCCAGTTTAGATGCGAGTCAGACACCTTGCAACCAGCTTCCCTGTCAGGAACCTGAAAGAAAGGAAACACTTAAAGAAAGCTGTTCTGTTATTTGCATACTTATAAAAACAAAACAAAACAAAAAACACAAACAACAACAAAAAAACCAAACAAACAAAAACCCAAACAAAAAACCAAACAAGAAACCAAACAAACAACCCACCCTCCAAGAAAATTTCAAGAACCATGGATTGCATTAAGAGAACATACCCAATTCTTTCCCACAGTCTGTGATTATTGTGGAGATTTTTTTTCAGCCCAGCAGATAGATTTCTTAAAGAAGAATTTTTTAGTGAAGCAGCGAGGTCATGTGGCATTTTTCAATATGCATGGATTCAGTAGAAGGAAATCACTCATTCAAGTAATTTGCAAGTAAGGGTTTCTTACCAGATTGAATGCTTTCTTGCTGAATAAATTTAGTTCTTCTCTTTAGGCAAGAATATACTCCTCATACTTCTCAAATGTATATTTTAAATGCTGCAGGTTGCCTAATGAACATGGTACTCATTAAAACTGATGGAGCAAGACTTTTTTGCCATATTTGAAAGTTATTTTTTTTTTTAATTCTATTCAAAGCAGTATGAAACTGATTCTTGTTATCAAACATAAAAATTTCATATTGTTGCAGTCATCTGGATATGGACTTCTTGTGTTGAGACCAAACATACATAAAATTAGGAACTGAACTTTATTAAAATGAGGATGTGTTGAAAGTCTATAAGCTGTTTTGGAAACTGTCTGCTATGTCTACCAAAACAACAAAAAATAAACAAACAACAACAACAACAACAAAAACCACAAAAAAAGGAGTAGTAAATTAAGCAATACTAAATATTAAAAGAAGAGTTTCCAGTTGTTTATTTGCCATGGATTAAGGTCCTCTGTGTGTACTGGCATTATGAAAGTGTATATAGGGTCAGATGTTTTATATGGAAATTAGTTATAAAAACCCAGGTTTTCAGCACTACAAACACTGTATAATTTAGAAATAGCCAATAAGAGTGGCGTATTTTTATATTTACTTGCATTAAAAGATTAAAAAGCACTGTACAGTTTCTCCTTTGGCCAGTGATTTGTCCTCATGTTTTTGTTGTGGGTGCTTTGCTCATAATTAATTGCATAAGATAATTCATTAATTACAACCTTTCTTCTTAGGAAAAGGCAAATTTCCTCTAACAATGTTTGGGGTTTTTTTCTGTAGAGTAAAAACCATATCCCTATGCAATGTATGAATCATAATGTAGGAATATAGCAAGCTTTTTAAGGAAGACTTTCTACGCTGCTTTTTGTTATAACACTGTTATGCGATCAGATCAGAGGTATAACATTGAAACGTCAAATACATCTTCTGCAGATTTCTTCATTCAGAGGGTATTAGGACAATTGGCCCACTTATCATTGCACTAAATAGCTACAAATAGTTCAGACAGATGGTTTTAGATCCCTATACGTATTTACCATTGTTGACTCACCACTGCATCTGATACTGAAGACAGAAAACCAATAGAGAAGTCCTAAGCACAAGAGATGAGAGTGTGATTCCCAGTAATTAACTAATACAGTAAACTGCTATATTTATTAGTATTCTCACTGAAGAAATTGAGTTTTATATCTAACCAGAATGAGACTGGAAGAATTGGAAGTGACAGCTGAAGAAAAGCAAGGCCAATGGGCTGTTCTTGGGACACTACAGCCCTGTTGCGTTAATCCAGCTGATGGCTTTATTTACTGGAGCTAATCCTGCTGCCTGCCTTAACCACTGGAGCTGTAGACCCAGTTTAAGAGCAGGAGAATGGTGGGACACCACACTGTTTGGTATATGAGAAGACATACCTGAGAGAGTTCAGAAAGATGACAACTGCTAGGCTGTGGAGTCACCTCACTGTTTTATTTCAGGGCTTCACTTGTCACTGGTGGTGAAAGGAGAACTTTCAGCCGTTCTCAAATGTTGCTGTAAGTCTGCCACAGTATCAAGCCATTTCGTTCTTAGAGTCCCAGGCAAACACAAAAATTAAATTATACTGATACGACTTACTTTGCACAGAATTCTCCATCTGTTGCTTTTCTCAATAGTTCCATTAGAAAGTCATGTTGTTTCATACTCTGTTATTAACAGATGTTGGAGCAGAATAATGTGTACGTGTTCCTGAGATTTGGAAGTGTTGCTAGGTACAAATTTCTGTCCTAGGACTTGTATCGTGACACTGCACCAGTGCCTTGCTGCCACAGGAAATCCTACTTGTGGGAAGGGACCTGAGGAGGTCCCTTCATCCAGCTTCCCACTGAGAGCAGGCTGCTCAGGACCTTGTGCAGCTGGGTTCTGAGTATGGTCTCCCTGTGCATCCTGCTCACTCTAGTGTTGGACCATTCTCACAGAAAAAAGTTAATTACTGTATCAAGTCAAAATTTGTCATGTTTCAGACACCTTTGCTGCCTCGTGTTCTTCCGTGGTCCACATCTGGGAAGAATCAGGCTCCATCTTCTCTGCACCCTCCCCTTAGTAGCTGCATACATTGGGTTGGGGATTCACATTGAAGCCACCTCTCTTTAGAGCTGAACAAGCACAGCAGCCACAGGACATCTTGGCAGTCCTCCACTGGACTTGCTGCAGTGTATCAGTTTCTTGTGATGGTGAGCCATCAGAGTAAACAAACAGAGGGACTAATGACTCCCCTTCGGCAGCTTGCTGTCCTTTTGCTCACAGAGCCTGGAGTGCCAGCAGCCTCTTTTTGCTGTAAGAGCGTGTTGCTGACTCACATTCAGCTCCTTATCCGCCAGGTCCTCTAGGTTTTGTTCTGCAATACTGATTCCTGGACAGCAAATCCACAGCATGTATTGCATCAGGGCCTTGAGTCAACTCCCCCTGCAAGGATTTTAGTTGGTTCAGGAGTTTAGTTGACTGAGTTCAAGATCAGCTTTTTTGCTGATCTGAGCTGTTTGTTGGGAAGAAAGCTAGAGGCAACCTCAGCAAGGGCCTGCCTACCTCTCTGTCCCTCGGGAGCTGCTTTCAAGCTGAGGCTCTTGTGCTTGGCCTCTGCCTGAGTGACTCTGCAGCTGTGCTGCGGCTGTGTCAGTGACTAGTCTTGTACCTCCCTGATCTTGACCTGCTGGCCAGATTTCCTGGCTTGACCTTGAACCTGCCTCGTCACAACAGACTTGCTTTGCAGTCTCTGGACTCAGGCTGACACTGATCACTCTTTTCAGGCATATATGCACAAGAAACTCTGTTTTACTCTGTTCATTTTTTGTTCACTTGAACTCAGCTGAGCTTTGGATTTTGTAATTCCTTCTCTGCACACTCAAGCAGTGTCTCTGTATACAATTCCTTCTCTGCAATATCAAGCAGTGTCTCTGTATACAATTCCTTCTCTGCACACTCAAGCAGTGTCTCTGTATACCTCCTGGGCAGCTTCCTCCTTCTGTGTGCTCCCTCTGTGCACATGGCTTCAGTCAAGAGTGCCCACTTCATCCATGCTCATACTCTGCTTCTCCTGATTTACTTTACACATATTGCAATAGACCACTTTTATGCTTTAAGGAGGTTTGCCTTAAAGACTGACTTGCTCTTCTGGGCTGCTCATTCCTCCAGGTCTGTCTTCCATGGGAATTGCTAAGTGTCATGGTCATTGTAGCCAAAGCTTCCTTTGACCATTGCCTTTTCAACTGGTTCTTCCTTCTTTGTGTGTAAATGCCCAGTAATCAGTTAATTTATCACCTTTTTCAACAAAATGCTTTCTATACACTCCAGAAACCTCCTGGATCGGTTATGCACAGTCCTGTTACCATTCTAGCAGACAAGGTGCTTCAAATTCTCTGTGAAAGCCAGGGCCTGGGATAAAGAAGCGCTGAAAACAGAACTAAACAAAAAATAAGCTTTGTGCACACATGTTTAGACTCCAAATATCCCCACTAACATGTTGTGCAATTCCAAAGAGAAATCTCATCATGCACTATAGCTTGAGTAGGAAATGCAGATAGAGCTGTGGTGCAACTGCAGCCAACAGGACAATGTAGATTGACATGATGAGACTGAGCCTCTAAGATAAGAGCTCAAGATGTCAAGCAAGAGGGCATTATCCTAAGTCCTGAATTTGGTGTTGACCCTGAAGAAGCAGAGATCACTACATCCTTACCACCACCCCTTGAAGTAGTTAATCTCTGCTTGTTTCTATCCAAGTACTATCAGAAGCAACAGATGAGATCTGATGAACTATACTGAAATACAGTAGTCTTGAAATCCTCATCTCCAAGAAGCAACTTTTTTATTTCTCTTGCAATCTAAGAAAACAAAGTAAGACTTCCTTGTTCAAGGACCTTTACACATTAGCATGTAATTGCACTCTGAAATAGTCCAAGGACATGTTCTTTCTCTTCTGTTATCATCTAAGTTTCTTTTATGCCAGCTGTTAAACACAGTATTTTGTATCCAGGCTTCATTGATATGCCTTTTGAAAAGCATTGTAAAAGTTGCTGTCATTTATGGTTTGCTCATCTCACCTGGTATTTATTATTAACATTCAATTTATATATATATAATCAGGGTTGGGCCTATTCCACAGAGTACAAACCAATTTGAAATACGGCAAGTAAAAGCATTTCAGAGAGCTTAAAAAGAATTCCTGGTACCAACATTTACACTTAACACTAGTTTATCCATTACCAACACAAGCAATTGCAATTGTTTGTTCCACTTCTCCTAAAATATTTTGGACAACATTTTTTCCCTCACAAAGTATAGTAAGCTTGGCAAGTGAGAAGACACGGGAAATAGTTTTATAGAACAAGACATCATTCTTGTTTTTCACAGAACATATGTCAGCCACCAGCAGACTCACGGGATGTAATCCATATGAGAGTTCCTCAATTGTGTTACAAAATAGTCTTGCAAAAGAAATTTCTTTCTTCCATTTATGAGCTTGAGATGACAATTAGGTCTAACCAATCATTCAGTACAGTTAATTAAAAAAAAAAAAAAAAAGAAAAAAAAAGCTAAGAAATAACTGCTTTCCATGGTAAAACCATAGGGTATTTCTAGGCAGTATTTAAGTGTATAAAACTTGTGTTGAACTGTGGGACCTCTTTAATAATCTTATAGTTTAGCCTGGAGATATGGCATACTACAAGTCTGATGTGGTGCAACTTACCAGTTTTTGCAATCTACAGACTGAATTAAACTTATTTACAGTACAGAGTGTGTTCTCAATCTTCTCACGTCATAGGAGTTGTTTTTATAATGGACACAGTAATATGTGCTTGAAGCAGTCTAACTGCAGTGCCCATGCACTTTTCCAAATGCTTGCAATTCCGTCTGCTGTTTTCCTGAGACTGTCTCTGTTAAATATTATCAGTGAAAATTTAAATTTCTCATCATGCAGTCATCAACTTGTAACAGCAGCAACCCAGCAAAGTAATAACACGTTTTTATGCTTTACTTAAGATGTTTTCTTGCCTACTGAGAAAGTCAACTAGTATTTTCAACAAATCTGGGCATTATCCCTGAAATAAATCTTTCATCGCACAGTTATATGTCAGAGGAAGAGTCATCCACTGCCAGTAAATTGAAAGGTATTTTTCTAACCTGTGTTGTTTGAGACCCATTCAGAAGCAAAGAGACCACATTGCACCTCTCAACCAAATATTTGCAGTCTCTCACTCCCTGCAACAGAAGAATCAGTGCAAACTACCTTTAATGCAAGCAAAAATATCAGCATTCCTCCAGTCCATCTGCTGTATTCAGCTACACCTGAGAGATGTGTAACTCAGAACAACTACTACAGGGTTCTGCTCCTATAGCTACTCTATGACTAAAATCCTCCTGCAGTTAACATAATCACTAATACTAAAACCAAGTGAATTATCTATGGACAGGCAAGGGACCTGTATTTCCTACTGACTGCTCACAGCTACACATCTAAGAGAAACCATTTACAGAACCAGGCTGTGAAAATGTCTACCAAGTCAGAATATTTTTCTTCATATCATAAAATCAAAATGTAAATCTCACAGCTTAAGAAGCTATATTGAAAACACCTGTCCTGCAACTGGATTACAAGGCAAATAGGAGCCTAAAGAACTGGGACAAGCAGTTTGACCTGTGACCTGCAAGGTCACTGAGCTGCCTTTCTTCCTTTGCTGTTGTCTTCATCTAATACAGGGGATTTACCTTGGCAGACCATTTAGGAGCCAACAGGTGACTGGGAAAGAGACAAAGGGATCTAAAGGACAAGTACTAGTGGTGGAAAATATCTTAAAGCCCTCTGACAAAAAAAAGTCATGCTTTCTTGTTTCTCTGTGAAAGAGTACAGTTTTCTGTGACAAGCAGCAGTCAAGCTGTTTCTGCTTCTGCTCCAACAGAAGAAAAATATCTTCAATGATTTATGATTAATTTACCTTAAAAGTTGTTCTCTCTGTCCTTAGCTTTTATTTAGATTTTACTGCCTATTCATCTGTGTCTATGAAATACATAAAATTTTTAAGTATTTTTTTCTGTCTATATTATTAATAAATTACCTCAAGAATGTTAATTAGCATTTTATGTTTCCAAGAACATTTATTTTATATTCTCTGCAATAATTTTAGGGATAAAAAGTTTATATTACTAAACATTTTTACAATCTTCATGTCCAAAAAAGGAATCTTGGTCTGGCTGCATTCAGTTCAACCTTGTGTGTTATGACATTTTTCCAAATATTGGCAAAATAATTTTCTTTGCCATGCTTTTTTCTTCCACATTACTATGTTGTCAAATTCTTTCTTTTTGCAAGGAATTCCTTTTCATCAATTTCCAGCTTTCTGAGCAGCTCTGCTGCCCCTTATTTGTGAGCTCCATCATCTGTGCTCCTGTCATCAACTCTCTCCATGTTGGACTGAAGCACACATATCAGGTAAAGCCTTGAGAACTGGAATGAAGTTGAGTTTTCCCATTAAAAAAAAAAAAAAAAAGATAATTTTTCAAAATCTTTCATTCACTAGCTTGTATATAAACTCAAAGTTGAGAATAACTGATCATGAAATTCTGGCTGAATATACAGCCTGCCTGAAACAAGAGCAGGAGAGCTCCCTCTGTCTACTCCCATAGTTTGTGTGAATCCATGTGGATCCAGAAGGAGACTGATTCAGTGTGTCAGGGGTAGGGGATGGAGGGAACTGCACATCCACCCAAACAGAAACACAGAGTCCTCTGCTCTGGCTAGGAGCATTTTCCAGGAAGAGAGAGGAGTGTGACGATGCTAAACCAAACAAGAGAGGAGAACACAAAGGTCTCTTTGTCAAGTTTCCAAGACACAGTTGCCTTCATCCTTTCTTGGTGTGCAGCATGCTTTCCCTGGCCTCCTAATGAAGCTGCCAAAAACCCGTCCTCTTAATATTTCATGCCTGGTTTCACTGCATAGACCCTTCTGTCCTCAGCGTTGTTCCATATCAGTTCTTATCCACTTACAGTCTTGGGGAGCAAGTAACTTCACTCATGAGGCTGCTGTAACAGAAAACAGTGTTGCCTGTCCCAGTCAGTCCAGCAAGGTTTTACACTGAGGCTTCAGATTCTAAGAATGACTCTATGATCTTTTTCAGGGATGAAGCTGTCTGATCGAATTCTGTCAGCAGGGAATTGTAGCCCAAGTTCACAATGAGGATGATTACTGGTTCATTTTCCAAGTGTTAGTATTTAAAAATAAATAAATAAACAACTTAGGAAGTCAACTGGTAAGTCTAGCAACCCCCAAACCAGCTGTCTGTAACAGAGTTACATGGAGTAATCCAAACTAAAAAGTTAGACACAGTCTCACGATTTTCACCCCTGGCACCTTCCAGCACAGCAAAATGCTCATTTGTGCAGCAACAGGAAGCTGCTTTGTGTGCAGTCAGATGCACTTTGTAACCAAATGAGTCACTGTGGTCTTCAGCTGTCTCCCAATGCAGGCTCGTATTTGGGGTTTTTTCACGGTTTTCACTTTACATACATGAACATTTTTCATATCTATTCATAAAGTTCAGTGTTATGTTGATAATAAGTTCTCATTTTTCAGAACACGCTCATGTTTTTAAAAACCCACTTTAATCCAAAAGAACAGACTGTAATTAAAGGCAGGCAATAGACACATTGAAGCAAATAGATTATGACCCATATTATTAATATCAGTCCATCTTCACAAAAAACAGGTAATTTATGCCAGCTGATGTTTTGGCCTTGCATTTTAAGCTTCCAGTAAGAAATTAGGAAAACAATGCTGAGAGTGATCTATAGAGTTATTAAAAAATATTTGGAATTATTATTTTAAGATTTCATTTCTACATTTTTGTATAAAACCCAAATGTTTACTAATCAGGTCAAGGCATGTGTCTATTCAGGAGCCATCACAGTATTGTTGAATAATTTGGCAAAATTCTCAGATCTACTCTCATTTGTAGCATTTATTGCCAGAATACTTTGTCATTTTCCAAGAAATATGTATTTCTTGTACTCGTTGTCTCAGCTGCTTTATTGATTCCATGGTTATCCTTTCCAAATCACTGTTCCAGCTCATTGATGATTCTATCCAGTGCTGGTTACAGAAAATGTTGTTGAAAGGCCTCTTTACTTTGAAAAGCCATGTGTTGACCAGTATTTTTAGTTAACAGATGTACTCAGCCAAGATGACAATCTCCAAATTTTCTACTTCTGTGTTTTTTCCGCAGAAGGCAATGAGCTGTTTGCTGCAATAAACTCTTCTGTTTTGCCCATACTTATGGCCACAATCCATGCTCTAAATCACTGTCTACATTATTTTAACATAAATCCCCTTTCAAATACCCTTCTAATTCAATGGCATGCTGTAAATCAAATACACACTATTATAACCGCCTTGAGACTCTACTGGAGCTCTTCAAATATACTCTTTAAAAGCACTGATTTTATGGCAAGCTTCAGGGTAAATTTACAGCAAGATACACAAAGACTTAGTCATGGGATAAAATTCTGCATGCAGAGAAGCTTAATGGCTTGGTCTTCTCAAACACACAGGTGGTTCACTTTAGAAATATATATAGTCCCACTGAAGTTAATAGAATTACATGTATGCTTAAGGTTAAGTATATGCATAAGTATTTTCAGGAGTATTTCCAGTATTTCCATTTATCTAGATAACTACATATTTAAAATCTTACCTTTATAATCTGGTTTAAATTTTTCTCTTCCAAAGTACTTCATCTGCTTTTGGGGTGGCTGGTGGATTTTCGGGTTAGCAAAACTTGCTAAAAAGAACTCACTAGCTTAGATCATCAGGAGATTGGCTCCAAGTAGTCACACCTATTAAAATTGTTTCCAAGAAATGGGCCTGGGTGATAACAGTCAGACACAAACACTTCACAGGGTCAAGTGTGGGGCCATCTCAGTTTGCTGTTACAGTTTAGGTCACAGAGGTATGTTAAAGGTTTGTAGAGCTGTACTAAGCCAAGTGGAACACAGGCAAAGGTTAGACCACTGCCTTTCTTCCCCTCTCTCTCCCTCAAAAACTAACAAGGAAAACCTCAGTGAGATCTCCATCCCTCTTTTTTGCTCCCCTCTGACAGAGAATGGCTACTTTTGCCAGGCAGCCTTGCAGTGCTGCTTCTTTCTCCGCTTCACATACTTGCCTGAGGCTTTAAACCCCATCTACCCAGCTGATTAGAAAGGATATCAAGCTGACAACCATGATGATGAAGACCAGGAACAGCTTAACAGTCCTCTTGGTTTGATATAAACTAATATATCAGATTATCTATTTTCCAAGGGATTTCTACCTCTGCACAGCAGCTCTGCTATGAAATTGCAACTGGTCTCTGGGTACACAATCATGTGAACAAACCAGGATGAGCCCTGAACAACTACGATGAGGATCAAACAGTCCACACTTCAAATCACAACTTTCTGATCATCTCTTCATGAATAATAGGCTCTGTAAGAGACAGGACATATTGAAAATGCTAACAAAGTTAAATTGTCTAATATTTCTACTGCAGTTTTGCTGTGTGGTAAACCAAGAGAATGTGTCTCAATGTACTTGCCTTCCAAAGGAGTCCAAAAGGAGTCCAGATTGCAATTTACATCTAGATTGTCTGATTTGTGAAGATCCTCATCTGCCGAATTCAGCAGCCTACAGAAACTAATTCCAACAAGCTACCATTATGAGAAAGCCAAATATGATTCTCTATTTCCTGGGCAAGGAACTAGAAACTGAGAGATTAAACAATCCACTGCATAGCCCTGAGCAAGATATTGGCAACCTCAGACCATGGCAATGTCACCTCTACCCCAGTATTTCAGATTGGAGTTGAACACTATCATGGACAGCTGCTTATTTTTAAAAATGGTTTCTTCCAATTCAACAGATCTTAGAGAACAAACCATCCTTCTGCAATCTCCTAATTTTTACTGGACTTTTCCACAAGGACAGTGTTGTAAAATAGTGAATTACCACGTAAATATTTATTCATTTGAAACACACCTCAGGTCATAGTTCAAAGTAATTAGTGCTAGCTGGAGGCCTGGTCCGACCACTTCACTTGCACTTTGCACTCACTGAGACAATGGATCTGCACACGAGCGTGTAAAGCCCTGGATCCATGGCAAGCAGGTTTAACTGCTCAATAGATATTAAACATCCAAGTCTATATATAAGGCTTCAGTGTAGCTGAAAATGGATGCCTGGCCTTACTGTCCTGTACATTACAAGAAACTTGAACAGGAAAATGAAGAGAAACTTGCTAATGTGTGACTGAAGACATTATATAGGTACATAAAAATAAAGGAACGCTTCACTCTAACCCACTAAAGGTGCCTACAGCTAATGTTAGGAAAGAAAAGGTGTTTAAGAAACTTATTACAAGGAGGTAGAATTATTTATCACTAATGTAATAAACTATAATGAAATAAGCAAGGGCAGCATAGCTAAAGATATAAAGTCTCAAAATATGGAAGAAGCATGAGAAGAGTTTCTAGAGAAATCACTTCAATAACCTATTATTGAAACTCACTTTCATGCTAGAAAGCTGAACACTAACAGGAATTCTATAATGAGAAATTTGCATTTTGCTTAAATGAACCAGTGTTTTCTACTGATGATTTGACAAAGTTATTCCTGAACATGGCAGCTGACAGATTTCTTTATGAAATAATTGTCAAACCAGCAAACAAGGCTATTTTAGATTTTTTTAAATTATGCTACAGAAGAGTTGGACATCCAAAATAAATTTTAATTAAGTTATCATAACTTGCCTACAGTTTAGTTAAATGGAAAAAGAAATGTTGGTCAAATAGCAAACAAATGCTATGATTTTTATTTCAGAAGAGCAAATTTTAATTAAGGGACACTAAGTGAAGTAAACGTCCCTGAAGTCATCAAGGATATTAACATGAGTCTTGGAATTTTCTTAAGTGAAATTTGCTAAAATTATCTGGAACTGGTAAGTGAGAAAAACCGTAGGGAAAGGACTTCAGAAGCAGCCAGATAACCAGTTTCAAAAGCATTCTTGGAGTAACCACAGAAGCTGATACAAACTGGTAAAGCTAACATAGAACAGGGTAAACAAAAGTGTCTTGCACCAAGTGAGAGAGTCCTGGTAGAAGGCAGCAAGTGGTTCATCTAACTTAGGAGAGCAATGCTAGGAGGGCAGCTGATCACAGTTTCCCAAACTACCAAAAGTTTTTAGCCAAAGTTATAATACCAGCAGCTCAATGAACTGGACTTAAAAAAAGGGTGCTCTTCATGGAGGTTTAAAGAGGAAATAAAGTTTGTTTTCAGAAAATTAAATTATGAAAGAATAATGACAGTGCACTTCTTGGATAGGGCAGAAAACAGGGATTGAAAAGGTCACTCCAAACCTACACCCTGTGCTCCTATCTTTAGCCTAGTGCTTTACCCTATTCTAAATACCCTAATAAGTAAATGCAATTTGTTGTGCTTTATCAAATTGTACAAGACATATTCAGGGAAAACAATAACCAAGCTCTTCTGCATGTTTTTCCCAGAGTCAGGGACTGGAGCCATGGCATTTGGATGAAAAAATCTTTTTTCTTGCCCAGTTTTTTTCTGTGGAGCCAAAGTGTCTGATTCTGCTGGCATCCAATTTCAGTTCTGATTTCAGTCCAGTGAACCTGGTAACTCTAGACTGATCTTCTACACCACAAAATTTCTCACTGTCTTTGTAGCCAAGTTTATCATAATTTCTTACAATAAAGCAATGCTGCTGACTGTTTCAGATAGTTTCTCACTGTAGTTTCTGGCCTTACTATTCTGAAGCTCACAGAACTGACATGTACACTGGTTTTCTCTTTTACTTCTCCCTTTCCCCAATTGTACAAAATTACTCTAAAGATCATGTCATCTGTTTCAGTCATCTTTGCTTTTGGCAAGTAATGTTTCAATATCCATTTCCTGATCATATTGCTAAACAATCATAAATAGAAAAATGTGAATATAAATATGCCAGTATGAAGTCAATGCCAAATGACTCTTGGGTCCCAAATGTCCTATATAATACCAATATAATCTACATTTCAAACCCTGCAAAGGGTTTTTGCATTTGCACTGTCACCACAGGCTCCATGAAGCTGAGACTAGAATGCCTTTGGTTCTACAGCACACCAACTCACCCAGCTGAAAGAGTGCAGATTTAGATTTTTAAGTTCAAAAAAATAGAAAGACCACATTTTCTAGATGGCATCAAGCTGTGACATAGGTAAGTATAAACTTCACATGGATAAGCATACCTTATCCCATAGTCTAACAGGAAAACAAGGCACAGGCTCCCCTCTGGAAAGTGTTGGCTTGCAAGAGCATTGGGATTTTTAAGCCTCAGGACAGAGATGCAGCCTTCTGCATCATTTGATAACTACATGCTCTTAGTATTTCTCTTTAAGTCTTGATCTACTTTCTCCTTTAAAATGTGCCTGGCTGAGAGAGCAGCTCATTTTGTTACAGGGAAAACAGAGTGCAATATTTGCTTTCTCATCAGTTCAAAGGAAAAAAAGAATTGCACTGACCTAGAATGCAGAATTTAGTATTTCTCTAGGCTATCAGAAAACGAAGTAAAAACCTGCACCAGTAAATTGCTGCTAATTCATATGGACTCCAGGTATGAACAGCCTGATGGGCTAATGGACACCTAGTTCTTATGGTGAAATATCTTAATGGCATTCAGCAGGTTTTTCCATTGATTTTGAAAATGGCTAGGTTTCATCTTTCATTCTCAAGGATTTTTATTACACCAGCACATAGATCATCACAGATGCTTCAATAAGGAGACCCATCTTATTTTGAAGAAAGGATGATTTTGATGAGTCTTGGCATATTCTCTGTTACTCATCTACCTTATGCTGGCACCCACAGACTGGTCAAGCAACACCCACACAAAGGACAGGGAAATTACACCTTTCCTAACAGTAAATGCTCATGTGGAAGAGGCTTAAAAGAGTTCCCTGAGGTAGTTTTCTGTCAATTCAGTGGTCTGAACAAGGCCCACAGATGGTGAGGCACTTTCCTGAGCTGGCAGAGGAGAAGCAGGATCACATCTGGCCAGGCACCACTCCAACAACTCCACCTCTGAGGTAAAAGAGAGTTTTCCTGAGGAGCTAGACGGGGCCATAACTCAGCTGCTGAGAAGTGCAAGCTCAGGAGCAATAGCACAGTAGATAGGGATTATTTTTTTTATAAAGCATTTAAATTATAAATTTTCCGATGCAGCAGTTCAACTTCTGTTTAAGGAGCACTTTATTTTGCATTCTACTAAAACAGAGATTAAGAGTCCATTCAGTGTGCTTAGTTTGAGGAAGTACTACAGCCACTCATTTCAGTGCTCTCAGACCTTTGCTTTCACCACAAAGACATTGAATTAGTTTCCCAAGCAGGAAGTGCAAGCACAGGGAGAGCATCTGCTTGCAAGCAAGCAGGCACACTAAGGAGAGGGATCAGATATTGGCACAAACATTCCCTTTCAGACCTCTACTGGGTCACTGCAGTCTCCCCCAGGCCACACATGGCTTTCTGGAAGCATCAGCCCATCGGTCAGTGAAAAGGGCCATTTGTTCCCAGTACCATAGTGCTGCAGCAGCACAGCGCTGGTGCTCAGGGAAGGCACTGAGCAGATGCTCTGGGTCGCTGCTTGGTGGTCTGGGCTCTGGCACTGCTCACTGCAGCTGCTGCTGCTCTGTTCTGTATGTATACAATACACTTAAAATCTAGGCTCATGTCTCTACCTGGCTGCCCAGCACACTGATGCCGAAACAGGATGTGAATCAAAGTGAACAGTGCAGAAGTTAAGTCTGAAAGGAAGGAGGCTTCATTTCCTGCATTACAGAAAACAGCTCCAGATGAGTTTTCCCCACTCACCTGAGCCACTTCTCTTCAGAGGAAGTCAGAGGCAACCCTCATGGCCAGAGCCACCATCACTGAGGTTTTTGGCTGCTATTTCAGAAGAAATACAGCTCCAGCAGTTGTTTCCCAGACATCTAACTTTTGGAGGAAAACAAACAAACAAACAAACAAACAAACAAACAAACAAACAAACAAACAAACAAACAAACAAACACACTTTTCTTCCCCTCCCTAACATCAGCATTACAAGAGGCCTTCTTACAGCCCAGTGCCAGGATCTTATTTCTGGCCCTGGAGGTACAATCACTTTATGTGGCATCACTTTACGTGTACTAAAACCAAACGTGTGCTAATGTAACAAGCCGCCCACAGCTTTGCTGTTCTGCATATGAGCAATTACTTGTGTTGAGTCTGTGTATTAGTCTCCTCAGTCTAGACTAATTCACAAGGAGGAGTGTTTGCCACAGCTACCAGGGTGGATCCAGTGCTCTTCCAGTGTGGACCCATGCCAGCTTCAGTTCAATCCGCAGCTGCAGAGCAACCCATGCTTTCCAAATGAAGGAGGACAAGCTTAGCGGATAACATAGCAAAGCAGAAAATAACTATTTCATGAGAGGTTTTGAAGTTTCTCCATTTATTTTTGTTCCACTGCAGAAATGTCGCAGTCGGTTTCCTACAACCCAGATGACTGACCAAACAGCTCAGGATCACAGAGCTACCCCGAGGGCAGTTTCTGGATTGTCACCAGGTAACAGAAAACTGTCATGTCAGGCCGTGTGTGACTTCGGATCTTCAGGTCTGGAATGAAAATGTTAGACTAACCTCACACTTCTGCTTTGCTGAGGCTATTGGGAAAAGGATGTTCAATGCCACATACCTTGCATTATAAACATAACCAGTCCCAGAGTGGTTTGGGTTTTTTTTTTGTTTGGTTGGTTAGTTGGTTGGCATTTTTTTCACTTTGACAGTAAGTGACAGTATTTTGGAAACATCTCTACTTATCTGAGTTGCTGATTTTAATAGGACTTCCCATATAAATCCTTAATTCAGACAAGTTTCCTATTCTCATTCCATTTTCTAATCAGGGCCTGAGAACACCAATAGGCTGTGTAGGTATTTCCCCCCCAACCCTACTGCTCAAATCTGCCTGTGGTACAGTGGAGCTCTTCCATCTGGAATTGAGCTTACATGAGAAAGCATTCTAAGAAATCCCACTCCTTCACTGGGGAAGCATCATTTTATGGGGTTTTTAGAGTCAAAATTTCCTGCTAAAAGTCTTTGTCATAAGAGCTATAAAAGTAAAGTTCCGTTTCCAAAATTCTAGTTGTCTATCAGGTATTAAAAATGAGTTTGAAGAGTCCCTGCAACCATTGCTTTTTAATGATACAACATTTAACAAAAGTGGTTCGAAGTTGTTGCTATGGAGCACCTAGATCACCTGCAGCTATAGGCATGAGCACCCTGTAATGTATAATGAATGCTGAGGCTCTACTCAATTTTGCCCAGGACTTGTTTTACCTTAAAATACTGGGGTTTGTTTTGGGTTTGCTTGTTTCAGTAATATTTGTTGTGGTTTTAAAGGGCTTAACAATAGTCCAGAGAGAATTCTAGTATTGGTGTTTTACATTTTTCTTTAGTGACTACCAAACTTTTTGCATAGTTCATCTTGAACTCATGCAAGAGCAGTTTTAGCAGAAAAATTACTATCTGTAACTTTATAGCTAGGACCACTGGTAGGCAGGATAATGGGGAAGTAGACTGATCTGCCCTTCCCCTGAGACAGAAGAAATTAAAATGTTCCACTCCTAGCTCAGATGAGATGCTAACAAGAAGCAGGGAACACTATACACTGTCAAGTCCCTATTTCAAATGGAACAGAACACTTACGTTTTAATGAATAGTGCTGAGTGCCAAAGGTATTGGATAAACATACATCATTTCCGTGCAGTTTTACAAATCATTCTGTAGCATGTATTAATCCCAGATGGTATGGGAACATCACCTTTTAAATGAATACTGGTGTCTGAACCTCATTGACTTTTACTGACTTCTCATGCCCAGAGCTGCCACAGCCCTGTAACATCCACACAGAAGGCATAGCTCCCTGCTACCTCTCCTAAGGGAAAGCCCTTCTCCACCTGACAGTCTAAAGTCAGTTTAGGTGCTTCAAAAAGCTTAAGAACTCATTAGTTTCAGCCCTGCTGCACAGATTTTTGTCAAGCTTCTAGGTATTTGACAATATCCGGTTGTTTTTTCATGGTGCAGATGAAGAATGTAAGCGCAGACAGGTGCATAGCATTTGGTTTACCAGGGCACTTTGTTGCCCACTCATACAGTAATGGCTCAACACTTCTAGAAAGCACAGAAACAGCAGTGTGAGTGCATTTGAAAGCACTTATTTTCCTTGATCATCATCTTTGTGTTATGATCACCTAGGCCTAGCTGTTCTAGATTTTTTTTGTTGTTGTTGGGGTTTGTTGCCTTTTTTTTTTTTTAACTTTTGCTGCTGTTAAAAAAGAGGTTACCTTATCTTTGATCATTCCTAGGATGAGTCTACAGTTCAACTCCAGCTGCAGCTCCAGAATTCCACTAATCAAAATATTCCAAACCTTGAAATACACAATAATGGCAAATAGTTACTACAGTCCTTTAAAGTTCAGTGTTTACTGAAGAAAGTAAACAGAGACTTGTTAAAAAAATTAAGTGGAGCTTAGCTCCTGGATTCACATTTTCCAACAGTGGCAATGCTTCTGTGTATACCTTTGTGAGGATCCAAGAAACCCAATACATCCAACCACAGCACCATTACCTCAGCCTAAAGCAAACCAGAGCCAGCTAATTCTAGGTGACTAATTACTCTGTGAAATCCCAAAGGGCATTGACAGAATGGCTTCTGAGAGTCAATGGGATGAGAACTAAGACGAGCTATAAATAAGCATGAACTCCCAAAGTAAAACGTCCTGTTCACTTGTACTTTGTCTGGACATACAGGATCTACCAGATAACTTTAAAAGTT
Source organism: Formicarius rufipectus (assembly GCA_013399695.1). NCBI lineage: Eukaryota > Metazoa > Chordata > Aves > Passeriformes > Formicariidae > Formicarius > Formicarius rufipectus. Next base: position 2,346,014 of record VXAU01006133.1, on the reverse strand, counting down.
TTCAATTCAGTAGATAAGAGTTTCATCCCATATTTATCCCAGGGGCATTTTCTCCACATCTTATGTAATGCCAAAGTTCAGCTTAGCATTTTTAGAGGCTCAATTCCAAATTCTCATAGCCTTGATTTTGTGAGCTGTTTTGCTGAACGCTAGGCACCTTTAGTGTGTTATACAGAGGAACCTGAAAGCTCCTTAGAAAAATTTATCAGCCTTCACAAAACCCCAATTCCTGGTATATAGGTAATTTTCTAATTTTCTTGCCAAAGACCATGTGATTCATCAGTCGTCTAGGCTATATTTGTGACAGTTTAGTTACCTGCTCAAGCCACAAGATGCTTTTGCTGAAATAAAAGGCAAAAAAGAGCACAAGAAAGCTGTCTGAAATAGCATTTTCTTGTCCATATCTGAGTACACAAAATTTTTTTGTATCACAGTAACATACTTTTTTACTGTGATAATAAAAAAAAATTGTGTTTTTTCAATTAGCTAGCAATGCACTGCAATACATTTTTCATTTCTGCACAAATCAGTCTAATTATTCCATTATGAAATACGAAAGTATGTATTTTGACATGTCTTTTGCCATCTAAAGTTACTTGATTCTTATGGGATTCAAGCCACTGTCCCTTAAAGCATACCAGGGGCATGTGAATGATAATGCAAACATAACTAAGGTTTGAAATTCTCTTGAATTTTTTAACTTCTAAAAGCATGAGCTTATAACTGCAAATATGTATATAACTATTTGATATCAAACCATCTGAAAGGAAGAAAAAGCATCAAAACCATCCTTCCAGTTCAGTTATTCTTCACTTTTTAGAGAAGTCATTTAAAGTATATAATAACTCAATCCCACATTTTTCTCATACTGAATGAGATCCACATATGTGTTCTGAGGTCATATACAGTATCTGCAATCCACAAACTAAGACCCTATTCCAGGTCCAATCTTGCCTTCTATAGAGACCTCTTCCAGATTTGTGAAAGAAATAACATTCTATCATGATTTTCCAAGACTTTTATTCACTCACAAGTGATTGAGTAGGGGTGGGGTGGAAATCAAGTCAGACAAAGAGCGAGAGCAGGCCATAGCATAGAATAAGAAGTAGCAACATAACAGCAAGCAAGTTGAGATATTTACGGACAGGCTGCACTTAATCAATAGAAAATATTTAATATATGTGAATGCTTTCCATGTGCCTAAAACCCAGTAACTACTGCTAACTCATTTCATGCATAATCCTCACAAGGAGTATTTATAAGCTGTTTCTTTGTCATGGAATTATTTTAATGTTCTTGCAGTTTATACCTGTTCTACTACCTGGCCACTATGTACAACAGAAGATTTTTCCTTTCCTCTGAGTTACAAGAAAGAGTCTGGGGCTGCTGTGCATGAGCTCTGGATACATTTCAGTTTGGGATATTTCTTTGACAGTAAGAGACAAGACGAGAGCACAGACAATCCACAGTACTCCAATGAATGAACATCAGATGACTTTTCACAGTGGCTGTGACAAGCAATAATTTGAATCCAAACGATGTAGAAGGCCTAATTCTGTTCAGGCATAAATTGGAGCAACTCCACTGAAGCAAATCCAATTTACTGCAGAGGTATCACAGGATGCACACACACTGCAGCTCTGGGCATTGCAGGGCCTCATGGAGGCATGTCACTGTACACAGACACACAGGTTCTGTTTTCTGTAGAAACCCTGGAGCCATGTGAAAAGATTCACCAACACCTTTATTGCCAGAATGGTACCACCCACAGTGACAAATACCAATCCCAACTCACTCCTCCACAGCAGCAACTTCTCCCTGCAAGGACTGCAAGTTACCACAGTAACCTAAAATTGCCCTGACACCTCTCAGAGCTCCTGTTTTAGAATCACTTCACCACCACTGCAGAGAAAGCTGCAAGCCTTCTCCTTGAGATGCTATGTGCTGCTGCCTCAGATGGACATCCTCCTGCAGCCTGTGACACTTGTACCAGCCCTGCATCACAACAGCTCCCACTGCTTTATTTCCCACCTCTTCCCCAGCCTTCCTCTTCCTAAGCCAGTGCATAGACAGGACTGATAGCAGGTTTTTCTCTAGTACTTTTTGGTCAGTGTTTTCAGACACTCAAGACTCCTGTGGAGCCAAGGACATATCAGCACCTCCACATACCCAGGAGGGACGAAGGCCCTGTGCTCCCAGTGTGACCAGCCAAGGCTCAGGTAGTTTGCATATGGACCTGTCCTGAGTGTCTTTGCCACTCTTTTTCATTCCCTGTGAACACAAGGAGCTGAAGATGTGTATTGTCTCACCAAAGCCAATAGGATATCTTTCCATTTTGGCAAAACCTCGAAGTCAGTTGTATTGTCACCTATGTCTGCTGTGACTACAAAAAGTAATTGCATTTATAATTTGCATATGCAAATTATCCCCCAAATTTTATTTATCTGTTCCTAAAAATGCTGCCAAGAAAGTGGGAGGTCTGTTTAAGGATAGATTCAAGAGGATAACTTAATTGTTATTTAATAGAGCAATTCTTCCATGTTTATTTAACAGTTTTCCCCTAACCACTGGTGCACCATTATCAAATTAAATAACATCTAATCAGGCTATCAGATTATTGTATTTTTGTATGAACGAACAAATGCTTAATGGGTTTTATTTTAGAGGCAAAAAGATTCACATTACAGGAGATTAATGCAATAAAAATTTCTATATTAATATCTCTGAGCAATAAGGGATATGAATTAATGGATAGATGACCTAGTTACAAAAATGTAATGGTTTAAAAAAATTCAATATGATGTATTTTTAAACCTCACACTGTTAAGTCTTTGAATGTACTTCAATAAAAAAGCCTTCTGTTATGCAAAACTGTTGGGCATTCTGACACAAACATGAGTTTGATTTTAATTAAAAGAAATCTTGACACCTTCTCACCCAGAAATCAGGATTATATTTTATAGCAAAGCATTCCAAGAGTTGATGGGCAATATCCATTGCTGCTGCCTTCCCAAGTTTGAGTCCAGCTGTAAGCAATGGCACTCAGGTTATGGCCAAAAAGGTAAACTGCTTTTGACCAGCACAGCCAATATTCCTTCAGTCTCCAGGCCATGCTGCGGAGCAGCTGGTGCTGGCACCCAAAGGAGGAGCTTCACAGAAGTAAAGGGGGCCAACATTCACCACCACTTTGGTGAAGTGCTGTCATCCTTTCAGTGACAGTGTCTACAGAGAAGAGACTTGGGGGAAAGATCATCTGCCTCCAAGCCCTCACTCAATCTACACTTTTAAATGTAGCATCTCTAGCTTCCATATTGCATACCTAAGCAGTTCTATACTCTTAAGAGATGAACTGAGCACAAATATAGTCTTCAGTTCATTCTGAGAATAAGAAAAATACACTAGTTAACATGTCCTCTGATGAACAGTATTTTTTTCTTATACTGCAAGTTTTGCTTGCTCACCCAATTATTCCTTCCTTTCTCTATCCAGGTCATACCACCCAGGTTCAAAGCAGCCAGTCATCATTTATTTTCTTCATTCCATCACCAGCTCCAACACCATGCACTAAAAATGCACTGGACAGCTTCAGAGCAAGATGTATCACAGTAGAAGCACTTAATTCAAGGTTAAGCCTTGCAATATTATATCAATAATGCCTCCAGAAATTAAGGCCATGTCAGCTTCATAATTTTTTAATTCTATGTCTTATTCCAGGATGAAGAATATTTGGGAAAGCTTGAAAGATCAAGAAAAAAAAGTGGAAGGATTCTTTTTTACTTGTTTCCTGTTGTTTGTCTTACAAAGCCATGACAGTGAGTCAGTAGCTCAGTCTTGTGAATAGTATCCTGCTTCATCTATCTGGTTACTATGCAGCCAAGCCTTTCTAAAATATTTATCATTCTCTATCTCTATTAAAACAACAGATGGAATTCCCAACCTTCAATTTTATGTCAGGATTCTGCAGCAATTTATTAACAGCTTGAACTCTGTTCTCTTGAGGGTTTAACCTGATGGTTGAACCCAATTACATTACAGTCCTTTGTTCATCAAGGGACATATGTAATATGATATTAAATATGAAACAACTCGTGCCTGAATAATGTAGTCTTTGTGATACAAATTGATGGAGCATGGAAGCCCAAATTCCAAGCACACAAACTGTTCGTATTTCTGATCTTACATGACAAAAATTCAGGACTAATTCCACTGCTGGCGGTTGACTTACTTACGTGTAACTGGCATAAATTACAGCTGAATCATGGTTTGTCTGTCTTTCTCTTATTATCAAGGCATTCTGAAGCCTACTCATGCAGCTCACAAGATGGGTTACTACTCCCAGAAATGAGTACATGTTTTTAATCAGTATATACCTCCTCCATATCTTATCAGTCCCATCAACACAACCTAAGGGAAACCCCTCTACACACACAGTATCCAGACTATAATTCCAGGCAGTTCAAATAGTGTTTCAACATGGCATGGAAACCTCCCACACAGTGAGAAATCTTCTTCTTTGCTGTAGCAGTTGTATTCGCCCATGTGTTTTAAAATCACTCCTTAGAAGCTAACTTTGACAGGTTAGCATATTGCTTTTTCCATTTTGAGCCTTTCCTTCCTACCCTATCTTTTTCCTTCTTGCAACATAACACAAGCCTTGAATGTTCATTGCTGTGCTTCTCCAACAAATTGCTCCTAATCCTACACTTCATGGATAGCATTCCTGAGCTCATCCATCTGGCTCATGCACTCCTGATTTGTATTCCAGACACTTCCACTGCCAAGCTACAGGTACATAGAAAAACTAATTATCAAGTAAGACCAATGAACACCTAATAACCAAAGAACCTTATATGCAGAAAGTGTCACTGACCAAAGAGTTGTTGCTTATTTTGAGATGAGTTACATGTTCATTTCAAGACTTAATGCCCAGCTGAAACATTGCAGTCAAAACAGTTCCCTGGTAACACAGGGGACCAAGGGCATCCGTTCTCTTGTTAAGCTATAATTACTGTAGTAGAAGAGTGTATTTTGAAACATCCAGCACTCCAAACTTAGCAGGCTGTCAGCACACTTGGCACACAATAGGAGGGACACGATGGGTGGAATCACATCTCCCTGAACTGCCCATCTCAGAAAACCCTCAACTGAAGTGGGATAAAAATCAATATCATCCATGGGGAGCAAATAAGCACTACAGAAACAAATAACATCATTGAGGAACAGGTGTTTCAGAGAGATTAATTGTATTTCAGAAGAGTAGAGTAAATTAACTATAGAGAACTGGCAGCTCAGGTATGGGAACCTACAGTGTAGGTGTCTAAATAGGAAATAAGCACTTCCACACATCATTCTCAAGGGAAACGATATGTATATTAAACATAACCAGTTGTTCTGATGCTTTGAAACACCACTTATCCTGACCAGGGTCCTTCTTAAAATCATCTTAGTTAATACAGTCCTTACATATTAGGGCTAAAGATGGCCACAAAGATCTGATCTTTTGCCTTGACAGATGTCAGTCTGCTAGAAAAAACTATGTTTGTACTGCTGTCTCAGATAAAATGCAATTCAAAATCTGCAGTTCTGTTTCTATCCCACAAAGCCGTTTTGCTGCCAGCTCTAAAAAGTTTAAAACCAAGACTGAATTTTGAAATTATTTTATCAGAGAGCAATAACACTTTATTTATGGTTCAGTTTATCACATGTAGTTGCCAGTGTTAATCTACACAGTAGTATTCTAAATCCCAGTCCTAAAGAAACTCTAACCTTGTCTGAGTTTGTTTCCTGGACCTGAGAAAAAGCAAAGCACAGGGCTGTTTTTGAAGGACATCTAGGAAATTTTTAATCATTATCTTTCATATGGGAAGGTCTCTATTTATTTTAACCTTTTTTAAGCTCATTTAGTGCTTTGGATTCTTTAGATTCCTAAAGTTTCATATTTTTCTTATTCCTTTCTGGTATGAATTTAAAATCCAGTCGAAAAGCTTGATGACTTTGGTGCAGGAAGACTTTGACTGCATTTTTCCAAGTACCCCCATCTACCTGACAGTTCCCTTTGCCTGGAAAAAGAAGTTTAGTCCCTTTCCAGCTGAATCACTGACATATGTAGCAAACTAGGAAACCAAACCCAAGTATCTCCTCCCCTTATTCACCTCATACACATTTTAAGACAGCCAACCTTTTTCCCACTCTACAAAGCACGAGCTCAACAGCTCTGAAAAGCAGTCAGTTGTTTGTTCTTTTTTTTTTTCCTTGCAACTCCTCATGAAGTTCAAGCTGAACTAAGTTCTACTTCAATTATTCTGTTGTGGTTTTGGTCCTCAAACAATCATGTTTCACTGCAGAGGCAGCCGCAGTTTGAAAGCACACAAAGATCTTTTTGTGTATGTATCATTTGCTATGCGTAACATCGATAATTTAAGATGATTGAGGGAAGTATTGAAAGGCCTGCCCCAAGGCTGAGGTGTGTAGCCCTTGGTCACTCCCTCTGTGAATCCATTGCTGTGGCAAATTATGATACAGAAGCACTGTACCAAATCCTCAATCAAACCAGTATGAAATTTAGACCTGAAATGAAAGGCTTGCTTTAGTGACAGACCAAGTATTATATTGGTGACTCCTTAAAATTATGTTCCCATCTTGTTGCACCAAAGCCTGCCAAGCTCCTGCTGTCTCCAGTTCGCAGCAGGCTGGCAACACATCTGTAGCTTCACTTTTCTGTCTCTGTGGAAGTCTGATGCTCCTTGCTCACCTACACAGGTCCCATCCCTCCAGATAACAAGGCTGAACTCCACACTAGAGGTGACCTGTGGTTTAGACAAGAGTAAGCGAACTTGTTAAGAACTTCCAGGTCTCAAACTGCTCACATATTTCAAGACTCGAGGGAGCTGATTTTAGAAGTGCTCCATTAAGCCTTTGCTTTGTTCACTGCCAAGATCTCTGGAGATATGAAGTCTGTCTCATCTCTGCCACACCTGGCTGTGGGGAATGCAAGAGCCCCTACAAGGCGGGGGTCAGCAAACTCAGATCCTCAGTTTTCCTGCACTGCATGCACATCAGATGTTTTTCTACTGGGAATTGTTTTTCCTGTCATTCTCCACAGTGTAATGCAGTAACACACTGCACAGTGTAAATGAGAACTTTAAAATCACACATCTTTAATTAGCAACACAAACCAGAGAGCACCAAATAAGCCATCATTCTACAAATACGGGCCAGTGACAAAATCAAGACAATTAAACAGTTCATTGAGTAATCTGTTTCAGTCACAGCTAAGACTATAACTAGAGTCCAAGTCAAACTTCCCACTTAACAGTTAGTTATTTAACCTTTACACAAAGGACACAAACGCTTGCATAATCCAAGACTTCTGAGTTCAAACTCTTGCCTTTTTTAAGCCATGTGCCAAGTCAGGGTTACTACAAACTCATCACTGGTATGTGTGTATTGGACTACAAGCAAACATTAATTACTTTTGGATTTTTTTTTTAATGCTCCGGGGATATTTTTAAAGCACATTCTCTATAGAGAGAGAGAAATAAGAGACATACTTCATGCTAGGAGCAACATAACCTTTCAACAGTACTCAGCTATTAAATAGTAAACTGGATTTGAAAAATCAAGGGGCTCTTCAAAACCTGATCCTTCAGCAACTCAGTGTCATGCAGAATTGGCACTGTCATATAGCTGAAGAGGCGGAGCCCAGAAGATGGAAAAGACAGCCAAACTCAACAAATGAAATCTCTGAAATCATCAGTGCCTTGGCATGCTGCTGTGCCGGGCCTGACCTTGTCCTTCCTCACACAAGGGTACATTTAACCTGTTAGAGGCAATGAGAGTTGTATATTTGAGGGGATAAAAGTGGGAATTTTTAGAGGAGTCTCAGTGTTTAGGGGGTGCTTTTTTTCTAATTGACTAGAGAAACAAACAAACAACTTTTATATCTTCCTAACCCTTATGGGTTTGGTGTGGATTTTTTGGTGGTTTTTTGGGGGTTTGTGTTTTGGGGATTTTTGCTGCAGTACAAAAAAATTCAGTACCTTCCTCCTATTAAATTGATTTTGTTACCTTTCTCCAATAATAAAAGAAAAAACACGAAGGCTACAGATTAGCTATAAATGCAATAGTGCTTCTTAATAACCAATCAAACCTTACTCTACAGTCTGAGATCTGTTAAAAAGCTACCAACAGGCATAGGCAATGAGAAAGGTAGAATTTGTGCTTCTGAGAAAAAAAGCATATTAATTTTACGGTTAAAGATTTCTTATTTTGCTGTTATACAATACTACTACTATACAAAGCTATTTGATTTTTTTTTTGCTTGGTTGGGTTTTTTTTGGTGGTTTTGTTTGTTTGGGGTTTTTTTTTTGGGGGGGGGGGGGTTGGGGTTTTTTTTTGTATACACAGCAAGAGAGCTCATGATGCATACTACCCTGGAGCATTACCTCCAGGAAGAAAAGGCTTCTTTATCAAACTGGCAGCACACACATGAAATTCATACTGTACTGCCAAATATTGATCCCTCTAAGCAAGAACTAAGTGAATTTCACTGATCCAATCAGGCGGGTGGTTTATCATCCTGTAGGCAACAAGAAAAGGGAGAAAAGCTCCCTAGAGAAAAGGATCCAGAACATAGACTGAAGAGGTCAGAAAGAAGAGACACCTGACTATCCAAGCTAAGAGCTTTATTTATTTAGCAGTTTTCTAAAGTTCTTGACACACACGGGTTGAATTCAAGGAAGAGGCAAATGTCAGATCCTAGTCCTCAGACGTTACATACAAATGAGAAAGCATTAATAGAAATACCACAAAAATAGTACAAGGACTCTGTGGAACAAAGCCGTTAATCCTAATAGTGGCTCTATCTCTCTGTAGAGTAAAACACACCTTCAAATTCCTCCTTTCAGTTTAAGTTTAAAAAAAATAAGAGCAGTACTTTTCTTTATGAGACTGTTCCTAGGTATAAGGAATTAAAGTCTCAGGTAATGTTAATACAAATGAATTTAGATCATATGAAGATAATTGTTTACAGTACTCTGCTAATTCATAACAAACAAGCACTTAAAAGAAATGGCATTCAACAGCCTGCAACACACATACAGCCTTTGACTGGTGTTTGTCACTTGGCTGAGTGAAGAGAGTTGCAGGAAAGGCTCTATGCTTAGTTTCTTAGTTTCCAAGGCTTCCTAAGTGACAGCCCCCTAAAATGGGATATGTAAAAACAACAAAGTCAGCATCACCATGTAATCAACAAATATCTGATAATTATCTCAAGGCAACCATTCTTAATTAGTCATTATTTTAAAATACAGAAATATTAGGGGAAGGATTACTCAAGGGTGAATGCAGCCCTAAATGGGGACCAGCAGCTGCATCCCAATGTTGTATTGGTGTGAGGTATAACCCCCACCCCAGACCTCAGTTCTGATCTGTGCCAGCCACACTCATACATAACAATTAGCCTGGTTCAAACATCATCCTAACTATTTTTCTTCTGTAGTGTCAGGAGAGTTTAAGAGATTGAATAAGAGCATGAGTTACAGTGAGGGGAAGGCAGTCTTCTGAGGAAGCTAAACTACATTAAAAGAGAGCTAATGCCCTGCAATCAATCAGGTACCCACATGTTCAATGCAGAAAGTTGTCTACAGTGTTGAAAAAACAAATTACTCCATCAAAACCTACCACTGGAGGCAGCAGCTGAGACAAATTTTTAGGATTTGGCTGAGATTAAGGTACCGACCATAAAGGCTTTTGACTGGGTTTACCACCTTCTGTTGCTTAAGTTCTCCAGAAGCTATAAAACAGTTGCAGGCTGCCATTTCACCTGTTCCAGGAGGAGTGAGCTCTCAGTTCAATTAGTTATAGAAACTAATTCATATTAGTTCATATATTAGTTCATATTACTTATATTTAGAAAATAAAATATGGCTTTACCATACTTCATTCCCAACTGTTTCTCTCCTGAAAGAAAGTCACCAATACACTCCACTTCTCCAAATAAAGTGTTGTTTTGTTTTTTTGGTTTTTTTGTTTTTTTGGGGTTTTTTTTAATTCATTCAGAAATAAGGAAGTCCAGTAATCACCAACCTCCTTAGTAGCAGAAATCTTGTTATGATTCCTCTTGGATAGTAGCTGTTCCATTGCTTTCCTACTGACAGAAGTTCCCCATCAGGTGTATTCAACAGATAATCTTTCAAACTCAGGAGCAAATACTGACCCACTGCCTGGCAATACCTGGTAGGGCACTGCAAGGCATCAGCAGCCTCTGAGGATTGAGGAAACCTCTTCTGGGCACTGAGTCATACATCCATAACCCCTTCCATCACCACAGGAGCCAGGTGGTCTTGAGCCTGCAGCCAGGCAGGACCTTGGTGATAGACCAGATCCAAGGTCAAGCCAGAATACCAGTGGGTCAGTGTTTAGATTAGTAGGACCAACAGCCAGACAGAAGACCAGCACTTTAACAACCACACTTAGCCAGGCACAGAGCATAACAGCCTGGGCTGAGCTTAAATAGAACCTGGGTCCTCTGGGAAGGGTATGGGGGAGTGCCCAAGTGAGGCTATTTAGGGCATGAAGGTTTGTTGGTGCCTTCAGGGACAAGGCAAGTATTTCCACTCCTTCTTGCTGCTTAATTTATTTTATATTAACTTATTTAGGTTCAGGAGAAAGATGAATATATGTTCCATATATGCACACATAGAATAATCCCCCTTAGCACTTCCTCAAGCTGATTCCTACTATTGTAATTAGCTAATCCACCTATGTTCTCTCCTGTAAAAAAGTCTTCAGCATCTTGCTGAGTAAGTGCCTTCATCCAAATAATGGGGTGTTTCTGCCATTTAGGAATGTGAAGTGGTTTGTATTATTGTTTTGGGAAAGAAACAACACGGTAGAAATCCCTTTTTTTACTGGAGTTTCCACTGGTCCCATCACCCGTGAACTGTGCTCCTGATAAAAATATTTTTGTCAGTATCCACAGGGCACAGCAGAATACAGGTAATAAAACACTCAATCTGAAGGCATGATAGGATACTCCCACCTCCTGCCTCACAGGGATGAAAAGGAGTTGTGGACAAACATGCATACTATCTCTGTAGGCAGCAGCAGGGTGGCTTCAACCAACAGATGATAGATTCCATGTAGCACCACTAAATGGTCTTTCCACCATGACAGAATTCACTCCTGACAGAATCTCATTCTATGACATAAGTGCATTGGGTTTTATTTACCCATGTGTTACATGAATACTGTTTTATGCTGACTGCTACTTCAGGTCACAGATAAAGAAAACAAAAATTTCAGTGCTATTTTGAAGTAGATGGAATTGGGTTATTTTTAGAGAACTTTCTTTTATTAATTTGAATTATTTGCTTAATCTCTTTTGCCCTTGAAAAGACCTAGAAAAACCTGTGAAGGACTTTTCCTTACTGGAGGTAAAACTGTGTGATAACTCTTAGTCTTCTAAAAGTGCTCCTAAATATTTGTGTTTTCATTTATAATCATTAAAAATAGTTTTAGAGGACTATGATTTCTTTTTTTTTTTTTCTGGGAGAGAACATAATCTTCATCCAATTTGCAGAGGAAAGAGACTCTCTGCCCAAATTGAGCTCTTTACATTCCTATATGCCTTATACAAACAAAATTGCCAGGTCCTTGAAATGCTAATGTTAGTTCTTGCAATGGACTTCCTCCATATGTGCTAGAGAAAAAGCAATGAATCATAGGGGAAAACACAGGCTAAAGCAAAGCAGGCCTTTCACGTTAAATGCTACCACATACAGCATTTCAATTAGCTAATATTGATACTATAATTTTGTATGTTGGTGACTGCATGTGCAATACATAATGGCAAATTACTGCAATCACCAACTGTTGAATAAGTGCTTCTGATGCACTAGCTGCACTTTGATCTAAAAATTGTGGTTTCCTATTAACAGTTATATACCATAAATATGCATTAATTCAAATCAGAAAGGAGGTAAGTTTACACAACATGAGAAAAAATAAGTCAAGGGAAAAGGCATAGCAATGAGTACTCATGCATGTATTGGCAGTCTCCCTATTATGCTTTTTCTTTTTCTTCCTTGTTCACTATGAAAATTACAGTAGTTGTTACTGCTGAGGGGAATTTGACAGTACAACAATCCCTCAAATCCTCAAGCATTTCACACTGCTCCCCTTTCCCAGTTTCCTTCACCTCAAAATGCATTGTGGGCACTGGTCTGTCTATCTTTCATTAAGAGATGTGGAGAGGATTTACATGGATACAGTCAGAGGGCCTGAGATGATGTTCAAGACCTAATTCTCATTTTTGCTGGGATTGCCTTACATCATGATGAAGTAAGGCAGCATTATCAGGCATCGGGTTCTCATAACTGTGCAACTGCTTGTTTTTTCTCTCGCTAAGAGTGCAGTGATGAGAGGAACACCAAGAGAGAAACCAGAGTCAGATAGTAGCAGAGATAATCAATCTTACACAAAGCTAAGGAATTCATCAACTGTATGCTGATTAATTACTTCGTTGTTACTGTACTCAGATGTCACAATGGCACCACATCATGTACTAGTATACATACTAACCCACTTTCTTTACCAAAAATAGATATATTCCATTTAGTATTGTAATGTGTTTTATAATATATAAACTGAAAGGCTATTTTCCTTTCTGGATTTAAAGATACATGTCATTGCTAAGCTCACAGCTGACTGTATTATCTAGTGTAGACAGCTGAGAATGTGAGAAGGTTCACTAAAAAGCATTTCACAAAAAATTTCTAATTCTTTTCAAAGAAAGGTTAGGCCATACAAAAAAGCAGAGTCTATTAAAAGATGCTCAGTAAGATATGTTGCGTGTTCTCCAAATGTCTGTCACAGATGGCTTTCTGTCTGTAACTGTGATTTGAAAAAGTACTGATTTATGTTCCACACAACACAGGAAAAAATACAGAAGGAAATTAGTGCCAGCCACTAGAAAGGAACAGACTTTACTTACGACTCTAAGTAAATTGCAAAGCTGTAGGAAGAGCTCCTATTACTCAGGGTTGAAACTCTCCTAACATCCAGAGAAGAGGCCTGAATGATGTGCAACATGTCAACATGTCCTTATTTAGGGACTGCTGCATTGGATGAGCTGCCAAACAAGGGGAAAACAATTGAACCATGAGAAAAGTGGGTAAAAATTTTTATCATTTTGGCTCAGAAGTCACATGTATGGAAAGCCCATAAACAAGCACTACCCACAACAGAACACTGCACGCGCAGAGCCTGAGTAACCCATACCGTTGGCACTGAGAAATAATGGCATCCCGGGCTGCCAGTTCAGAGAATTTACTAAACCTTTCCCGGGACTACTTACTGCTCTTACAAATGCCAGTTTTCTGGGTCATATATGAAGGTACCAAGAGGCAAAGCAAGATGTATTTAAATAAATGTGCCCATCTTGACAGGCAACACTCATTCTCACTGCTCTCAAAAGGTGCTGTAAAGTTAGCATGTTCTGCAACAGATATAAAGGTGGTCAACATTTTTGAAGATTTAATTCCAGACAATATTCTGAAATATTCCCATCATCTCAGAGGACTCAGGAGACTGCAACAGAAAGTTTACCACCCTATAGTCTCCAGATGTACAGCAGCTATATGACCTTTTCAGTGCCTTAAACAATGTCTTGTCATGTGCAGCCACACAAACCTAATGGAATATATGGCCACATGAGAAAAAACTTCAGCATTATTCCACTGAAATAAATTGATAAAACCAGGTCCTCATTTTAAAAATATTTTTTCATTTTAAAATAAGAGTTTGTCGAACTGCTGCTGAAGTTGAATTCTACAAAGATTATGGAACTGGGATCAACATCTGCAAAAATGAATCTAGTTTTATTGCATTCAGTTAACAGAAATACACAACTCACACACCTCTAAAATAGACTACTTGACTTATTGACATTTTAATATATACAGATTTTCTTAAATAATTATTTGTTGTTATGGTCAGAATTGCTAAACAGCACAATCCACCAGCTTAGTCTATAAGGATGAAATAAGTAATTGTCATTCAACACTCTATCAACACTCCTTCTAGCAGATGTCTTCTCAATCTTCCATTCATCATCCAAACTCAGCTGCAATACCTATCCCAAGTACCACTTTTTTCAAATAAATTCCATAATATGGTATATAAGGTATAGATTTTCAGTTAGTTGAGAGTTTTATGGCCTTTAAGAACTAGATGTGTGTACTGAAGGTAGGTGCAGGAGTTCCAGAGGACTCAAGAGGGGCTGGCTGCAGCACTGGAGAGTTGGGTAACTTCTTCCACTGCAGAATTTACACCAGTGGGATCACTGAGTGCTTAAAGAGAACATGCACAATCAGTTGTAAATCAAGATGCAAAGGTCAGGTGAACTAAGATTATATCATTGGGTTAACTGCTGAATTCCTTGATTATTTTTCTGAAGGTCATTGTTAAGGAAATAAATTTATGGAAGGTGACCTCAGGTGGAAGGTTCATAATTTATATGAATTATGAACGAGACTAACGATGCATACATTAAATAAGTAAAGACAGTCCTAGAAAAAAAAATTAAGCTTCCAGATTAGGCACAATGTTTGTGCATATTTTTGGATCCTGCAAGGCACCACACAGAATTTATAAATAAAATTAAATGCTTGAAACCAACTTGATGCAGCAACTCAATCATAAAGAGAATTATTTAGAGTTATTCACTGCTGCTGAACAATATACTTTTCATGAATTTTTAAGTATAGTCAGTATCTCACAGTGTGTGAAGCTGCCTTGTTTTCATCTCCTTAGAACTCTACCATTTTTAATAAATTAAGCTCCTATTTTCCAGACTTCTATTTGCTTTAGGGTAAATATTTCACAAAATTTTAGCCAATAAAGATACAGCCTTTTAATACATATATATAGGTTTATATAAGACCATGGTAAAAAAGTATTTTGTTGTGTTCATGTTAGTAGTTTCAAAATCTTTAAGCAACACTTGTGTCCCCTGCTCTGGAGCAGCGATGTACTTGGCAGTGAGATGGTGTACCAGGAGCTCTGTCTGTTGGGAATGTAACATTTGAATATGTATCCTAATTTGGCCAAGTAAAATAAACTGTAACAAGCCGTGCCTTGCAAGTAACCCGTGTATCCTGCTATACCTGCTGAATACATGCAGCTAAATTCTCTGATGACTCCGTTTCAGTAGAAATTCTCAGATTCAGGGCAAGGCACAGCTTTATCCGCAATCTTTCTTTTGGACTTTTTTTTGGGTTTTCCCAGGCTGTCTGGATCTGGAATCAGTGAAAGAAGTCTTTTCTCTGGTGCTGTCTGCACTTCCTGCTGACCTTAGAGCTTGTGGGAGAGAAAAGTGTCTGATTTACACACAGAACCAGCAAGGGTTGGACTTTAGTGGAAGAGAACAGAGGGTAGACTTCGACTGAGGCAATGAACTGACACTCAGCATGGAGGAGGAATAAAGGAACATCTGATGAGCAGCTGTGTTCCCCTAGAATCGTCATGTTTGGGAAGGCAAAATAAAAAAGGAGTGAGGAGGTGATTGCTACCCTGGAACAGGCAACCAGGGAGGAACCAAAAAGGGAGATGGGTCAACCTGAGTCCACGACTTCAGGAAAATGCCAAAATCCATGTAGGCAACTAGAAAAGGTGGAATAAAAAGTATAGGGACAAACAATCCAGCATCAAGATTCATTTCCACCAAGGCGCCTGCCCTCTCAGTTCATGTTCTACACTTTTTGAGATACATGACTGAGGTGAAACTCACTGTGTCAAGACCGAGAAGGCTGGGACAAGGAAACTAGAAATGCTTCAGCAAGGGAGTTGTAGTTGGGAATGGGACTGAGGATGATGGCTTGAGAAGGAGGTCTGAAAGGTAAGACCTGAGAAACACCATGTGCAACCTGAGACTGTGCTGAAAACTAACGCTGGCCTCAACAGAAGAAATGGTTTAAGGAGGTAGGCATAGGGAAAGAGAAACTGAGTAGCTGTGCAATTTAAAGTGGTATCAAATTATGCCAAAACACAAATTAAGGTTTCACTGGCACTGATTTCAGGCATATCCCGACCAGGGAATCCTTGCTAGCAGTGTCTCCAGATATCTGGGATTTCGGCATCCCAAGGGAGCACAGCTACATTGGACACCCCCATCCCTAAATAGTACCCAGACACCTAAACACGGCCAACGGCCCCTCACAGAAAAGCCACAGATGGGCCTGGGCTGGAGCTCCGTTACTTTCCTTCGCGGGGCCGCTTCCCTCCGGAGCAGCAGCCGGGCCGGCGGCAGCGGGCGGGAAGTGCCGGTGGGGATGACACCGCTGGGATTGTCACCGACGGGACAGACACGGGCTGCCACCGATCCCTCACGTGCCCGGGAGGCGATATCCCCACCGGGACATCCCGGTCGCTTCCCGAGGCCTCCGGCGCGGCTCAGGGAAGGGGCTGCCGAGTAAACTTTGCCCGGGTCACTTCCCCGAGCCTCGACTCGCTGCCGCCGCTGACCTCGGTTACCGAACGCATCGTGCTCAATTAGCAGTGTGATGTAATACGTGAGCGCATGGTTTGCATTACGGAAGAAATGACCTGATAATCGCCCGGCAGCGGCGTGCAGATGTGCTAAGTGACTCCGCTCCCGCTCCCGCTTCCCGATGGCATCTCCAGTTCCCTGGCACCCTCGCTCCTTTCCTGCGGGCAACAGTGGCTCGGGGGCCCCGGGCTGGCAACTGCGGGGCACCTTGGAGCGCGGAGGCTTGGAGGGATAGATGTTGTTGATGAAGGAGCTCTGAAAAGCAGCAACATTTTCTATTTTTTTTCTAATAACTGCCTGAAATATTTTGCAGGTAAAATTCGAGGAGCTGAAATTTGGAAAGGGAAGAGGAAACAATGGTAAAGAGCGGACAATGTCTGAAGTGAAAGAAGTGTGAATGATGTCCGGCAGAAGCCGGCGCTGCTGTGAGCAGCCCCCCATCCCGCGGAGTGCAGGGACGGCCCTGGGCTGCGGGTCCGGCACCGTCCCGCCACACCGACGTCTCGGGCTGATTTGGGGCACTGCGAACAGTGTCCTGAGGGAACGGGCGGAGAACAGTGAGGCTGTGGCTGCACTAAAATGTTAGCTATAGAGCCGCCGCAATCGCTTCCATAACCTATCCCCATCCATTTATTTGCCAAGTCTTTGTGCGTAACGGACTATGATTTCTTTATGAGCGCATTTAATAATGAATCACCAAGCAAGCGTGTTTCATTTTAAGTAGTAATAGGAGGACAATATCAAACTCGCTTGCAATATGAAACCTGAAAGAGCTGAAGACTCCAGAGAACCGAGGTTGGTTGCTTTTGCTTTCAGGCTGGCCAGCAGACCGCCGTACATCCAGTTGCTGGGGCTTTAGTGCTCTCTGAAGTTGCCCGCTTTGCAGAGGAGTAACTGCTGTGACTCTGCACACAGACACGTGAGTAACAAACCTGGCCTTTCTGCATCAACTTGTTTGTTGTCTCCGTGACTTAGTAAAACCATTTATGCAGGGGTAGTAAGAATTGGCAACCCATCTTATGTGTTTTACCCTGACTTTAAATGAGTCAAGGACGTTTTTAGTCCAGGGAAGGTCGCTGACGGATCTTCTTAATCAAAATATTGCAGCATTTCCCATTAGCGTTATCTCTTGGAAATAACATGAGGAGCACTACACTGCAGCTCTTTAATTGACTGTCATTTTATAGAAGTTCTATTTCCCTTGGCAAGTTCGTCACGTTTAGGAGGAGAACCCGTGCCAGAAAGTCTGTTTCCAGCCAACTTTCATTAAAAAAGGAGGAAAAAAAAAAAAAAAAAAAGAGAGAAAATCCCACCAAAACAACAACAAGATGATAGGACCAAAGGACCAAGATGGGGTTTATGTCCAAGGTAGTTCAACTTTTCAGCACTGTGTTTAAAACTTTAGGAATTATGTTTTGTAGTGGCATGGAGAAGTGACAGAAGATGCTGGACTCGGTGGAAGAGAGAATGATTTTCATGAAGCAACAGGATCTGACACTCCAACTAATGGGAAATACCAGTTTGTATTATGTACATCTGAGAAAGAGGCCTCCCGTGGGAGCCTAATGGCGGAAGTTATATTGCTCTCAGTGGAGACAAGATCAAGGCCACAATAACCCAGTGGCCAAGCTCTGTAACTCCTCCAGCGTGCCCGAATCTTCACCTGGGTACCACATCAAGTGTAGTATATATGGGTGTAGTATGGTGCGTTTAACTTACAGATCACACTTGAAAACGATGGAAAAAAACGGGTGAAAGCATGTGACAGACAGCTTGAATATGCACAACTTTGTTCTGACTCCAGTTATAGCTTTTTCTTTTCCAAGTTTGTGTTGCAGTCCGACTGGCGGCAGAGACTCGTTTTTTGGTTTTTTGTTGTTTTGTTTTGTTTGGTTTTTTGTTTGTTTGTTTTTTGGTTTTTTCTGGTTTTTGTTTGTTTGTTTGTTTGTTGATGTTGGGGTTTTGTGTTTTTTTCTTTTCTTTTTTTTTTTTTTTTATGAAATCCCCTTTGGTACTACTCTAAGGAGACTTTTCAGAAGGCAAAGCTTTGGAGAAATATAGTTTCAAATAATGGGGACCTATTTGCAGGCGATAGCGAGAGGCTGAGACCATCTCATTCTCCCTCCTTCCCCCGATGCTGGGCTGTACCCTGAGATGAGCTATTTTCAAAGCGCCAGTATGCATAGCATTTTAGCAGTTACACACAAAATACAGGGGTTTAAGAACAAAAGATTGTTCTGGACAGTCAAACTGGAATGAGTTGGAAGGATACATTTAGGAAATGGTTTCTTGGACACTAATTAGGACCATTTGCTTGGAGTTGCCATTATTTTCCTTTAAGACTGGAGGGCACAATAGATCAAATGATTTATATATCATTAACAATTCTTGTTAACCGTAAGCGGGGTTGGGCTTTTCCATACTGATTACCGAGTATTGCGATCAGGACTTGTTTTATTTCTTCTACAGTGTCCATATGACCAAGTTAACGTGAAAGACCAGTTCAAAAAGATCTTCAACTCTTTTTTAGAAAATATATTAGTATTAACGTAACGTCTTTCATTCTGCAAGAACGACTGTGAAATTGAAGCCCACCATCTCTTTGTGGCTTCCACTGCTGGAATACTGGCATTTGCTGTACCTGATCCTGGTTCCCAGTGAATGCATTTTAACTGTCATAAAACGCAAACTGAACCAATATGTGAACCTGTGTTTTAGGCGGCTCATCATTAATCCCCCTTTCCCTTTCTTTTGCGCCACAAGTAGCGGGTTACAATCCCATAATACAAAAAACTTCAGTATAAAAGAAACTAAGGAACGGAGTATATGCGATCAGTAAATCCTACGGGTTACTACGTTGTAGGCAACGTGATGACCGAGAGTCGTATGTGCCTAGGAGCTTCGGCTGGTGGGAGGGCGGGAGGGGCAGGGAGGGACGGCGCTGTGAGCTGTGGTGAGTGTAGCTGGGTGTGTGATGTGTGTGTGAGCACCGCCGAGACCGGCTGTCGCTCCTCACCGGCAGAGGCGGATGCCCGGGGCGGCGGAGCGCTCCCGCCGCGTACCGGGAAAAACCGCCCTTTGGGATAAGCCCATCCCCTTCGGCTGCTCCAGGGGATGATCCGAAGTCTCTGCACAGCTAGCTCGGCCATGCCTGAGCACCAGCGCGGCGCTCGGCCCCAGAGCCCTCCCGAGGGGAGGCCGGGGGAGCCGCCGCCGGGTCCGGCCAGGCCGAGCGGTTCCACCGCGGATCTCCATCCCCCCCCGGCCCCGGGAGATGATCCTACCGCCTTGGGGCAGGGCCCAGGCGGTTCCCTGACACACTTGCTACCGGATTAAATCCCCGGCACTGAGGTGGGGGATGGGAGGAAGAAAGGCTACACAGAATTGCTTGGGTTCCTGAATAATTTAAATTCTTTGTATTTGATTGAACATCGGTCTGTTTGGTGTCCAAGTTTGTAAAAGCCTTTGAAAGACAAAAGAATTCTGTTTGCAAACATAATATGAAGTGTAACGCGCACCACAGATATTCATGAGCACCCAGGAGGTACTGAGCACTCCTGTATGTTCGAGGCTCTTGCCAAGAGCTCCCGCATCTTTGTTTCATTAACACGGAGCCCTCCTTTATTTCCTGCTAAAGTCACCGGCATCCGGACCGCTGTATTTATTGTCTCGCACGACTTCTCCCACAGATCTTCATTAAGGTTGAATGGCACTCACATAACTTGTTCTATCATAGTGCGATGCATTTTTGCTCCCAGAAAATCCTAAACGAATCCCGAGCATAGCCTGTGCCCCTGAGATGAAGCCAGTCTGCTCCCGCCGCGGTGAGCTCTGCCAGCGGGGGAACTCACAGGCGGTATTGACCTTCGGGACGCACCCCAATGCCTCGCAGCAGCCTCGTCATGGACCTAGGCTGGGAGGGTTTGGGGTTTCTCGGAGAGGCTGAAGTAAATAGCAGAGAGGCGCCTTTTTTTTTTTTTTTTTTTAATCCTTTCTTCATTTTAGTGCTTTCAAATGAAGCAACCAGTTTCATTTAGAAGGGAAACTATTGTCAGTTTCCTGGTGTCCCATTTTGATCTCTCCTCAGCTAGGAATGAACGAAATATCTTGAAACCTATTCCAAAAAGATGCTTGTACAGGCTTCCAGATGCTAAGATTTAGATCATCTGAACGTCAGCGCAGCCTTCTGGTAACAAAAAAACATCCAAATGGATTTCATTTGTGTGTTAACATCCGTCAGATGGGAGAGTAGCACAGTTTAGAGCTAAAGTCTGTTTTCATCGTTTTAGCAAGTGGGTCCACATGAACATCTCGTCTGGCAAGTCAATAGGCTGAAGCTACACTGAACAGACTGAGTCCAAATATCTGAAATGACTCGGAATAGTTGTACTAACAAATACTGATTTAATGTATGAGGCTAATACTGCTGTTTATATAGCTTCACTTGTCCATGCAAATAGATGGAAATGGGGATCACTACGGAGAGAGACATCTCTAAACGCATCCAGGGAATTGTGCACCCCGGGACAGCCGCTGGGACCTGGTCCGTGGGTCCCGATTCCGTGCGCAGGAACCGACCATCAGTCACTGTCGCTGACCGGCCACCGGCCCCCGCTGGCGTGGCAGGATGCTCTGCCGACTGTCCTGCTAGGTGGGGAATTTTTATCGCGCCGGCCGGTGCTGCCGCAGCGGCAGCAGTAATTAAATAAAGCATAACATTAGTTAGGCGCGACGCAGCAGGTGGCTTACTATGAGTCTTGCATACTCCTCTGCCTCCTGCTCCCATTAGAGCGCCAGTAATTGGGAAAAAATTATTTTAGATTTAGAGAGTAAGTGGAGGAAGGGGGAAGAGCTCGGGGCTGTGGCGTCCATGGGGGTCAGAGCCAGAGCCGGGGCCGGGCTTCTCCCTCAAAGTCGCATCAACAACACCATGGTGATTATGATACTAATAATTCTGATTGTTGTGCCTTGGCGCAGATGGCGGCTGCTCTCTCAGGGAGGTTAGGAAGACAGCAAGGCTCCTCTCTCCCTGCGTGCTCTGCCGCTTCCTGGCACGCACAAACCCACGGGTGCAGCTACCCCTCCACCGAGTACGCTCCCACTTTTGCCCGGGATGGCTTTAAACTTTCTGACCAACAGCGGATTTAACGAAAACCTTTCTTTAAAAGCCCTCGCCATTCAGACCATGGGAGCAAGATGGTTTTGCATGGCCCCGGAGCCGGCACAGCAAACCCAGCGTGATGGGAGCTCATGGTCCCTGCCCTGAGTCCACTACTCCTGCAGCGACATACTCCGTTTTTAGGTTCTCCACCAGAAGTACATACATGCATATACACACACAGATGCACACAGGCGCGCGCTCCCGCCCGACACCTCCCTGGCCTGTTATTCCAGGTGAGCTGCTGCTGTTGGGTGGGATGTGCCCTTCACTGCCCGCCCGCGTCCATGGGGACCACAGGCACGAGGCCGCCGCGCCCGGCGCGGCTCCCCGGGCTCGCCGCGCTCCCCACCCACCCCTGTCCGCGGGAGGGCGGGCGCGGGGCCTCCCCCCGCAGGTCGGGACGAAGCCCGGGGCGGGGAGAGAGGCTCCCCGTGCCACCGCGCTGTTACCCGGCTGCTGTCGGGCTGCTGCCCCGTCGGCAGAGCCGGGGCACACCGGGACCCACGGCCCTGCCCCCGACGCATGGCCGGACCCCCACTCGCCGGTGCGCGTCCCGGTGGGGTGCCGAACCGGCCCTGCCGCCTCCGCGCACCGCCGGGGATCCGCTGACTAACTCCAAGGAAGATCATTAGCATCCCTTGCCTGCCTTTTTTCCTTTTTTTTTTTTTTTCCTTTTAATAGATTACCAAACTGGCCACGTAGATTTGAGGGTCACATGGCTCAGGGGACAAGGACTGAAACTGTCGCAGGAGCTAAGAGAAACGGGCAAACAAAGCCAAAGCGAGAAGTCATCTCCTGTGGCTGCTGCAGACACAGCTTCCCGGCCACAGGGTCCTCTCAGTGAGCCCCTTCCTGAGAGAGCCCCTCAGCGAGGGCCGGCGGGAGGCGCGTCCGCAGCCTCTCTGCAGCCTGGCCGGGAGCCGGCTCCTGCCTCCCCGCCGGCTCCCCGCTTTCCCCGAGAAGGGAGAGTACGATAAATGACTCTCGACCCTATATTTTTCTATTGTTTTGAGCCGGTGGATCAATTGTCATCAGTACTGTCACCTAAGAAGCAATGATTCCGATTCATCTTGGCATCTGATTTTATTCTAATGGGTTAAATTGGGTTCACTTTTACAATTATCCCAGGTTTGACTGCGTAGTATTGCATGACAACTCACAGTTTCATCGGGTTTGGCAAAGCGAGGTTGCTCCATGAATCCGTATATCATATCACATCAGATCAGGCTGAAGTTTGCTGTTTAACGACTCCATTTGAGAGGCTTTTTATGAAAGTGGGAAGGGTTGATGCAGTCCATGGCTGGTTCAGTGCGATTTGAAAAAAAAATATGGAGAGATGGCAACAACCCGGGGTTTGCTGCTCAGCTGTGAATATGCACAGAACGAAAAAAACGACGCGATGGGGCTCGCTCAGCTCGCTACAATATTTTTAACAGCCTCTCAGTCCTCGCCTTTTTTTAATTTCCTAATATGTTCTTTGCTTTATTAGTTTTATTTACAACCAGCTCCCCATTAACACCTCACCTGATTACTGAGGAGCTGAGACAGCTAATCAAGAAAATCCAGCAAACCAGCCAAAACTGAGAGGTGGGATTTATTTTTGCTTTCATTCATTCTTCCTCTTGTTTATTTATTGATTTTGTTTTGGAAAATATTTCGAAATAAACAGAAAATAAAAGGCAAGTATAACTGTGTTGGCGAGAGGTCAGAGGTTAGAAATTCACGTCAGTTCTATATCAGAGGCTATGTAGGGGAGGGAAGAGAGAGGGAGAGAGAAGAGGGGGAAAAAAAAATCTTTCCACCAAGCAGCTTGTTTATTTTAATTAACATAGGGATCCTCTGCTGGGAACAAGGAACAATCTCCATCTACTGGCTAGATCATTGCGCCTCTTCTCCATCCAAACCCCATCCCTCATCACTCATTAAGGAGGGTACAATTTTGGAAGAAGCTTCTAAGGTGTCAAGGTAAGCTCCTGCATGAGTCTTTGCTAACAGTGCAACTATTAGGACATCAAGGATGTAATTTGCGGAGTGTTTCTTTGGCGTGTTGTTTGTTTGTTTTGGGGTTTTTTAGCAACACAGAATGGTAGTTTCCCCAGGTGTATTAGCAGATAACATTTCTCGCATCTATGTTTTAATCTAGAAAAATAGCAGCCTGGGAAGGCTGAACCATTCAGCTCAATTAAAAAAAAAAAAAAAAAAAAAAAAAAAAAACACCAAAAAAAAAAACAAAACAAAAAAAAAAAAAAAAAAA
>VXAU01006133.1:2304898-2321956 GCA_013399695.1 Formicarius rufipectus | reverse complement strand
AAACAAAAAAAAAACAAAAAACAAACACCAAAAACAAAAACAAAAACAAAACAAAACAAAACAAAAATACAAAAAACCAAAAACGAAAACGAAAACAAACAAAACCCTTCTATGTTTTGGTTTGGGTTTTTTTTTGTTTTGGGTTTTTTTTTTGTTTGTGTTTTTTTTTTTTTTTTACAGAATGGCTCTTTTCACCTGTCTGTGAATCTAGTCTGTACTGAAGTCCTTTTCAAGGGCAGCAAAATATGATGGTTTCCAACATCTTAATTACAACCAGAGTACAAATACAATTACGGTTAAAATCAGACAACTAAAAAGCTGGCAGTGTTGAGTCCTGGGCGGTGAACAGTTTCATGTTAGACAATAATCTGCCTCTGCAGCTTTCTTCTGGCTGTATGATCACTTGTTTGTGTTCAGTCACAGCTCTTGACTATCGAGATATGTGTTTGGGATTACCATGCAAAGCAGCTAATTGTTTATTATTTAAATATCATCTCTCTAAGCAAATGAATACGTGACTTAATTGACAGGTTTTTAGATTACCAGAAGGTACTAGCACATTGGAGCTTTCAGGTTTTTTAATCCGATGCCGTTTATGGTTAAAGATACCCTGCTCTTGTGTCCTTCGCACCGCCAGCGCCCGCGCAGCCTGGATGGGGAGGAGAGGGACTAGTGCTCGAGTCTGGCTGCGATGCACTTGCTTTTAACACATCTCTGACACAGTGATCCGAAAGTTGGTCTACGGTACACTCGAGAGGACTCGAGGGAGGAAAAAGATGGTGGTGGTAAATATGTTGTATCTGACTCCGAAGTGCATTTGTAAATAGTGTCGGGCTAAAAAAAACCCAAAACAACAAACCAAAAAAACCCACCCCAAACACCTAAAATCAACAAGACCAAACACAAAAAGAACAACCCATTTGAATGCTTAAAACATTATCTACATTTGATGCAACTGCCGAAAGATGTAACTCTATTCAGATTTTCCTTCTTTGTGTCTAGATTGCTGGTATTACCCGCGGACTTCACAAAGAGATGAGGTTGATCAGTAATAGCACTGTACTCCACTACAAGCTCATAGAGCAGAAAATAGCGTTAGGATTTAAAAATAGACCTGGCTTTAACCACCCGACTCGCAGGCAACAGGATCGTAATCCTGTTGCCGTTTTTACTACGTGCTTTAAATTTCTGGAAATGATTAAACTGGAAGTGTCTTGAAAAGTTCAGGTGCTGACGGAGAGGGTGTGAAGCTCTAGTGCCTTACGGGGCGGGAGGCGGCTGGCCCGGGCAGTGCCCTACGCCTGCAGCCGGGACACGCCACGGCCGCAAACAGGGCAGGCGAAATCCCAACCATTTCTGCTTAAAGAACACCCCCTCTTACCCACCCCCACCCCCCGCCTGAACACCCTCCCCTTTCTCCTAATTATTGTTGGTCAATTATTAATTTGCATGTAGATCTTGCCCTAAATCCTCCGAACTAAACACAAGATCGTTCACGCTGTGATGGGCTTTAGACGGTAGCCCGTGGCCAGAGAGAACGCGGGCTCCGTGGCAAAGCGGATCGCAGTGACCGCACGCTGAAATGTGCCCAGGGCACACACTAATTGTGAAGGTGGAAGCGGCTCCAGGCAGCCCTCGAGGAGCTGCGGGCAGGACCTGCGGGCAGGGAGTGCAGCGAGGCGGGATGTCCGCGGGAGCTCTCCAGCCCTGCGTGGGCAGGCAAACGCTGGACTTGTGGAAATCTCCACAGCGATGTATTCCACCCTCCTCCCCACCAGCCTCATTAGCTTGGGGAGCCTGGGTAGAGCTTTACAAAAAGGGAAAAAAAATGAGAGCGCCTGTCACGTTACCAAAATATTCTGAATATTGCACACCAGATATCCTTCCTCAGATGCTGAGGAGAAAGGAGATAAAACCACCCTGCAATGAGAAACTGCTAATGCCGATGGATTCATGAGGTACAGGCTCGTAGATTTGGATTTTAGATTCCCTGTCGTGTTCTTTCTGAGCTTTTCTCTCCCCTCCCCAAGCAAACCAGCAAAACTGTACGGAGCCTCTCGTGCTGTAATGGCAACCTCTCGCTACCAGCCTGCCTTAGAGCAGCGGAGCATCAGTTCGCAACGAGGAATAAGATCTCAGGAACATTGAAATAGATTTACCTTGATCTCCTACAGGCCTTTTGAAAACGGAGAAGTCACGTTTGATGCTAGCAACAAACTTTTAGTGTCCCTTTAGGTAAGAAGTGGTCTGCCAGCATTAGGATGCTAATCAGAAAACGTCTTGGAAACCCCTGGCCTCCTTTGCTGGAGCAGCAGTAGCTAGTAGCGTATCCTTAACCGTACCTGATGGAGCAGAAAGAAAGTACCCTCTAATTAATTAAGTGTGCCCAACCGGAGGAGGCTCAGTCATTTCTGAGGTTTGTTATGAGTCTGCCCAATTACTCCTAACGGCGCCGTCGAGCTAAGGTAGAGATGGAAATTTAACAAACAATATTTTCGGTGTCTCTGCCTTGGACCAATGCTTTGACAACGCACCTGCAGAGTATTTCAATGAACCTGAGAGAGCAAATGCTAGACAAGCGGAAGAAGAGAGGAGAGGCGAGTAGTGCCCTCACCCCGAGCACCAGATGAGGGGGCACAGCCCGCTCGAGGGGCACAGTGTCTCCACTTTAGTCCCCGGAGGGAGCTGGGCCCGTCGGTGGCCCAGGGGTTTTCCCCAGACCCTTCTTGTCCTCGCGGACGCGATGAGTTTGACGGTGCTCAGCCTGGCAGGGACAAAGTCACAGCGGGACGGCGGCGGCAGCGCCTCCGAAGAGGTCTGTGGGGACGGCCCGGTAGGGCAGGGGTCGGCGGGTGTCCCTGCCCGACACACACCGGAGTGTCTTTGGCAATCCACGCGCCTCGGGAAATGCTGACCAGTTCCAGGAGAGCAGACACAACACGAAACGGAGTCAGGGTGAGTTACCCCGATAACATAGCTGGACCGGAATACAGGAAAATCTTGTTCGAAAGAGGGAAAAACAAACAAACAAAAACGAACAAAAACCCCAACCAAACAAACAAAGAAAAAACAAAACCAAACACAAAACAAAGCAAAACCAAAACACAAAACAAAATAAAAAAAACCCAAACGCTGAACGCGCATGTAGAGAGGAAAGACTATATTGCAACGACGAGAAATAGAGTTGTCTCTATGAGAGATTTTTTGACCTCTGTGGACAGCAACCCTTGCAGTCGCCCCAGCCAGGCGGTACCTGCCGGGCGCAGGGGGAGCGGAAGCGAATCCTCCCGTCCAGGGGTTTGTCCCATGCCCACAGCGCGGCCGTCCCTTCTTTCTCCCCTCCCTGGGCCGCTCGACAGAGGCTGCGGGCCCTTCACCCAGGCTGGCCCGGGTCAGGCAGCCCTGTCGGGGTGCCGGCTGCGCTCCTGCTCCCCGGCGGGCCTGGGAGCGAGAGGGAAGCACCTTGGCCCGTCTCCCGGAGCAGCCAGGGCGTCACGGAAGGGCGACGGGAAGGAGGGAGTGAGGGCGGGTTGGGAATCCCGAATGAACAGCTCCCGTGTCCCGGATTGTATCACCTTGTTTATTTTTTCCTGATGCCTTACTGTGCTAATTGAATAGTTTTCGCCAAGGAAAGCCTATCTTTCCCTCCTTATTATCCACACATAGTTTTTTAAATTTCTTTTTTCCTTCCCCCCCACCCCTCGCCGCAGACCAGGGGTGCTCTGCAGGAGCACTGTGGCTTGTGGAGGGATCTGCCCTTTTAAAAAGAGATTCCCTTAGCCCTTTGAGTCTCGTTGGTTTTATAGCTATTACTCTCTTATTAAAACACACACATATATACAACACATTGATTTCCATCCAAAAGGGCTAATTACATTACTTACAGTAAATAGCAGCCCTGCTGTCCAGGGTCTAGTGTGCCAACAGAGAAAAAAAATCCCGGCTTATTGCGCTTGATTGACTTCATCTTTGTGTGAAATTCTGTTTTATGAGCTGTATTCTGGCACTCAGAGGAATGTAGCAACATTCAATCTGCAAATAACATTAATTTTAGCTACTTAAAGGGAAAGAGAAGGGAGGAAACTGGCTGCCTGAATCTTGGGTTACATGGAAGAGGTGACTCGAGGAGCCCCTGAGGATGTCTCCGGGTTGCTTTGGAAAGGAAGTGGGGGCTGGGGTACTTCTTTCACTAGTCGGGCTCGGGTTTGGTGTGGAGTGTCCCCCAGGGAGCAGGGAGTGCAGGACTGCCGCCAGGAAGATCCTTCAGTAGGGATCGAGGTGTCAGGAAACAGCCGGCAGCTGTTCCAGGGAAAAGCAAGGAAGAGTGGTGTGAAAAGTAAGTAGGAAAACGGGAAAAGGAGGGGAGAGCGGGCAGACAGAGAGATTAGACAGGAAGGAATGCATCGCCCGGTCCCCTGCGCACAATGATCCCTCGCAGTGCGAGGCTGGGTAGGTGGCGAAGGGAGAAAGTCCCGCCAGGGCGTCCCCGGCCCGGCCGGGGCTGGCCCAGCAGGCTGCCCGCGGAGAGAGCCGCACCCTATTCCGGGTGCGTGCGGCCATTCCGCGGGGCAGCAGGGTGGGCAGCGCGATCTGCCTGGGTCCCTCCTGCCTCAGGAGCTCCATCCCTCCTCAGCACCCCTCCGTGGCCCCCGCGCCCTGGGAGCGGTCTGGCCGCTCCTTCCCGCCTCGGCTGTCCCGCAGCGGCGCTTCTCTTCCTTCTCCCCTTCCCGCGGCGGAGGCAGGAGCGGCGGTGCCAGCCCGAGCGGCCGCGGAGCGGAGGCTCCCGTGACGCGGCCCCGGGGGAAGCGGGGGGAAGCGGGCCCCAGGGACACCCTGCCCCTCGCCAGGCGCCGTCGCCGCCAACTCTCGGGACTCCGTGTTTGGGGGAAGTAATAAACCCCACCCCACCCACAGCCCCGACCGTAATGTTTGTCACTGCTTGCCCATCACTAGGGGTTGAGAGGAGTATGACAGGTCTTTGTTGTCTGAATAAAAATCAGCGGCAGCTCAAGGGAGAGAACTCCTCCTACTAAATTATCAAAAATGGGCTGGCTTTAGTCTCTTAACAAATTGGACAGAGCTCCGGAAAGCAGCAGTCCCAAATCCAACCTACAGGCACTGGGAACTTTAAAGCAACCAGGGACTGCTGAAAATAGCACTTCTTTTTACTTTCTTTGTATTCAAAACTATATCCTTTCCCGACCGATTCTACTGCCCCAGGTCCAAGTCTTTCCAGTCAGGAGACCCAGCTCTATAGAACAGTAACAGATCCTTTAGCTCGCTTTATTATTTTATTTTTGAAACTAATTATTGTTACATTTTCTCCCCCTTGTTTGTTTTCTGCACATCTTCAGGAAGCCCTCGGTGCTTGTGCAAAGAGAAGCTCCTATTGCAACCTCCTTCTCTGCGCTGTGCGCCTCGGTGTAAACATTTTGGATGATCTAAAGACTCTGGGGTCTGTATATGGAAATAGTGGGGTGCAGAGCAGAAGAAAATACTTGTCCTTTCCGTCCCCCAGCCATGCTTTTCCACGGGATCTCGGGAGGCCACATCCAAGGAATCATGGAGGAGATGGAGAGGCGATCCAAGACCGAGTCCCGCCTGGCCAAAGGGGGACAGATGAACGGCCGAGAAACGGTAAGAAAGCAGCCGGCGCTTCTTGCAAGGGAATCCCTGGAAGCATGGACCGGCACCGGGACAGACCCTGGCTTTGGGGAAGAGAAAGGCGCTGCTTCCCCCTGTCCCTTCCCTGTTACCCCTTGCTTGTCGAAACCCTTCTGAAGCTCCCTGTAAACCCACCCGTAACGCTGGGTGATGTGCTGGCCAGGCTCGGTTATACGTTTGTCTAATTAATGTCGTTGCGTGTGCTCTCTGGAGCAACGGGGAAACTATTTTAAATCGTACCAGGGACGGGTTTTCAGCTCTTGCGGTGGAGCAGCCTTTTGCTCCAGTTCGTCCGGCTGCGGCCGCTCTGCCCCTGCGGGTAGGGCTGCCGCTGGAGCTCCGGAGGTGTGCTTTGCTTTTTTCTGCACTCCTGACACCTCCTAAATTAAACCGCAAACCGCTACTGCTTACTTTTTGTAACTGTTTTTGGTCTGAAGTGTGTGATTGATACAAAGAGGCACTGCTCTCACTGAATGTTATGCCGGCCCACTACTTTGCTTAGAAGTAACATCTTCTCCTTCCTTAGTCAAAAGGACTAAAGTCTTGAGAATTGTACTACGGATGGCGGAGAAAGCGAGTGTCACGCTGGGCTTTGTGCAGAGCGGGATCTCCCTTTCTCCAACTTGTAGGGCTTCCGCTGTTCGCGCACAAGGCTCTACATACAAAGTAACAGCCTGCAAAACTGCTTTAAGACTTTGGGCCATAGGGTCCTTTCCCTCTTAAATAAACTCGTACTTTGTTATATGAGGATTTGCAATGTAAATTTAACTCGCCTTTTCAATTGCTTAAAAAGAATGGAGTGAGTAGCACAACTTTGATTGGAAAATGAAAGTGATGTTGCCACTTTAAAACAGTTGGGACTTTGGAACAAGATGTTTGGGATTTTTTCCCCCTGTTACTTTATCAGCGAACGCTGCCCCAAGTTTCACGGCAGAGCTTTTGTCTCCGTCGTTCCTCCGTCTCCCTTTGTCCTGGGCGACACTCCTCGTGGGGAGCAGATCAATGGCAACTTGCAGAAGTTTACTAGCAAAAAGAGGCTAGTTTGAGCTGAAATCAGTCTTTGCCACCTTTCTGCTCATGTCCCTGGCCGGGCTGGTGAGCCTTAAGCTCACTGCTCTTTACATCATCCACCTGTCTTCTTTCTCTTACTCCTGTTTTAAGTGGCCTTTCTTTAGAGAAGTGGTTTTGACTCGTTTAAATACGGGTGAAGATTTGCCATAGAATGAGTGTAAGCCTGAACCCTCTCTTATAAACTTTTGGAACAGCAAAACTGTATTTTCCTGCTTTAAAATGCTGCTCCTGTGAAGTGTTCTGAGGTTAAAACGCTGAAGTAACGGGGAATCCTCAGGGTTTAACTGTAGTACGTCAGAAGAGAATGGGCTCTGCCTTTCTTACTGCGGCCTAATCAGTTGCCCTCTCGTATTAAAATTACATTAGCTTGATAGGAGAGATTTACTGGTATAAACACGAAAGCTGAATCGCGGTAAACACTTTACTAACGGGGATGGTCCCGGCTTCCGCTTAAACTTCCCGCCGGGTGCGGAGTTTGGTCCCAGAGAGCAGTCTCTTTGTACGAGCCCCGGGCCCTGCGCAGGACCCATCCCCAGCCCGGCCTGCCTGCCTGTCTTTCTCTCCCTGTCTCATCCCTTGTGGTGTGGTTGTTTTGCAGAACATGCCCCCCATGAGCCCCGAGAAGCCTGCTTTGTGTGCTGGTTGTGGAGGAAAGATCTCAGACAGATATTACCTGCTGGCTGTTGACAAACAATGGCACCTCAGGTGTCTTAAGTGCTGTGAATGTAAACTGGCCTTGGAGTCAGAACTCACCTGCTTTGCCAAGGACGGCAGTATTTACTGCAAGGAGGATTACTACAGGTACAGCAATCAGTCACCATGGGTTCAAAAGCACATTCCCCCAAAAGACATTATGAGACGAAACGCTCTTTTCTCTACATGGGTTTTCAAAGGTAGCTTTTCGCAGTCAGTCATTCCTTAATTCTGTAAACGTGTCCCCTCCGAAAAGTCACGCTCGTTTAAAAACTGGACGGACCGTCAGGGGACGCGCTGACTGAGCATGTGTGGCGTACACAAACAGGCGAAGGCTCTTCCGCTGCTCGGCGGTTTCCCTCCGTAAATACCACCGTAAGACCCCCCCAGAATTTCCCTCCGCCCGCAGCTTGCCGGTTTTACCGCGGTCGTGGACCCGCCTCCCCACCCGGCCCCGCGGAGCGTGCCTGGGGCCGGGCCCCGGGAGCGGGCACCGCTGATGCGTGCCTTACAGCTGTCCCGGAGGTCAGCTCCCCGTGGCACTACTCGTCCTGACAGGAATGAGAGGAGAGCGGGGACCGATCTCCCTCGCCCCGTCCTGCCTGAGTCCGTGCGCACGGGCAGCGGGAGCGCTCCCTCCCGAGTTCGGTGACAGTAGGTCAGCTCGGCGGAAAGTGCGAGTCGCTTACCCTGGGACCTCAGCGCCGGCTCCCGGAGGGTGTCCCAACACCAGGAGGGCCAGAGGCCACAGCGGGTGACACGGGCCGTCCTCGGGCCAGGGCGGGCGCGGCCCTGTCGGGGCCAGGCTCCCTCGCGTGGCCCGGAGAGAAGGCGAGCGGCACCGGGGCAAGCTCTGCCTTTGCTGTTCTAGTTGATGCCCACTTTTCTGTTCCCTTCAGAAGGTTCTCCGTGCAGAGATGTGCCCGCTGCCACCTTGGGATCTCAGCATCTGAAATGGTCATGAGAGCCAGGGAGTCGGTCTATCACCTGAGCTGCTTCACCTGCACCACCTGCAACAAGACTCTGACCACGGGCGATCACTTTGGCATGAAGGACAACCTGGTTTACTGCAGGGCCCACTTCGAGTCCCTTTTGCAAGGAGAATACCCTCCTCAGCTGAGCTACACCGAGCTGGCTGCCAAGAGCGGAGGGCTGGCCCTGCCTTACTTCAACGGCACTGGCACGGTCCAGAAGGGGAGGCCCAGGAAACGAAAGAGCCCTGCCTTGGGAGTGGACATCGTCAGCTACAACTCAGGTGGGAAACACAGGCCGAGCCTGCCTCCCGCTCTCGTGAACGGAGCGTTCTCGGGCTTCCTCTCAGCTAGGCAATGCGTGAGTAAGTCAGCCAGGCCAAATCTTGCTTAACCATTGGAAAATCAAACAAACAGCCCTCTAAGGGTTGGAGCGTTTGCAGGAAAGCTAACAGCAGCCCTCCTCAAAAGCTGTCTTTGCCTATTAATGTCAAACACCCAAACTTAGGCACTTCCCAGGGTGAAGACAAAAAAAAAGAAAAAGAAAAAAAAGAAAAGAAAAGAAAAAAACAGGAAAAAACCCCAAACACAACCCCCCCAAAAAAAAGCTCTTTCTCTACAGGAATCTCTGAGATACTGTTATCATTATTTATATTTGATTAGCTAAAAGCATTTTGCGACTTAAACCTCAAATTAGAAGTAACCAAATGAATCAGAAAAAATAGAATAAAAGTTATAGTATATGGTTCCTACAATGCCAATTTAGTATGCACATAACCCAATTTAGATATTTAATTTATAGTGATTAATTCTTCAATCTGAATAATTCTGTTTTGCTGGCACATTAATAACCAAACTGTACAGGAGGTCAAGGAATGAATGTTGTTCCATGTAAGTAAACCCTAACAAATGTAACTGAGGAGGATGGTTTCTGTTCTCTAAACAGTAGAAAAGGAACAAGTGTTGCCCTGTACTAAATATCTCTCTCAACTCCAGTCGTTTAGGTACCCAAACCATGTATAAGCAGGCAGTGCTAGTGGCCAGAGGCAAAGGTGTTTCAGGTATGATCAGGCAGTTGAGGCAAAGTGTCATTATATGGAAGACGAAAGAAGTAAGGGTAAATACGAATTAGCAAACTCTTGACTCCAAAATTATTTTAGCGAAACTTAAGCTCCCGATGGACGGTAACGAGGAGAGAAAGCTGTGAGAAGTAAGAGTGGTGCAATGTGTTTCTCCATGAAGGGGGGAGCCGGCCCGGCTGGGGCAGGAAGCCGGGGGCTCCGATCCCAGGGCTGCGAGCCGCTGGCCCCACCGGGGAGCCAAGACAGGGGTCAGGGCCTCCCCTTCCGACAATCGCGGGTCGATAGTAGTGCCCCGCTGTCGGCTCGGAGCTCTCTCCCCTCCAACAACTTTAACTCCCTGCCACTGAGATCTATAAGGAATCCTCCACCGCCTCCCTGCCCTTCCCATCCCTCCCCCGGCACCTCCTCCGGGGCCGCTGGTGAAACGGGCTTTAGCTGGGAACCAGGGAGCTGTGCAAGGCGATTTCATCTCCTCTGATGCGTAGACCTTGGAGCCAGGGTAATCACTGCGCTAATTGTTCCTTGTTAATTGAAGATGACATTGGAATCCTTGGCTGCGGAGCGGCTTCCAATCAATCCTGAAAGCTGCTACAGAAAAGGGAACCTGTAGCGCAGCCAGGATTCGTTCGGGCCCAACTTTGAATGGTGGATTTCCTGTGCGCTCCGATCTGTGCTATCCCTGGTCCACATACCACCACCCGAATCCCCACATTCCTAAAGGGAAATATTACTAGGGACAATTTAGAGTTCGAATTAGGACCAGAAAATAGGGCAGAATGACGAGTTGTGGATGGGATAAAACCCTTAAAACTTCAAGCCAGGACTCAAGAGAGATATTATTCGCAATGGCTGACATAGCTTTCATGTGCTAGTCTTAAAATTCCACTTTTTTTACAACAATAGGTCACATAAGAAATACCACTGACTTCAAATGAGATTAAAAAGCACTACCCATTATGAAAATACGTTTCACTGTATTGAGATCTCATAGAATCCTCCGGACAACGGAGAAATTAAAAGAAACCACCACCACCAAATCAATAAGTGCCCAAATCTGATGCTTTGGACTCAGGCTAGATGGCTGAGAAATCTGTTCTGTTAGGGCTGTAATTCCATTTTTTTTTTAATAAGTGTTAGCTAGCAATGTCCAGGGTCTGGAGAAAGTACAGTTCGCAGCTAAACCCTGCATCCGGTGCAAGCGACTTCAGCCCGTTGACCCACGGCGCTCCGTATCCAGGGGGAGGAAAGCGATCTGTAACAGTTACGAACTGAGTTGTAGTAGGTGAAATCGCTTCTTGAGAGAAAGAAAAAAAATCCCTATTTAATTGGCAGTCACTTCCCTACACACATTTTTCGTTCCCTGCCCTGTGACTCAGTAACTGCTCCTGCACGTAATCATTTACAAAGGGCGAGCAGTGCGCAGAAAACTACATGTCGGATACACGACTGCCGCCTTCCAAGGGTGGAGCGAGAGGCCGCAGCCCTGCGGGCAGCCCAGGCCGTGGCTGCTGCGGTGGTACTGCCGCTCGCCCCCCTCGCGGGGCGGGGGTCGCGGTGGCCCGACCGGGACGGGGCAGCCGAGGGGTCCCGCGCGCCGGCCCAGCGCTAAAGCGCACCCGAGCCGGGGCACCTCGCTCCGTGCCGGCAGCTCCTCGCCGACAGCCAAACCTTGCTCCTGGCACTCTATATTTGGTGGGCACCACGGGTTTCGACAACCTAAGGCGGTGCCCTACCGAAACAGCGACACCCGCGGGTATCCGTACCCATGTTCCAAGCCATTATGGAAAACGAAGTCGACCTTTGAAAGTGAAACTCCGACGAAGTTAACAACTTCCCAGCTGAGCTTAAGTATGTGTGTTTTCACAGGCCATCCGGCAGGCCCTGGCTCAGATTTGGGTCCACATTTTGTTTCAGAGGTGCTGGGCCAGAATGGAAAATCGGACCCTGCTGCCGGATCTACAACAGCCTTCTTATTCTGTATTTTGTTTGGTAGTTTAATTTCTGTTTCTGAGCTCCTTGGTTGTAAAGTGGAAACACAACAATAAATAACTCTAAATGTTATGAGGTAAAAGTCATTCATACCTGTGAGCTGTCTGAAATTAACTTGAAAAATGGAAGAAACTATTCAAAAGTACTTAAAACATTCAAGGTTTTCTCTATATTACCTCTTACATCATAGAATTCATATGTATTTTGTGGGAAATGGTGTTGACCTGGAGCTCACAGAATATAGAAACGAGATGGTGAAGAAGATTTCCCTAGGAAAATACTCGACGTAGCTGTTGCTCAAAGAGTGGTGTATTTTGTTTCATTATATATTTGTGTATGTCTGTGTGAAAAATTATGAAGAGTCCACTAGAAGAGCTTTTGGCAATTAGAAGCAAACTGTTCTAGCACTTTAGAAAGCAAAATTAAACAACCCTCCAATCCCATTGCAAAGAAATGAACAATACTGTTTTGCCTGATTTTTTGCTTCCCCCTAGTTCTCCAGGATATAGCATGAAACTCTGGTCTATGATGTGCCCAAGCCACATCACACTGTTTCACTCATGTAAAACAGAATGAGCTGTGCTCATTGCATAAATCGGGATTGTCTGAGGATGCTTGGAGCCCTCTTCCCATTTTCTCTTGAAAGTAAAATCTGAAATAAAGTAAATCACAGCAAAAAAAAAAAAAAATATAAAATTGATAAAGTACAGAAACAACAGCAAAAAGCAGGACAGAGGAGCCTGAGGAAGTTTGTGTTGCTGCTGTAAACCTGAGCAACCCAGGGAAAACAACACAAGCAGCTTGCAACTCTGAAGTGAAATCTGAGGATGGAATTGTGGTACTCAGATTTATGTCAGCTCATAAGTTATGGCCCACACAGTTTGACTGAAGGCAGTGTGATTGCTTGTGAAAACAAGTAGTAAATACAATCCAAATCTGGTCTGATATAGTTTTTAAGGCAACTTTCAGCTCCTGATATTTTCAGAAGTGTCAACTTAGTTTGTTTGATAGTGCAGATATCCTCCTTACCAAGAGTAGAAGCAAAGCTATAATTAAATATTCACCTGGTTTTCTGTCAAAGTGTTGTCTTGCCAGCATCTGTTCATGTTGACTTGTCTTTTGATTCAAAAGAGAAAACACTTTCAAGAACTTTTTATTTTCTCTTGGTTTCAAGTTGTTTTGTCTCTGTTTTCAGCGTTGCCGACATCAATCTCTGTATGGTGCACTTTTTCTCTTTCTCATTCTCTCTCTCTCCCCCTTTTTAAATTAGGACTGGGGATCAGCTAGGCCTTGTAAATAATTCAGTAACTATTGGAAAGCAGTTCAAAAGTCCAAATGAACAGCTAATGAATCTTGGTTTAATTTACAGACATTCTGGAACATTTTTAATTAGATATTCTTTAATTAATATTCCCGGCTATGATGACACCATTAATTTTCTTTTGTATGGCTGAGCTATCTTGATAAAATGAGATTGTAGAAATTGCTAACCCTTCTGTTTAAGCTGAAAAGAAAAATGTAGATGTATTTCTTACCTTTTTTTTTGCCAATACTGTAATTTCTTTCTCCAATATGAAGTAATGATGCCTCTCTCCCCAAACAGCTGCAACCCTTGTATACA
The DNA here is from genome assembly GCA_013399695.1 of Formicarius rufipectus. Taxonomy (NCBI): domain Eukaryota; kingdom Metazoa; phylum Chordata; class Aves; order Passeriformes; family Formicariidae; genus Formicarius; species Formicarius rufipectus. The sequence goes on along the minus strand of VXAU01006133.1, from coordinate 2,308,865 downwards.
ATTTACACCTATAAAAGTGTTATCTTAAACAAACTTATCTTTCACAGACACTTAGAAAATCCTGAATCAGGAAAACCAGGGAAGCTCTTTTCAAGTTTTGAGTCCCTAGCTGGTTGCCTGTAGAAATGTCCTGAATCAGTATCAGCTAAGAGCTACTGCTGATTGGCATTGAGCAACTGAATCAAGCTTTCATGTAACTACTTTCTAGACATGTTTTACAGATTAAGGTCTTTAAGCAGGTCATGTAAACTCCCAGGCAGAGTCCAAAAGCATATATTTTATCAGCAAAAAAACTCAAACTTTACACATTCTTGATGAACTGTCATAACAAACTTTCCTGCTGTACATCTCTTTTTATAGATGCTTTTGATTTGGGGAAAAGTTCAGGAACATTCAAAATGCTGGTTTGACCTTTATTCTTCTCTCAAACTAAGAGTGTTTCAATGAGTGAGATTTCAAAATCTGAATGAGATTTCAAATGACTCTTTGAATGCCCAAAGCAAAACCATCACCACAGGGGAAAAGACTTGTTTGAAAATAAATGCCAAAGGAGAGAGAACTCTCTAAATCTGCCCTTAGTAGGTACAGGCCTAAGGGACATAGTATGTTTTAGGAATAGGAAATGATAATATTCTGGATCTTTTTTGATTTAATTTAATTATCATATCTGTACTTATCCTTGTACCATCTTAGCCCTTCCTTTCTTCCTTGTTTGTTTGCTTCCTTCTAAACAGTATATGACTTAAGATTTTTGCCTTAGTTCATTCATCCTATTTGATGCATGGTCACTAAACCCTGTTTATTGAACAGGTTGTAATGAGAATGAGGCAGATCACCTGGACAGAGACCAGCAGCCTTATCCCCCGTCCCAGAAGACAAAACGCATGCGTACCTCCTTCAAACACCACCAGCTTCGTACCATGAAGTCCTACTTTGCTATCAACCACAACCCTGATGCCAAGGACCTCAAGCAGCTTGCCCAGAAAACAGGCCTGACCAAGAGAGTTCTGCAGGTAAGAAGCCACATCATAGGCTTGACAGAATTTTCCCCTAACCCTGCTAGTCAATAGCATTTCCCTTATGTGTAACAACAGCAGTATACCTAGAAATACTTTTGCCAGCTGTGTCCCTAGTGGGTGTACAGAGGGATATGGTATTACATGGCAGGAGTGCTGAATGTATGTATTACTGCCCCAAGGCAGCCAAATACAAAAGGGTCATTTATAATTAATTGCATCCTCAACATGAGGCAACTGTCTTCAGAGTCTACTAACCCAGTAGATGTCCTGGGATCCATAGTCTGTGGTTACCTCACTAAGGGTAGAGGTAGCATATATACTAATTTTATGCACAGGGGGTTAAGCCTTTGGGCTTCCCAGAAGTAGTTAATGTGGCCCATCACTAAGAGGTCCCCTGTTTGAAGCAAGATTTGACCAACATGATCCTCCAGGACCTGCTGGCTCCCTCTCTCAATGCTCGTTAGGCAACTGTTATCATTAAGGGCCTACATAGTCAAAAGTCACTTCCCTATGAAGGACAGCCTAGCAAATTATATTAAACCCCCCCCCATACTGTGTGTGCTAGCTCAGTGAAATTAAAGTGAGGTGTGTATTATATGCAGAGTGCTAAGGAAGAGCAGTGATTGAGGTAGGAAATCCATTAGCAGCAATTTCTTGTCCATGTTACAAGTCACCTAAAGCATTTTCAGTGAACTTTACAGAACAGAAAGACTAGGTGACCCATATCAACAATCTGTATGATTGAGATGGTGTAATTATCCCTCCTTCCTCTTCAGGCTTTTCAAATAATCAAGGCAAACTTTCAGCCTTGGCAAAAATCTGCTCATTCACCCTTTGCCTCGATCTTTGTCATATGTCTTTACCCCAGAGTTACCCAACACAAGAAACATTACATGGCCATCAAGAAAGTTGCTTTCATTTGGGGATTGAATGAGTAGATTTTTCTTGGGGCTGCTCTGAAAGATCTGCACACTGGCCTGGGACATTCCAGTGAGCACCATAGCACTGGGCCTGTGCACAGGGTCCCGCCTGTGAGAGAGGCACAACCACCAGTAGCAAGAAGAGCTGTAGAGTGACTTAGGTGATGAGCCACACAAAAACAAACCTCAAAAATGACTTAAAATCAAGAACAGAGACAAAAATAAGCAAAACAAAACAAGCATCGGTAAAGAAATCAATTGGGATTGGTTTGCAGGTTTGGTTTCAAAACGCAAGAGCCAAATTCAGAAGGAACCTTTTGCGGCAGGAGAATGGGGGTGTCGATAAAGCTGATGGCACCTCACTACCGGCACCGCCCTCAGCAGACAGCGGCGCTCTCACTCCACCCGGCACTGCGACCACTTTAACAGACCTGACCAATCCCACTATCACTGTAGTGACATCAGTGACCTCTAACTTGGACAGCCACGAATCCGGGAGCCCCTCACAAACTACCTTAACGAACCTTTTCTAACATTTCAGTTATTATTTTTTTTAAAATTCTTACTCTTCATTATTATTATTATTATAATTATTATAATTATAATTATTATTTTCAAGCCTTTTTAAAAAAAAAAAACTCAACAAACACAAACCAACAAAGAAACCCACAAAATATTTGGGAAAATAAACAGCATGATGTGTAGCATCTGCAGCCACTTGGCAAATGAGTTTGAAGTAATATGTTGCTATAATAAATGAACATTTATTGTTGTTAAATTGTATTCAAAATTTTTAAATTCATCAAATGACTGAAGAGAAGGTTATGAATCATTCTCATAAGTGCCTCTTAAAATTGTATGTTACTTATTTCCAGAACATTGAAAAAAATTGATTGTTACTAAAAAAAATAAATTCTTTCCCTCCTTGATAACCAGATAAAAACCAGCACCGAAAGAACGCTGTTTCAGTATTGTATGTTCACTTACAGCATTTAAGAATCCTAAATTATAATTTCATTTTTATAATGCATCTAAAAGTTTTGTATGATTTATTTTTTAATTGGTGAATAATAAATACAAAATTAATGAAACTAATCATCAAAGCAGACTGGAAGTGCCAGTGCTCTTTTCTAAAGCGTTAGTCACAAGCTTGATCCTCCCTGAGCACTGGGGATCTCACTGGGATAGCTAAATGCTCCTCTGCCAGTTCTTCACCCAGCTGGGACGTCCTTGGCCACCACTGAAAGCCATGCCTGGATGGAGGACTTGGAGAGAGAGACCCAGTGATGAGAGTGCATGTGGGTGAGGATGGCAGGATCAGGCCATTGGTCTCCAAATTTGTGTCCTGTACACTAAGAAGACAAGATCTTGAAAAACTCCTCCAGAATGAGCTCACTCCTAGAAGGCTATTATTAAAGTAATAATAGCAGAATAACGTTGCAGGTGAGGAGTCCTACTGATCTGAAATATTGCATAGGGAGTAGTTTTAATTTTTGTCTGTCAAGCAGCTCTGATTTGGAATTTTTTAAAAAATAAAAATTGCAGTTTGCTATATGGCTTTGATGCCATACTATCAAAGCGCACAGGAGGTTGCCCGGCTACTTTAGTGAAAACAGAAGTAATTATCAAGGAGGTGTATGCATGTGTACTATTAAATGAATTTTTGAAAAATCCTACCTTTTTTTTTTTTCCCCTGGGAAAATGGAAATAAGCAAAATATAATTTATTAAGATGTTTAAGGAAAATTATTTCAGTACAGTTTATTCATTATATTTTGAATTTACTTTCGGTGTTTCCTGAGATTGTATCAGACACTGTTTAACACAGGAACTTAAAAAAATCTTTAGTTCATTAATATCTCTAACATACACTTAAACTTTTTAAACTTTGTATAAAAGGAAAAACTGTTTACAGAAATAGTATAAAACCAGAAATTGGCAGTGAATAACTTCAAAACTGATAAACTCAGAAGCCTTGTGGATGTTGATCTGAATACATTTCTTAGTTTACAATAGTGTTTTTTTTTTT
>VXAU01006133.1:2259633-2304858 GCA_013399695.1 Formicarius rufipectus | reverse complement strand
ACTTTTTTTTTTTTTTTTTAGTTTTATTTAAGCTAAAAGTCTGAATGGTCTGGGCAGTGGTGAATGTTCATTTGTATCCTTTTATTGTAGTTGAACACCAATTAGATTGTGGAGAGTCTCAGAAACAAAAACGAACAAAAACCAGTCAAGATCTATGTCTTGCTTTTAGTGGATTGTTAAGAATAACTTTGCACATATACCCCACTTTTTAGACACCATCAAATCTCTTTTTGGTGGTCAAGGTGGCTATTTAATATATTTTAAAGGTGTCCTTTTTGGCTGTATAAATGTGTGGTTACATATTGACAGTTCACTGCCCACATTAAAGTGCATTATTGTAATTTTTGCTCAGGGTTTTTAGAAAATTAGCACAGAAAAGTAGCTTATTTTTTAAAAAAGATGACGGAAGAGATGTTAACACTGTAATAGAAGAAAGGTGTGTTTGCCATTATATATTTAACAAGTATGGTTATCATCTTCTACGGATATTGAATCTTGACTTTTCCTATTTCTATTACCTTATGGGCATTTACCACTAACCAGACCAAACGACCTTGGTAAGGCTGAGATCTTTATTAATACACTTTTACAGGTAAAAATATTGATACTTATAAATTTTGTTCTTTGACAGAACAATATATGGTACTAGAGATCTACTTTATTAAGTAGACTAATTAAAACTCAGTTCTACTATGTGCCTTATGATATACCTTGGGAGTAAGTTTGTGAAGAATCAGGATATATGTGTTGTTTGTTAAATTAACTGTTTTAAGCCCTTTTGACACCTCACTAGTTTTGTACTGTTTTACCTCTTATTTCTGAAACTCTTTTTATGGTGTATCCTGTTAGAGGGGACAAACATGTCATAGAAAGCAGTTGTGCACTCTTTCAGATATAGTTGATAAATCCAATAATCTTATATATTGAGCTTCGTGTTTATAGTACAGTAAGTGGTCTAGCAAAATTGTCCATGTTTCTTTGTTTATTGATAAATGCATTGTATAGAAACTATTTCCCCTAAATATTTATGGACCAAACAATTGTGATATATCCTATTAAATTTGTGTGAATAAACCATTTTGAATCTAAGGAGTTTTATTTCCCATCAGTTTTTCATGGTTGTTTTTTTTCCTTTTTTTTTTCCCTTTTTTTTTTTTTTTTCAAATTTAAAGCCTACATGTACCAGTGTGTCTCTTTACTTTTAATCTCTTTGCTTTTATGGTACCTATGAACAATTGATATTAAACACAGAAACACGGCCTTTTAAATATTTTAAAATATGGTTCCTTCTAAGGTTTTCAATTTCGTCATATCTGATGTATATGCTACTGCTGGTGCAATTTAGATTTTAGCTTTTTAGCATTCTTTTTTTGAACATGCAAAGTAATGCCCCACTGATTTGTTATTGAAACCCTGTCTTAGACTTCTAAAAAAGCCAGAAAACTAGCAGCTAAAGTAATTGCATGACAAATATAAACTAAATAGTATGATGAAATGAATCAAGATTTAATGCTAGGTATACTGAACACAAAATAGAATTGCAGACCCCGAAAAGCCAGGTTGCTCTGTAGTTTAATAAATTGTCACTATGATTTCTTTCAGGGAGAACAAATCATGGGGCATTACAGCCAAACATCCCGACGTTTGAAAATTCCCTAAAGTATTAAAAGAAGGGGAAAAGTTTGATCGGAAATCCACTGCAGTGAAGACAAAGACAATATTAGGTTATGATAATCATACATTTAAAAATCTATTGAGCCAAAAAATAAAAATAAAAGACTTGATGTCATTTCCTGAATGTTAACAAAACATATGTTATTTTATGGTGTCTAATTAACAGAACTGAAGGCTTCAACAAATTGTGTGGTATCAAAAACAAATTTAGAGAAACTATGTATAAAACCAGAGCAACCTGGCAGCAATCTACCCAGCCCATATTCGATGAAACCTTTTCTTTAAAAACAAAAATCACATTTGTCAAGCACAAGTACTTGTAAAATAAAATCTGAGTGCATTCATTCCACTTGCTTGCTAATGTGTACTAGTCATATCTGTTAAATGGATTTTTGTAAATTCAAAGAAAACTTTTCACTCATCCAAGATCCTAGGAATCAAACCCCAGTAACTTTACTACTATTGTTTCCAGATTAATTTTTTTTTAAAATGAGACAAATCTGCATGCACCTTTCCATCTGTCACATATAGTGTACATTTCTGTATGATGAATTTCTCTTTGATGTTTCTTGTATGATAGCTTTCATTAATAAACATTTTATTTGATGCAAACAGTTAACTTTATGTAAACACATAGCTAATTGTTCCAACTAATTTAAACTTTTCTTTGGAAAAGAAGCAGTACAGTGCAGTTCTAATATGCTATATATATCCAAAATCAAAAAGAATGAGGTAGCAATACTGTTGCACAGTGTAAAATTATTTCCTTTGGTGTTAACTTTTTAATTTTTTAACTTCCTATATAAAAATTACGTGTTTTGAAAAGAAATTCCCATCAGCATCAACAATAAAACAATCCACAAATTCTTCATCAATATAAGAAAACATGAGCAGTACAGTATGTAAAATCCTCAATGACTTTTAGAGTACAAGGATATGATTTGTGGATTCCTGAGCTGTTTACAAGGTCACTATGCAATGAGCAAGTATGCTACAGAAAGTTGCTCCTGAGATTCCCAGTCCAAATCACAGATGATTTTTACAAGCCAAGAAGCAAGTGTAATAATAACCAAGTCTTAGTAATGAGGTTTTGTAACTGCTAAGCAACTCTTTGCAGAAAGATTTTTTAAAATATATTCCTATTTAGCTGTATAGCCAAAGCATATGTTAAACAAATTAACATATAAAAGATTTGCCAGAAAAACTTTCATTAAGATGACATTTTTATTATATACTAATGAACCCTATGTAAACAATGTAACTTTTATGAATGATGAACATTAAATATTTCACTTACGTGTATCCTCAGCATTTTGCATGTTTTCTTAAGCTTTTCTAGTTTCAGAATTCTAAAAAAAAATCATTTAATTATTAACAACAAAAGAGAAAGTTATGTACAGATTACTGCAGCAATCTCTGGAAAGCGGTAACTAAGGGTGTTCTAATGGCAATAAAAAGGTATCATTTATTGGTGGTAATTATGGGAAGCATTGCTTAAACAACAGTTTTATAGTATGTTGTAAAGTTCTATTGAAAAGGTTAGCATGGTGGACTTAATTCAAATCAGCTTGATCAGAAATTTAAGTATATTGTGAAATTCTTAAACTGACCTTTATGCACATTTATTACTGTGGAAAGTAAGTAAAAGTAGGAAAGCAATTATTTTTGTCACAGCCACAATGTAGTTTCCCCCTGTTGTCCACAAAAAAATATTTCAAACATTAATTATTCCAAACACTAAAGAACTTGGTGGTGATTAGGACCAAGGGGAAAAAAAACTCCTATGTAGTATAACTTTTCTTTTGTAAGTCACTGCATTCTTCAGTAAGTTAAATTTCTGCTCTTTCTGATTTAATACTTAGTAGAGCTATTTCTAGTCTGAGTACTTGACTATGTTTTGCATTTTTCACCTAATTTAAATTAGCAAAATAAATTAATTAAATAATCTTGGTAAAATACTGGCAAAATCATCACAGAATAAAATAAAACCAGGACAACTTTATTTATATAACTTTATTATTATGACTCATTAGAGACATTAAGGTTGGATTTTTTACACAGTGCTCTGATTGATCTGACTAGTGGCATTAGACAATCCAAATTTTTCCAAAGACACAGAACTGCCTCCTGCATTAAGAAGCCATACATGCAGGATGGGCAGCATTATCTGAGAAAGAAAGGAATAATTTCAGACAAAGCTTGAGAGAATGCAAGACAAATGTAGGCTTTCAGTGTTGTCGTGAGTGAGAAATGTGTTGGGGGTCTTTCTACTTACATATCCACGTCTAGACATAGCATTTCTTTGCTCTCTTAGTCTTGAAATAGAAGTCAAATTGCACAGTCCTAGAACACCTTACTCAGAATTATTCAACAGAGAAATGACTTGCAGGGCCAGGTCAAATGACAGAAGGCTGACACCACAGCCCACTGAAATTGGTGAAATACTCTCTCTGATTCCAGGGACTTTGAGCCAGGAGCTGAAGGAACATGGAGATTAAATTACACTCTTGTCTCTAAAGAAAGCATGAGACAGAACATATAGGACAGCAATGCTGCTCTCTGCTTTGGACTTCTTCCTTCAGAGCTGCTAATCCAAGCACCTGGCACATGCATTAAATTGACTTCAAAATATTTCTTCTTCCTTCAGCCAAATACAGGACAAAAATTATACTACTGGAATTTCCAGAAGCTACTGCAGTGTCAGAGACTTTATTCAGTTATTCTGCAGTGTTGAACAATTTTTTTGCGCTCCTCACTTGACACAGACTTATCTCGACACATACCTATATACATATCCTTGTCTTGCCTTCAGATAACCAGTACCTTCATATTTATTTAAGTCATTCAAACCTACAGAAAGCAACTCTCCATGCTTACACGTTCTAGCAAAGGCATTTGTCATAATTTTTGTTCTGATACTCCTTTACATTTTTCTGAAGTAGGTTTTTTAAGTTCTTAGTTTTGTATGTTCTTTTTTTTTTTTTCCAATAGCTCTAGACAAAAAAGAATAGCGCTTAATATAATTAAGTGTACAGATTACTTTGCCAGTTTTTCTTGTAATATCTAGAAAAACAGCTCTATTGTAATAATTTAATTCCTGGCTTGCATGTTACTATAAGGTGACTCCCTCCGTGCTTGAGTTTATCATAGCAAATTATATAAAATACAGACAATTCTATTTTTAACTAATATGGATAATATTGTAAATTATAGTGTTTTTAGCGACACTAATTTCTGGCTCAAGTGTGCTTCTGTTTTTGGAAATGGAATTGCAAACAAGGATCCTTTGAAATTTCTGGTGGTTGCTACTGCTAGGAGCAGAGGGCTAGACTGAAGATCAGAGCTAACTTAACAAAAATTAGTGTTATTTTCCAGTTTGCTTTCTTTTCATATTGGGCTTTAACAGAGGATAAAAATATTGCCAATAATTATTTTCCTGCAAGATAATGCAAATCATCTATGCTTCCCTTTCACACTTCAGTTACACACTTCAGTATAGGATTTTGAGACTGAACAGATACACAACATTTTGAATCTGTGTTTATAGTTGCTTACTGCTGCTTATAGCAAATAAATAATAAAAACATAATAATGGAAGGAACAAGTTAGGAAATAGTCATCAGGTTGCAAATACAAGAAATCACTGGGAGAGATATGGTAGTTTTTAATGTAACATCCCATGAATTCTTATTTCATCATTTCCTTTGAGCAATTTGGACTTAACTGGAAAGTGAATGATCAAGTGGCTTGCTTTGCCACATGCACTTTGATGTAAGATGTAATAGAAAACAACCCGTAACAAGAATTTTTCAGAAATAATTATCTAGCAAAACAAAGAAACCCTGTTGCCCTATATCCTAAAGTCAGTAAAATAATGTGAGAAAAACTGAAAGCACTGGTTACTATTTTATCTTAGACATAAAGATATGCAGGTTCCTGATTTCTATTTAATTCATAGACAATTAACTTCATAAAAGAAATGTATATCCCATCACAACAGGGAGCCATGCATGTAGTGCCAATAGGGGCAGTTTTGTTAAGAAAGTAATGAACCTGGAGGTATTTTTTGCTTGCAAATATACTTGCATTATTACTGCTCAGACTGCAGCCACAAGTGTTAGGCAATGCCTCTCATTTTCTTTTCTTGTTGTTCAGAAGAATATTTTTTACTTTATAAGAAAGAGTATGCTACAGAAAAGAAAGTTAAACGGACACTGAAAAGTACATGAATGGGATTATGTGCCTGTTATGTCCCTGCTGGTAGATTTGATATAAAATGCTGCTGCACTGAGGCTCTGAATATCAGTCTTACAGACTGATATTACTGTTTTCTTTCTGCTTTTTTATTTGAAGATCCTTTGCTTCTTATATATGAGGTTACATAGACAAGCTGTAACTACATCAGCTGAAGTAATTTCCTATCCCATTTGGTCAAACATTTCTTAATAATCCAATTCTTGGACACAAACTAATTTTGTGAGTCTGGTTGGAGTAAATTAAGAAGTTAGAACTGTTGCTGTTCATTGTGACCTGTTAGAAACAGTTTATCTGTCCAGAATTACTCTACACATACAGTAATGTTAGAATTGACTGGAGTGAATCAATTTCTTTTCTATTTAACCTGCAACAGAGCACTTACATGACAACAACTACATAGTAATCTGTGGTTCAACCACTAATTTTAACAACTTCTGTTTTGAATGAATCAAATTGAGAAGTTCTCCAAATCACAATTTACCACGAAAACAGTATCATTAAAAGACTATACCATTTGTAGTGCTCAGACCTTTTATTAATAACATCCAGATTCTGAGATCTTTTTACCACTTATAACACCAACAAATTGAAACTGGAGAGCTCAAAAGTATGTTTGCCTTCTGAATCTATTCAAGCTCTAAATTCATAGCATTTCCAGAATTGACTGCTGAGTTCTCTTGAAATCTGGAGCTTTTTGATTGAATTTCCTTGATTGCCTTGGATCTACTGAAAGAGAAACTTAATCTTATAATGACCTACTAGACTTTGCGGTCTTTAGAAAACCTAAAAAATGAAGTACTGTATAACAACAGTGAAAAACCAGTTTTACAAAGCTAAGACTCCATTCAGAAATGTTTTAAAATGTGTGGACTTTTTTCTTTTTTCCTTAGAAAAGTAACAGGGAAACCTAGTTTTTGGAATCAGGTTCTCCAACAACTACTTTCCAAAGGCCTCTCTCTTGAGCTGAAAAATTCTGAAGAATTTTGCCGTTAAATGAAGGAATGTTTCATTATGAAAACCTCTTGCTTTGAGCAAAACAAATCCTCCAAGTTTTTCTTTTTTTTTTTCTCCTTTGTTTTTCTTTTTTTGCCCCCAGTGTTTTTAAACACCTATGTTTCCTATGTTCCATTTTTGCCCATGTGAAGTCAGTGCTTGCAGGATTGGAAAGGATCTGGAAGCCTTATCAGCACTGGTTGCACTAGATACGAGATCCCACACTGGATATCAGTCCTAGGGCTGAGCACTCCTGACTGTTCTTCTCAAGCAACTTTTATTCCTTTAGTTAATCCTGGGTCTAAATGGTCCATGTGGCAGGAGCCCTGCTGGGCACTCACCCCCCTGACCAGCCCCGCCTGAGCCCTCACCATTCATTCCAGCTGTGCTGTGCCTCCCCTGCCTCCAGTCCTGCTTCCAGTGGGAACGCTGCATGGCCCGACTCCATCCCAAACTGCCCGTGGATCTTCAGGTGTAGTTGGCTTTTTGTAAGAAAAATGATTTGGTCATTTTTGTTTTTCTTCAGGGCTCCATTTAGCAACTGAGGCTCCTCCACTCCCAGGGCGGAGGCAGGGACACTTGTTACAGCTGCTTAGAAAATAGAAGCCATCACCAGCTCCTGGCCTCTGTGCAAGGAGTGGTGGCTCCCCGAGTCTTGGAGGCTCCTTTCCTCTTGGATGCACCCAGCTCTCTGACACCAGAGACCCCTTTTTGAATCATGGAATGATTTGGGTTGGAAGGGGTCAAACTTTAAAGTCCCTTCCAACTCCTCTGCCATAGGCAGGAACATCTTCCACTAGATCAGGCTGCTCAAAACCCTGTCCAACCTGGCCTTCATGCAACTCACTATAACACTAATGGGCAGCAGAACCCTGACAGGAAAAACTAATTTAAGCTCCCTTTTCTACTTCCAACTTGCATCCATATGCTATGATCCCAGTAGTGAAAACATTCTCTCATGTCTTTAACATTCTTATCCTGTGTGATACCACTGAAATGGATTTAAACGGGTTTATTTCTAGTACTGGACTTGACTGGAGGCATAAATTAATTAAATCAGAGTTTAGTGTATAATTTACATGAACTCTGTTTTATCTAAAGGATTTTAAAGATTTTCATGATTTTCATGGATGTTAGTAGAATACTAGTGAGATATCCTTATAGATTTGTTTGTTGTACAATGCCTACATTTGCTTAGGAATTTGCATTAGAAAGAACGGAAGCAATTGGAATAATGGTCAAGAGTACAAATGGCCAAAGGATGAAACTATAATTTGAGTATTTTGTAAATATCTCACTGCCATATATGAAATGCATTCTGCACATATGTTACTAGTTTCCTGGCTGGCATGGAATGAAAAGCCCTACTTTTGGTATTTCAGGTTACAACAGATGTTATTTCTTCTATGCTTCCAAATTAGAATACTTAATATTCAGCTCAACTTTAAAGTAGCTATATGAGAGACAGAGATAGCAATAAAGTATGCCCAGATTTTGGGTTTTACTGCCAATGTATAAATACAAAGCTCTAGGGTTTTTAGTTTGTGTCTGAACCATGAAGAGGATAAGCAAGAACTAGCTTGGGCAGCTTTCAGAAGCTGTAGAAAAAAATCTGTTTCAAACTCCACCCAATATTTCTAGGGTTTTTTTGATCCTGATTTCCTTGCTCACAGGTGAAAGTGTTTCTTGCTCCTTTCTTTTAGGTAAAATCAATCAGGCAACCCAAAGCCAGAAGAGGAAAAGGGAAGCAGAGTCTAACAGTGCCTTCACAACCATGCTAACTGTTTAAAACCCGGTTCCATCCTCTGCACACGGTTCCACATGGTCACCTCAGTAGGATAATAGTTTGCTTAGAGCATAAATCCCACTGTGTGGTGACTGGCAGTTGACTCTGGTTGTAAAATGCAGTGAGAGCAAAGGTGGCGGTGGGAACATAGGCGGTATCCGCGTGGCTGCTCCCCTGCTCCGTGCTGATGCTGATGTGTGTCAGAACAGAGGCTGCCAGTCCCTCTCTGACTAATAGGGGAGTGTGTCCTAGGGTGGTTCTTCACCTGTAGTGCTAATGGCAGTCCTGTTCAGAAAGGTGTCTCTTCACATCCTCCAGAAAGCTGTTATTCTCCCTCCTGAGAGAGTTTCCCTCACTCTTTGGAGAAGTGGCTAGTTACTAATGTCAAAAGGCAGAATACTGGCATGGGCATATACAATATCCTCATGTACTGTTCTGTCTGCACTGTGGTGTGTACAGATGAAATTCAGAATGTGTCATTTGAATCCTCTGCAGACTTTATCTGTCCCTAATCCAAGGTGAACTTTGATCCCCTATTATTTAAGACCAACATGGAGAACAGCGTAGACTGAGCAGGTAAGCATACCTATGTCTTCACCAGAAGGAAGTGAAGACAAACAGTACACCTAACACAAACAGTGGCATGTGATGAACTGAAAGATCCATGGGCTCAGCTCCCTAGAAGGTAGTGCTGTCCAGTGTGCAAATTCCTTTTTGGTGAATGTCAGCTATGACCTTGCACATACCAGGGCCACTCCTGTGTTCAACTAAGTTAGGCAGTTACTACACTTGAGCATCTTTGAAGATGAGCAGACCTATAGGCTCCAAACTGCAGTCTCTGTGGTTCTCATTTGCATATCCTGACTTTGCCCTTCTCCTTGTTTGAAAGGGAAATAGGATCATCGGTGAGTATTTGCCATTACATACATTGAGCATGTGATTGGAATCAATCAACATAATATGCAGTGACCCTCAAGTTCAGCAGCCTGTCTAAGGGAGTGCAGCAGGCATTAACCTGGTGTTTGTCTACTGCCCTTGAGAGCAAGGAGAGGTTGCTGGGGGATGTGGGTATTTCTGTGCCACTGCTGCAACACATGTATTACCATTAATGCAGTATTAGTGAAAGTGAAATGCAGTACTGGGAAATAGGAATACAAAGTTTCTCAAAAATGCTTAGTATGACAAAAAATCTAACACATGCATAAAATTATCATTACATAACTGTATAGTTTGTTCCCTGTGTATGGATATTGCATTATTGTTTTCTAATGGTCTTATTCACATGATCAGAATACTCAGTATGTGGACTTTGCAGTAAATAAGGGTCGTAGGCTGATACACAGGTATGACCTATGTACTCAGAGCACCTATCTAAGAGCATCTTCTTTGCTCAGAGATGTTGTGCTTCAGTTTGGGGTCTTGAAACACTTTTTCTTATTTTACCTTTATCTCTAATTGTATCATTTCAGTAAAGTTTTGCCCAAATTCACATTGGAATTGTGAATAGGATCAAAGTGTGTGGTGTAATTAAACCAATCCCACTCACAAGAATTCAATCTCTTTTCTGGAAGCTACTTCTTATATATACATAAAATGAGCTTGCTTGTATGTGCTCACATCATCTGTTTCCTGTTATCTAAGCTTTGAGACCTATATATAAGGAAACATTAAGTAAAATATTTTTATTAGACACTTTTAAATTACCTAAGAAAATGGAAACATTATTGAAAATGTAGGACAGCCAGCTCTACTCAAGGCAGCATTTGCACCATTTTGTATTCTATGGTGTGACAGTGAGGATGCCCAGTTTCAGATTTATCCAGTTTCAACCACCTGTGTGGTAATAGGTTAAACTTTGACTTTGCAACCAAAGAAGACAGATTCACTCTGGAGCCCAAACCTTGCACTCAGTGACTATCAGCTATTCTCTCTGAAAGTTTGACTTTTCCAGAAGTCTTTCTGAAGATTTTTGATTGCTAAATTTACAGAATGACTGCAAATGTGTGCCAGTATCTTTATAAAAATGCAACTGCATGCTTGGTATTAAAATGGTAGTGTTGGCATGTAAGGAGCTTGGACTGTTAAACCCATTTTTCATCCTAATTCTGCAAACTGGGCTTTCTGGATATAGCAAATCTTAATGTTGCTCACATTTCTATGTAGCTGTTTGATGATGCTAGTGTTTGGAGCAACCATAAAGGCACTGTGTGCTTCTTATGTATCCTTCACAGTCCTATAAATGTGATTAGATGCAAATTTTCTGTGCTATATTAAAAGGAGTTATCATTTACAATGCCAGTAGGATTTTTTGGATATAGCAAAAATACTGTAGCTTTATATCTGATCTTGAGAACTATTTATCCTCTAGTGGCACATGAAAAAAAATCCAATTGACCAAAGTCTGGCAAAGTTGCAAGAAGTCAGAATGTAAGAAACATTACACAGAGTGTAAGCAGAGAATATAGGTAATGAGAATGAAGCACCATAATCTATTCTTATTATTACCTGAAAAATCACAGCTTCATGTGACATTTTAGAACTTGATTATCAGCAAAAACATATTTACAAGTAACAATTATGCTTTTAAAAACTTTTTAGGAATAACAAAATTGTTTTAACAAATGTGCTGGCACGCTGACAGGTAAACTACCTCTCCCCATGGTTTTGTATTTTATACATCCTCCTTCAAAATATGGCCAAAGGCCTTTCTTAATAGCTGATTAGTGTCTCCAGAGTTCTCCATTCCATTAATTGCTACCTATGAGAAATTAATGGCCATGCCACTTACTTTCTTTGCAAAGAGCAAAGCCTTATCTATTCTGTTTTGGTTCAACCATACATATCAAATAGTAATAACAAAATTTAAATGATCTATATTTGAATTAATTCTGTTGCCAATGGTCTAATTCTGTAAAGGACAAGACATCTAATATTTGAGCAGCATCCTATTATACAAAAACTTTGCATTACAATTTTAAGTCTTTTCTTGGGGACAAAAACAATCTGGAGTCTGTCTTCTGCTTTAAATGAAAATTTAATAGGCAATTTGAATTTAAAGGAAAATAGAGATCAGTCTTCAGGCAGTAGCATACTACTGTTACTAATTGGGGTGGCACAGGAAAGCTTTAATAAGAATCATTTCCCACAACTGAAAGAGTACATCTGAGCATAAAACTACCCTTCATTAGCACCTTTTAAATGATTTCAGTGCCTGTAGGTCAGTGTATTTTGCATTGCTCCATTCGAAGTGATGGACACATATTGTAGACAGTGATCTGTGGCTTTATAAACAAATATAGCAATTTCAGTCCTTTATCAACTTGCTGTAGATATGAAACACAGCACAGCTGAGTAGAAGAAAAAAACTCTGCCTCCCGTTTCTTCATCCCTGCGAACTAAGGCCTCTCTGCCACTAGAGGGTGAGACAACTACAAACCAAACACTTAAGTCTTTCCTATAGAAGGTACAAATGCAAGTTAACATTCAAATAGGAACTTGGTGATTCATATTTAGGAAAGAAAGATGCATACCCTGGGTATGGCACATATTCAAATGCTTAAAGCCATGGCTGTGAAGAAATATGGGAGCAGTCTGTGATAGTTAACAACAGTGGAACAAACCCCACTGTCTAGTGAGTAGAATTTTGGGCCTTGGGAAGACATAGCTCTGGTCTTTATACAAGAACTGAATCAAACTGTTCTGCTTCAAGAAAGAACAACTTCTGGCTGAAAATGTCTTCCTTTTAGTTAAAAATCTGAAAAATGGTCTAGATTCCTGCTTGTTTTTGATCTATAATACATGTACTGAAGATATTATTTACTTTCTTGTGCTTTTTAGACTTCTCTAGTATTCATTTCTTTTTACTACTAGACAGCCTGATGCAGTTGCCCTAGTGCGTCTCTCAAAACTGCAAATTGATTGGTTTGTGTAGTTTGGAATATCTCTGCACCTTGTCCTGGCAGAAAGCACTAATGCCTCCTAACATGTCCAATGTTTAACTAAATGTTTTACAAATAAGTTGTGTTTTGATGCTTGCAGAGTCTCTTAGAAGATCATTTTCTCTGAAGTCTTCCCTAACTCACAAAGAAAACAGGCTATTTACATTTCAGTTTTTAAAAGCTACTCTTAAATCAGAGATTTAACAAATCAATATGCTGTTTCTTCAGGAACAATATTTCCTGATTTAAAACAAAAATCAAGTCCCACAGGGTACTCTAACATCAAGTAATATTTTTCTTTTTTGATCTTGCAAAGCTCTCTGAAGAATTCTATCATTAAATACTTTTTGACACTGCCTGCTGCCTTGTTACTCTGTTGTTGCTTCAGCAATCTGAAAGTCCAAATTCAACTTTCCTTTTTTCCAGAAGAAGGACCTTGATATTGAGTTCGTAAAAATACAAAGGGCACGTGTGGGGTTAGATGAAACAAAACTATTTGTCACTAAGTGCTAGTAGAAGAGGCAAAAGAGAAGAAGATATGAAGTATCACAAGCCGTTCTTAACTATTGCCTGGGAGATTTTAGTAACTTATTCAACTTATGTGAAAGACAATTGTGGTAAGAATTAAAATGACATTTTGAGGTTCTAATCTAGTTAGAAAAGGACAGCATTAATCTTTGTTTAGGGAATCACAGTTTTCTGCTACACAGTGATCAGAATTTTTTTGAAAGCTTTTTGTGTTTATCAGCTCTTGAGTTTGAGGTTGCATGTAGGATTTAACATTTTCTGATTTGAAAACTTCTCATGCTCAGTCTTAGCTGCATGCCCAGATTTTGTTGCCTACATTATTAAAGCACAGAACAAGTCCTTGCTGAACCTTGTTGAAATAAATAGGGCTTAAGAACACATCAGTTTCTATTTAACATTAGCTTAACTCCTCTGCTTAAGTTGGTTTACTTTTGGTTCTTGTATAATATTCACATAACTTCAGAGAAGCTGTAGAATGATTTGCCCTCCTCCCCTTTCTTTAAAACAACGGTGTTACTAGAGCAATGAATACTTGCCTTTTTTTTTTTTTTTTTAAAGATTTTATCTGAAAGGAAACAAATGATGGCATTCCCTTGTGCTGACATTAAAAATCCCTGGCCCCTTTCTATGGGCTCTTTTCTTTTAGTGTCCTAAATACCATAGAAGTAATAGAGCGTTTACAGTTGGAGGCAATGATTGCTTTCTTCATTTCAGAGGAAGATATTTTGGACTCTATCAAATAATTTTAACCCTGAAGTCTGCCCAAAAGCTTTACTGTGAGGAACAAATGAAAACACACAGAACAATCAGTTAGAATATTGTTTTGCTATTCTGAATATCACATGGAAAGTATGAAGTGCAGAAAGCAAAATAAAAATTTTTATTACAAAACTAGCATATTTTGCACAGTTCCTTATTCTGCATTGTCTTTAGCATCTCTCTGCTTGATGATTTCTATCAGATTTGCAGCTATTCAAACACTTTGCAAGAATTCATCACAAACCATTTTTTCCTGGACAACAGAACATAGCTGTTATAACTGACAAATCTGTCCAGCTTTTATCTTCTTCCATTGCAGAAGCACCGCTAGATGTTAGCTGTCTACTAATTTCTAAGGCTTTGAGCCAGACCCGATGCCAAATAAAATTATTACATTTCCTATTAAATTCAGTCACACTCACTATCTCAAGCTGCAGTTAGCAGAAAGGTCCTTTCAGTTGCACCACAATTTGATTTTAAGAAATAAACCTGAGGTAAAGTTTGGTCATCGTTTTGGTTTCTAAGGCATTGCTACTGTCTTTCCCTTGAATCAAAATGCCAGAGGCTGAAAAAAACACCTTTGTATCACACCTGAAAGTGGTGTTAGTGGAGGGTTGGTACTATTTAACTTGATTAATAGATGAACCCTAGTAAAACTACTAGAAATGTCCATGTTAGCAGAAGGACCCATGTGAGAGAGAATTTAGGCATGGCATGTTTTCTTCCCATGGTCCAGGATGCGTATTTATGTTGCCCCATCCCACTGTTCATATGTGCCCAGTCATACCCAAACAGACCTGCTGTGTTGCTGTAACAGAACTCTGCTCATCTGGGCAGGAGATGGAGTGGTTTTCAGGCCACAGCAGAAGGAATGAGCTCCTCAAGCCCAGGTCTGACTGTGAACACTCACTTTTTCACTATAGTGTGGTTGGTGGAAACTATAAGCTTCTGCATTTTTTGCAGCTTCCTTCAGACTAGTAGCTAAATTAAAGCTGTGTATAGGTTTTCTTGTAACACTTTTGCTGGCTAGCTAAGACAAAAACCAACCTTTTCAGCACCATTTTTCTGTTCACTCCTTGTCCTCCATTGTGCAGAGCAGTTCCTCAGGCTCTCTTACAACAGAAGTGCTTGTTGCTTTGGTGCCACTTCCCTGCTCTGGGATTTGGGAAACTTTGCTTTCCCTGTCTGAGCTCTTTCTCTTCTCTCTGTCTTGGCTTCCAGCTGTAGCTGATCTGACGTTCTTCGGCACAGAAACATGAGTGGGAATGGCAGGTAGCAGCACAGTGGTTATTTGCTGCTAATTTCAAATGTGGCTGCCAAATAAAAGCTGAAAATGCTATTTTGCAAACAGCATCTCCAGACAGGCTGCACAGCACTACACAAAAAAATCAGAACACCCCCTACCATCCACCTTCAGAGACCTTGAAAAGAAGGGTAATTTTCTTATACTTGTTTGTTTTGGAGTTTGACAGTATTGTTAGGCCTGAAGAACTCAGTAACAAGTACTGGAATTCGTCATTCTAACCATTTTCAACTTTCACAGTAAATTATTTGTTTTAAAGGTTGAACATGTCACATGGTAATAGCATCTAACCAGAAGCTATGAAATGTCTAAAGAATCAGAGGAGACAGAGAAATCTCACTAAGCAAAAGATAATGACTGGGACAGCAGAACACAAACAGTAGAAACAGTGAAGACGAGGAGGAACACAAAAACCTTAGTTTTCACTTTATATTTTTGGATCATGTAACATCACAAAGATCATGCCTGTCATACAAACTTAATCTGAAAATTTTAGTCAGGATTTGTCCTGTGGAAGTGCCAGAAGGAAATAGATGGTAAAACAATGGATCAAATTCTGACCATCGTTGTACATGATGAACTGGAAGTTTAAAATACATTTTTCCTCTCTTGTTCCTTTTGTGATATGACAATAAAATCCAACCCATTTTTTTTTGTTCTTGTTCTATTTTATTTTTCTCTTCCCAGATAGATCCAGCTCCAGGCTGAAGGAAGGTTTAAATGAGATGGTTTAATAGAAGGAAAGCTTGGAGGGAGACCTTTCTACTATGAATCTGGTTCATTTATCTGTTTTTGTGGTAAAGGAATTATCATTAAATAAAAAAGATAATCCAGATATTGACTGAAGGGTGTCAAGTTTTACTTCCTTATTTTTGCTCACTTTGGGTGGAGAAAAAAAGCTCCTGATATTCTTCATTACGTTGTAAGACATTGCAGAGTGAGTAGAAAGACTATTTATATAATACAGAATAAGTCACACTAGAATTGACATATGATGCATGTTATTATATGAGGCCCATTGTTACAGAATGTATGGAATACTAAGGTATCTGCACTGAGGTTACTGAAGTTCGTGAATCACATGCAGCATGGCAATGTTAATACCTCTAATTGAAATTATATATCAAATATTGTGTACCCTATTATGTTATTTGGAATGGAAAGGATTTTATAAAATATAACCACACCATTGGAGTGTTTCCAAGATGTTGCTGGAAACAGATTATGCCTCATTAGGACACTATGGCTGAAATGTTGTTGTTTACTAATGACAAATTGCTGGTGCATTTGCAGAGAACTTGTACTCTCACTGTCTACTAATGAAGACAGAATAAAAAACATTTAGGAATATTGATAACCAGGCTGTAAATACCAGACACTCAGTCATAGTAGAAATGCTGAGGATGTACAGATGTTAGAATGAACTCCCATCTACAGGTAGAGCATTATTGGTTAGCAAAACCAGCTTTTGTGCATATATTGTGATGACTCAGCGAAAGTTTCCATATATGCACTATCTATAGGTGAAATCAGGCTCAGATATTGCAAAGAAAAAATTGAATTCTACTGGCAGCTATTGATACTGGTTATTTGCTTCTAAATACCTTCACCTGAAGGTTACTGACCAATAAATGGGAGAAATATAAATCCAGTATCCAATGGCAGTGCTGCAGGCAAGTGAAGTAACAACTGACCCAAAGGTGTTCACTGAGGCTAGTTACTGGGAGCTTACTCTTCCCATTTAGATATTCAGTGTGTATTTCTTCTATGCATTTAACTACAGATGTTTTATTATTGTTTATGCCATAATCCTAAAGAAATATAAAATGTTTATATTATTTGCACTCTGTAATTTTTACTGCATTGGTAAAAAAGAAGTGATAATAGCCAAAAGTAGGGCAGCACTTCCATATTCTAATCTCTCCAAAGACACACCAGCAAGAAGGTTGAACTTTAAATTATCTTAACTAGAAGTAGAACTAGTGAATCTTGGTTTCCTATGAAGTTGTCTTGTGACATGCAGTGAAGTATAAACTGATGTGCTGTGGCTGCATTTTCCACCAAAGGGGCATCTACTCACCAAACTACTTTTACAATGTTTATACAACACTAAAAAGATTAAAGACTATTTCTCTGCTGGATAATGAATGCAAAAGTTACTAGGATGGGCCAAGCAGATGACATAAATCTTTCATAGAGAACTTATCCCACACACTAAAACGCCATGAATCCTCCTTTGTGATCCCTAATGGGGTTTGTAACAGCAAGAGATGGTACTTGGTTTTTTACGCAGTTTAGCCTTGGATTTTCCAAACAGCTAAGGGTAACTCTTGCCTTTTTATGATGGTAGCATAATCTCCTTTTCTGTGACATGCAATGACCTGTATATGTCTTGTGCAGGGAAGGTAGCAAGGCCTGTGATAAGGGATGAGAAGGAGGGAAGGAAAAGGGATGAAGGGTTGCAGAACATTGCTGTCTGTGGCATGACAAACAGGGAAGTCTGTCATTGGAGAAGCAAGTGATGTAATGGTAATGCCAGAAAGTGATGCTGAAGAGAATGGGTTTTTTGATACCCTAATGTGTAACCATTTAATTGAGGTGTCTGTTGCACTGTATTGAGAAGGAAAGGTTTTTCCAGAAGACTGTGAAATGTTGTTCTGTACAAATTTTGGCAAAAGCTTCATCTATGTAAAAGCATTATACAAATGCCTTTCTATAGTTTAGAAGAACTTTCAGGTAAAGGCATTGAAGCTACTCGATATCTGCACAAACACTGAGCCAGTGAACAGAACTACTTATGTGCAGATGAGCTAAAAAAACGTACTCTTGCTTTATGCTGCACAGAGATTGAGAATTATAAACAAAAACTGCTGGCAGATCATGAGAGCTGGGATCAGTATATTCTTTTCCATAACTACTAACAATTGGGAAAACCTAAACATAATAAGGATAAAATAGTAACTCAATTAGTTGAATTCATTTTCATCTATGATTCATTCAATTTGGTAACACTTGTCTACCAAATATGGGCATATCTGAGTTCTGTGTTTTGGAGGAAATGTGAACTGAGACAAATTTGTCATTTAAGCAATACTGTATGTTTTGAAGCAGTCAACATCTGGCAAATAAAGGTGGAAAAAAAATGGAGTTCTTTAGAGGAGAATAGTTTCATAGTAATGAAGTTTAGATTTTTTTTTATTATTTTGGAGGGGAAGTGAATTACAGGACTCTGGTTAGAGAAAGAAAAGTATCATGGTATTATGGAGATGTTGGTATACTTTCCTTGTATCAAACCCTAATGAAGAAGCACAAAAGATTTATTTTAGAATACAAGAAGTGAAACACTTCATAATAGTAGAGTATTACTGGCAGCTCTCTGCTGTGCACTGCTGATGCCAAAGTGAATGATTGAGGTATCATGTCAGATTTTAGAAATGAATGAAGCATATAACAAACAAATGGCAGGAATTGTTAACTTAAGGAAAAGAAGTAAGAAGGAGCAAACTGATAAAGCATAACTGTATGAAAAAATAAGAAAAGAAATATTAAAGTAGTTTTAGTGGCTGTGTTAATTAATAATTGTATATAATGAGTTTGATTAGGACTGTTTTTCTGTGCTGGGTGTCCTGGAATCCTTTTTGAAAGGTGTAGACAGAGGTCATAGAAGTCATAACTGAATAGAACAAAATGGGAAGGAATAGTAGTAGGGCAATCACCACTTTTAACTGCTGCAAAGTGTGCCCTGAATCTGTCAGCAGGATTTCTGTTTTTGTTTTTCAGAAGAAAAAGTATAACAAAACAGATCAAACCTAACCATTTTTGTCTGAGTCCCCATCACTCACTAGAGGAAATGACAAACTCATTTTATGTGATTTTTATGGCTATCCCTTCCCCCTTCCCCTCAATCCTGTTTTATTCATTAATTGCAATTCCCACTTTTTGTTCCAAACTTTTAAACTGGATTATCACCTTTTCATTCCCATATTCTCTCTGAGTTGCCTATAGTTATCACTACCTTTTTATAGGTGTTGATTTCATAACTTTTTGATCTGATTTAGTACTTCACCACCTTTATAACACAACCATAATTATTTTTTCTTATGAAGAAATTGAGTTTTGCTTTCAAGCTCCTCAAATTTTTTTTATTTAAATGTTATAAACATTCATTAAACTCTTTTTATGGCACATCTTACAAATACTCAGTTAACTGTAGGTAAACACAAGATATTTTCATGTTTAAAACTTCCATTTTTAAAAGTTTGTGCAGGGGGAATGACTCATGGTTTGCAAATAGAAATTTCAGACAGGGAACATTTAAATGAAGAATCTCAATTAAAAAAAAAGCACTAAACAATTTTTCAATTTAGAGCAGTAAGAAAAAAGAAAAAGACACTAAAGATACCAGGGCAATAGGAGCAAGGCTGAAATGTTTAAAAGAAAAAGTCATGTCCTGTTGTGGGTCCAAATGGCTGCCATGGTCAGCATGTAGAACTCAGGTATAAACAAGAGGTAATGTGACTTCATTAAACCACACTAGATATTTATTTTAGTTGTAAAGGTAATTATCCAGGTACCTGAAGGGTTGTCTGATCCAAATATTTTTTGCAAAAGCCTAGTTCAGACAACATGACCCAGCACAATGTCTTCCTGAATCCTAAAAGTGCCCAGTGTTGGGGAATCCACCATATCCTGGAGGAGATTATTCCAATGACTGATTGTTCTCATTGTGAAAAATTTTCCTTTTGTATCCAGTTGGAATTGATCCAGGAGTAACTTGTACCCATTACCTTGCCTTTTTTTTTCATGCAAATCCTTCTAAAAAGGGAGTCTCCACCTTCTTGCAGCCATCCGTTAAGTGCTTGAACATGGTGACAAGGTCTCTAAACCTCTTCTCAAGGCTGAACTGCCCCAGATGTCTCAAACTTTCCTCATATGGCACAGTGCCCAGTGCTTGGATCATTTTTGTGGCCCTTCTCAGGACCCTCTCCAGCCTGTTCCTATTCTTTTCTATAGTGTGGAACAAAACTGAGCACAGTATTCCAGTTGTGGCCTGATAAGCACTGAGTGGAGGGAGATAATCCCTTCTTTATCTCTGCTGGTGATGCCCTTGTTGATGCAAGCCAGCATCCTGTTGGCTTTCCTTGCTGCAGCAGCACAGGGTGTGTTGTCATTCAGATTGTGAAGAAAAAGGTAGGCAACCTGTTTACTGGATTTATTTTATGTACAAAATAATAAAACAAAGGCAAACAAAAAAAAGGAGAGGCAAATTGTTATGAAAGAAACAATACCTGAATCCTACTTTTTCGGAATACTGGTACTAACAGCAAGAATAGAAAAGAAAAATAAGAGTCCTTTCTGAAGTCTTTAAAAAAGAGTTGCCTGGAAGATTTTTGGAAATTAAAACTAAATTTGTCAGATGATATGTAAAGCTCAGCTACCTGCTAAAACTTGTCAAGTTTTAATTTTACATCTGTTGTTGATCACACTGCAGGACTTGATAATATGTTTATGATCAAGTCACTGCAATGGAAGAGGCAAAGTTAAATTGTCATGTCTAGTGAAGTAGGGGTCTTGGTCTTTCATGTATATTTGATGATAAACAACCCCACTGAAGCCTGGCTGGTGTATTGCAGCAGCACCCTTACAGGAAGGACTTGTGTTTAGGTTTGTTATTCTTTGATGCCTCAGGCATGAGCATATATCTCTCAAGATACTTTGAACCAAGTAGGACTGAAATTACACAGACTTTTAACAAGAGAGTAGTGTCATTTCTCATCCTGGTTTTGTCTTTAGGGCTATCATTTTGGATTTTGTTTAGCAATTAAATAAGAGAAGCCCTGCCAATAACTGCCAGGTACTGGTAAACAATTATTCAGTGTTCAAGTTAAGATTTTATGCATTATAAAATTCTTTAACAATTAGATTTCTAAGCAGCATATGACCTATAATGTTGATTTCAGGTTCTTTCCTTCCTCTTGCATAATAAAACTTAGTAAATGTAATTTAAAATATACATGTGTTTGCTCTTTGTAACTATTAGTCCCATTGCCAATAGTATAGGAGATGCTACTACATGTAATGGTAGCACATAATGGAAATTGACAAGATTCCTCAAATCTAAATATATTAAATATATTACATTCAAGATGGACCCTACTTTAAAGGGCTGTAAATATTAATTTGTTAAATTGTTTTGCACCTTGAAGAATGAACAAATATATACAAGAATTTTAGCTGTATACAGTAGGCCACTGTTTGTTATTTATCCTTACTTAGTTATGCATATTCATGCTCCAGCAGTTCAGTACATGCTCCCCAGATATCTGCCTTGATTCTACCTCAAATTTCACTCCAAGCAGCTAGAAAACTTTATACTATAAAGATATATAAGCTATATGCTGTATATATATATTACAGTTGAAATATACCTTAGAACCATTTTTGAAGGTGAGGAAATATTTGTCATATCTGTAGCTGATTTTTGAATGACTTGATAAATTATTTCTGACATAATTTTTATTTAATGAAGCAGTTTTTATCCATTTGAAACCAAGAACCACCTGATTAGGAAAATATATAGCTGAACTGCTGAGTGGGTGAATCAACACAGTTAAGCATTTTTTTTTGGAGAGTCAACAGAAATGCTTCAGAGTCTTCCAAGATTTTGATTCTTAGCTTACCAGCAAATTTTCAATCTCAAGAAGGCATGTGTAGTTGTCATTAACTTTTACTGTGAAAATGTTTGTACATAAATCACTTTTGTAAAGTGAGAACTGCATAAAGAGAGGTTAGTAGTTCCCTTTGGCTCCATGTGCTGACAAGTCTAAAGTAGAGTTGCAGCTTTGCTCAAATGTTTGAATGATAAATGTCCTGGAATCCGTGTCACAGGAACAGCTTTTAAGTGCGAGTAAGGAAAAGTACACTTTGCAAACCACTCAGCACTGATAACACAGTTAAGAAAAGCCTGAGAGCCATCTCGATATTCCTTGTGGCTGTTTTCCTCTCCCGAGGAGCTTCCAGGAAAAGGTAGTCAAGTCTTAACGTGAAAGTGCAGTAAGATACAGAACTTACCTTTCTGATAATGCCATTTATACAGACTTTTGTCCTGTTCCAGGGCTCCTGGGGAAATGTCTCAGGTTTTCTGTCCACCTTCACTTGCTTTTGGAAAGAGAGTACTTTGTCCTAGTTGGTCTGTGCTCATCTTGGAGCTAAACGCAGTCTTCCCCTTCTTTTATCCTCCCCTCCTTTTTCTTGGATTCTCTGACACCTAACCTGATAGCTCTGAATTACTAGCCTCCTGGGAAAACCCTTCCCTTTCTTTCCTTTGTGGAAAAGTGACCCAACAGCTGTATTGGAAAGATTTGAGGGTTTGCTCTGGAAGACCTTGGTTTCCTCTCAGGGCATTTCCCACACAAGGTGTGAGCAGATGATTACCCAGCTCTGCTTCTCTGCCCCAATCTTGAAAGTCTAGAGATGCTCTAACTTCTCATGGGCCTGTGTTGTGGGGAAGGAAAACATATTTAATGTGGTGCAGGCCAGGCTGAGCCAATTGCTGGCGTCTTGAGAGCATGTGAGCTTAAAAGTGAGTGTGAATATTTCACAGTAAAAAATGAAAGGTCTACTTTGTGGTCGTTTAAAAATATTTCTGGCACAGCAAAACAAGTAAGATGGGAGACAGGCTTTTTGTATGGGATTACTTGGTGCCAGTGCAGCATTTTCTCCTTGCCAAGGTTTTGGTTAAGTTGGAAAGTATATTTCCTTGATTATGATGAGGCGAGACACTCTTTAAATAGAAAATAAATTTTATCGCCATCTGCAGAGCAATCTGATGAATTAAATGAGGAGTTACAAAACTCTTCTGTTGGCCCTTTTTTAATAAGCCAATTCATATGGATTTTATAAATCCAGAACTGGGTTTTAATATGCCTCCCTCAACATTTTTCACAACCTAGTTTACTACATAGTGACAATCTTGATCAGATTATATTCCTTTTAGATGCTTTGTCCCAATTTGAGATAAAATTATTCTGCTGTGTTACTGTAAGATTTAAACTCCATGTATCTGTACTAGTCATTTCTTTTGAACAGTTTGAGATGGTTCAGGTGTTGGCATTCATATACCATCAATCAAATATAGCAAAAATTACACTTTATCACCAGAAACCTTGTGTCATATTCAGGTTTAACAAGTAACCTCATGAATTAAAGCAAGAGCTTAGGTACATCAGCAGCTATAAACATCTGTTTAAACATGTTAGGGATTATTAGGGTAGTACCACAGCCTTGTTAACTTGAAGTGTGAGCCAGGTTTGCAGTCCAAAGCAAGCATAAGAACTATGATGTAGCAAAAAGGGGAAAAACCTCATTTTTGCAGAGTGAAGATTAATTGGACATATACAATAAGTACACACAAGCTTTTAAACTTTCATTCAAATATATTCCAGCCATAAAAACACAGCTGTTCAAGCTAACAAAGCATTATAGGTCTAGACCTGCAAATGAGCACATGAATGGTATTAAAAATTAAAATCTGCAGTGAAAGTTTAGGGCTCAGTTTGTCACATATATACACAGTTAGATCCCATTGAAAATAGTGCCAAGTTCAGACTCAGACTTCGGTGTTCATTATAAATGCACTCTAAAATCTTATGTTTGAAAAAAAATCAGTCTTGGGTTCTCAAACTTCCAATATAATGCCGTGGGATTAGGGAAACTGAGAGAGCAACAGTGAGAAGTGTTTGTTTGTTTGTTTTTCAGAAAAGATGACAACACATCTATTTCACCCTAGTTCTTCACCAGTATGCTTTATGCCATAACCATAACTGAGAAAACCTTTGCTAAAGCCTTTTACTTCATCCAAGCTAAATCTTATGACTGGTGGTATTACCTTTCTGAAAGTGGCAGGTGTCCTTCCTTTAAATCTTACTCTGTCTGGCCTTCTTGATTTTGTGCTTTTTAAGCCCTTTTCATAAACAAGCAAATCTGTCTTTCAAGAACTGACTGTGCAGATGACATCCAGAACCATCTTCTCACTCTTTCATTTTCACACTTCTTTCCCTCCATGCAAACTACAGCTTTAGCTATTCTGATCTGACCTTACAGCTGTTTGGATTTTAGTTCATATGCAAGATGGCTAAACCCCGTAGTGTTTTCATCATGTTGTTCCTTTCCTCCTTTTAATAACTGTGAACAGAATTAAACTTTGTCATTTATGCAGTAATTATTTTACCAACGTTTCTTTGTGATCTGCACATCGAAGTGATAGTAAAATCTCGCATAATTTTTGTAACTAATAGAGATTTCTCTGTTCATTCACACAACTAGAATGTATAATTAAAATATACAATTGTGTCAATATCCCTTTCAGTTCTGCCCTGTTTATGTCCCCTCAATGTACTGTGCTTTTCACTCTCAAATTCACAGGACTCAGTTTTTTAAATTAACCTAGCTTCTTTTTTCTCCCCCTTACATCATATGCAGCCTACTCCCATAATTTTCATGTTCCTTCACTGGTCAATTTATGGGTAGTTCTCAGTTTCAAATGAGATAATGAAATCAATTTCTATGAATAACCAGCTTGTCAATTACAGCCTAATATTGCATATAAATAAATATACATACTTCTATTTTTAGTAGATTGTTATTCAGAGTCACATGTTAGGAAACTTGAGTGTTTTGCTGCACTGTAGGACTTCAAACATGATGGGTAGAATAATGTGTAGAATAGATGAGACAAACAAAAAATAAGTGTGAGAACAGATTATTAGAGTATCTTGCAATAGAAAGCTGTTTGCATTTAAGAATTGGAAGAACAACAGTAGAAGCAAGTATTTCACACTTAGTGTGTATATACCGAGATAATAAAGGAGCACAACAACCAGACAGTAAAAAATGCTGGAAATGTACCATCCATGTCTTGGAGTGCCAGCGGAAAGAAAAAAGACAAATCACTGTCACAGAAATATGCTTAAGCAGTTTGCCAAGAAGCAAATTTTGCTGCAGAGTTCTTAAATGATTCAGTGTATCCTTTGGTTTGAGAGAATTACTTTTTATCTTATTCCCATGTCAAGTTATCTATTCAATTTTTAAAAATACATCCTTTTTCTTATTAGGAAAAAAGCACCCTTCCTTAAGCTTATAGAATTGTCTGTTTTCCGTGTACATCGATTGGGAGAATGAGTGTTTGAAGGGACCAACATTGGAAAGACTTAGCAGTATTTGCTAATAAAAAAAAAAAAAGACTATAGAAACCATCCTGGACTGTAATTCTTCATCATAGATGTCTGTTTATGCCTTTTTGCTAGATTTGAAAGATTGCAAGCTAGTTTGTGAGAAGTGTATCTAGTCACAATGATTTGGTGGAAGGTCTGTGGAATCTGATATATTTGTGACAGTCGGTGTATTCCTTGCTGCACTCATGAATGGGCTAACTTTGAACAAAAGACTTTTTAACCTCTCTTGTTCCTTTTGAAATTACTAATATTCGCATTTGAAAACAATACTAGACATTTTGATGCAAATGACACTGTAGCAAAGGATGGTCACAACTCCAAGAGCGGTTTCAACTTGACAACTTTTCTAACTGGAGTTGGTATGACAAATACATGAGAACTGCAGGAGAATGTGGCCAGTTTTCCTCTAAAAACCTGACTGGCACATCTAAACAGTTGCTTAAATATGACAACAATCAAAATCTAGACAAAGTTTTGTGCTTTCAATTCTTGAAATGTGCATATTTGGAAAAAACCCCACCCAATCCATCACCTTAAAATCGCTCCACATTCTACGTGTAACCCATGAGTTTATAAATAAAAATTAATCACTTGCTAGAAGGGGTGATTAGCTTCCCCAATCTTCACAACAAAAAATTAAAACAGTGAGCTTCATCAGACACAAGAGCATCTCAAGAACCTTATTTGAAAACACATCTGATCTCTAGTGCAAATCTCACTTACTTTCAAGAACTCGGATACTAAAGATAGCACTGACTTTCACAAAATGTCACAGTGGCTATTCTAACACAACCTTCAGAAAACAAAAAGTGTGGTTACCCTCTGTATTTTAGTATAATTGGACCAGAAAATACAGAAACAAATATATGAATTGTATTTCAGCATGAGAAAAGTGATGTATTGTCACTTCCTGAATTTAGTCGTGGGATGCTGAGAACCCCCTCTCTGCCTATACCACACCTGAGCAATGAGATCTGTGCCCACAAATTCAAGATAAAAGATGAGTTTGACTCACTTAGAAAAACAAAGCAAAAGATGTAGTTGAACATTATTCAAAGAAGGTATTAGAGGCAAACAGAAAAATGGCAAAGCCACTGCTGCTCAGAGTGATGCATTTGACAATTCTGAACTGACAGATTGAGTTAATGTGTGGAGGGTTTTTTTTTTGTTTTTGTTTTGTTTTGTTTTGTTTTTGTAGTTGTTGTTGTGGTTTTTGTTTTTCTTTTTTTTTGTTTGTTGTTTTTTTTGTTGTTGTTGTTTGTTTTTTTTGTGTTTTGTTGGTTTTTTTTTTTCCCCTAGCACTTAATTCACTTCTTATTTTGTTTTGAAATTTAATAATATAAGCATGTTTAAAAATTTAATGGCAGATTTTTTACAGTCAAATTTAAATTCAGGAGAGCAATTACAAATGCTCTAGTACAAAAATAATGCACCTAATTTCAACACCTGAAGTCAGTGTAATGTCTAATGTACAAATTATAGGGTGTAAGGTAGCATAATTCTTTGATATTCTTTTTGGTCATAGTGATACAAAGTTTTGTAAAATTGAAAAAAAAACCTCAACGGTTGATGAATTTTAACAGGAGTAACACAAAATTTTTCAGTATTAGCCAGCAATTTTAGAATGTGTTGAATTCTATCAATCCTGTTCATTACTAAAAGTGGCAACTCCTGCCTTCTGAGAAGCTGACATGCATATTCAGATACCATATAGAAGATTTAAGCAATCATTCTTGTGCCCTTAGGCTCCATCCTTCCCCAAACCTCTCCTTTACTGATAGCTGCAATGAATATGCCTGTTTTGAGACCGCTAATAAAATGATGTCACAAACTATCTTGTGTATAAAAGATCTGTTCTCTCTTGGAACTTTTTTGAATTTACAGCAAGGACCATTTCTGTTCTGCAGAGACCCTTGCGGGTCTCTGTGGGCCTGTGGGCCACAGCAAGTACTTGTAGTTGGTATGGTAACATAATAGCTATTGAAGAATATTGCAGCCTAAAAGCATGATTTAGAAAACATGGCATAACAACCTAATGTAGGTTTCCTTTCTCAGGGAGCACTCTTCTGCTTTTCGCTTCTGGTAGCCACTGAGTAGTAATCATGAATTTGCCCTTGGGTTTCAAATAGGATGGCACAGCTTGGTGCTGATTGTGTGATTTAAGAGGGAATTAATGAAAAATAAGGAAAGCAAGACTTTCCTGGAAGAATGTGTCATGGTACTGAACCCATTGAAATCCATAGTGAAGTGAAATGGAGCAATATGATGTTAAAGGAATCCTGACTTTCATGTTAAGTATATGTTTCATGTTACTCTCATGTTAAGTAAAGGAGAAAAAGGAGAGACTTAATGGAAGAAACCAGAATCAGGGTGAAGAAAGGGTTTATACTGACAAAATAAAGGTATTTTTTAGTTAGCCTCTATCATATATGGGAATTCTTTCCTTCTGCCTTCCCCTCCACCTCCCAGATCATTTGCTCATTTCACACTTTGCTGTGGCCAGCTCAGGAAGTTGTCTTAGATATTTGCTAATGAATTTCATGTGCTGTTGCCTGCCATCAGAATTTCTGCTCTTGGATAGATAAACTAGAGAGAATATTTTCATTGTCAGACTCAGAACAGAGAAAATATATTCCTGTATGCTCTGGTGCTGGGATGAAGATACTTCATAGGGAAGACTTTAAAATGAATATAATGAGGAATATGCAGAGGAAAATATGGTGCATATTTACACTGCAACTCCAACAACAAAGAAAAATTGAAAACAAAACAGAAAGCATGTTTGCAATATGTCACCCTAAAGGATATCTTTAAGTTGAAATATTAAAAGCATTCTCAGGAACAGCAGACTACACCAGTTTAAAACAAAGCCTAAATTTGTCATAACTCAACAGCTCAGAGTGGTATATTCAAAGCAATTCCAAACTACTCAAATTTTGTCTAAACTTGCAATGTGCTTTTCTTTCTTTCACTTTCCTAACCTCTTTGTTCCCTATTCCAAACACCACACATTGTCTGAGTTCCAGTATATGCTGTTGATCTACCTGAAGTGTGCCTAGTCAGGGGATAAGGAAAACAAAAGTTATACTTATTTTTCACATACTTTTTTATGTTTAAAAAAATAGTTTTCCTCTCCATGGAAGGCTTGGGATTTAATCAAGTATATAGATAAATAAACATATCCTCTTAGCTATGAAAGATTCCATTGCTTTGCTCTTAGACCATAATTTAACAGATACTTTATAGGTATAATTTTTTTGCATTATCTCATCTAGAAACTGAAGCAGGGCCCTTACTTTGCTAAACAGTGTCCGAAATCACAGAATTAATGGAATGCTTAGAGGTTGGAGTTTTAATGTTGACCACAACACGTCAAGGATTTCACGTGTGACAAGAAACATGCCCTGCCACAAAAAACCTTATGCTCCTAATGGGCGAGATGGATTCACAAGGGGAAGATAGGCAGGCAAAATGGTTCGTGGTTATGAAGCAGATCAGCTACAGAGCACAGAACGGGTCCTTCTGTCTCCTGTCACAGCGCAGTGCCCTGGGCGTGCTGCCTTGACACATAATTAATTGCTAAATCTTTCCAGCGCCCTTCGAGAAAGCGGGTAAATGAGCCTGCATTAAATACTTTGCCGATGCCAGTCCTGATCCAACTTGCTTAAACCTTGCTTGAGTATCTCTGCAGTATATTAAGTCTGCGTGTATTCTTTCTTCTGGGAATCCATAGGGAGTTGCCTCTGTTTTGAAAAATGATTCTGGAAGGAAGGGTTGATCTGGATCTGTGGTGGTGTAAAGTTCCCTTCCCAAGGAGTGGAAGAGGACAAGAGCAAGATGACTGTTCACTGAATTTATGGTGAATGCTGTGGACAGTGCTGTTGAATACAAAGACTTTTAGGGATCACAGGGGACAGGTCTTTTTCTCCTCCACCTTTATTGTGGGGGGACTTTCATGGGCAGAGAGAGTTATTATAGATTTCTACTGGACCATCCATCCAGGCATCCCAATGCAGGAGAAATGCCACGGAACTAAAAATACAGCACATAATGAAAAGATGGATCTTAAGTGCTTCCAAGCTTGTTTTTACCAGACTGAAACCTATGAAAGTTGCCATAAGAAACTGCTTCTGGAATTTGCATGCTTTTTATTACAGCATTCTCAGAATTATGGTCCTGGCAACCAACAGCTATATTATAGAGGATTTCCCCCTTGGAGTTATTTTCATGTTAAAAATGCAAAACAAGAGAACACAAATGAAAGTGGGAAAAACTGAGGTGTCACTGTTCTAGCTTCAGTCTGGGCTTAGACTGCATTTTAGCCTCTTCAATCACTTTGGAATTACCCAGTCCTGATGTGAAGTGACTGTTATGGTTGGGCTGTTACAACAAGGTTTTTCAGGTAGACTGGAGTGCTAACAGATATGTAAGAGTGGATTTTACAGGCAGTAAAAATCAAAATTACATGAAGTTTTGAAAGGACTTTTAGGTGTAACATCCTAAATGACGGTTTTGAGGAAGGTAAACTTGGGCCCCAGACTTCAGGATTTTTTTTTAAACCTTGAGAGTTTAAAACTCACAAACCAGTATTAAGTAAGCTGGTTTCGTTTGTTCCTCTTCATGGTAACATGAGCTTTTTTCAAACTCCCTCAGATTCTGCCTTATTTCCCCCTCATAATTTAGATTATAAAATTATTTTAAATTTTAGAAATGTTTTAGCTAGATACTCATGATGCACTCTGGCTACTCCTACTTCTGATTCCTGCTATCCAGGAGATGGAATTTAGCAACATGTTTATGACCTATTCGCATATTTCTGCCAGTGGCAGCTTGAGGCCTGATGGATGGGATATTTCTTCTTGGGAAGGCCAATTCATACATTCAGTTCCATATCTAAGTGATAT
Organism: Formicarius rufipectus; assembly: GCA_013399695.1. Classification (NCBI taxonomy): domain Eukaryota; kingdom Metazoa; phylum Chordata; class Aves; order Passeriformes; family Formicariidae; genus Formicarius; species Formicarius rufipectus. The sequence continues at coordinate 2,274,484 of VXAU01006133.1, read as the reverse complement.
AAATGCAATGTTTTAAATAAGCAAAATCCTAAACAACTTCCTAACACAGAATAATGTGTCTTTATATTTGAGTCAACCACACATGGATTATTACACCATAGGTAGACTGGAAAAACATCCAAGCTCTAAGTATAAATATGCAATATTCCTAAAATTTATCTTGAGCTATGTAATGTTTGATATACAAAATGAGAAAAAGAAACAAAGACCAAATTGAGTGAAATGTAGTCTTGTTGTGATTCAGGATGAAGATATGACTTGTATACCACCTATCTCCTGCATAAATCCTCAAAAAGTGACAAACTGAATTGTCAGATGTAATTACACTTTTATATAAACTTTCATGCAAGATTTAATTACCTTATTTTGTACATGCCCATGTACTGTCCTGGAAATATGTAGGCTATTTTATCTGTTGGCTTGAAGTAGATGAATAATATAAACAAGTTACTTTATTTTTTGGAAAGCCTTACTGGTAGTGTCACAATTTGTTTCATATTTCTTAACTATGCCACATGCCTGAAAAAAAAACCAAAACCAAAACCAAACCTCTTTGATTTAACAATGACAAATTATAAACCAAAGCATGTGAAACATAGCAGTGTTTTGCAAAAATAATTCTCCTGAAAGTTACTCCATGCTTATGCTGTCGTCAGTGCTAGGAAATTATACTTTCTTCTTCGTCTATGCAAATTCTACAGTGAGGTTTTATTTTCTTTCTTCTGTGCATTTTGCACTCATTTTCATATATCTGTCATTGGAGCATTAAAAAATCATAAAAAAGCTTGGTGTTATAAAAGTCCTGACAGCACATTTTCAGCTTGCTTTTTTTTTTTTTTCTCTCGTTCAATTCACAATCAATGTTTGGAAACATCGAAGTCTGTAGAGGAATTTTTTTTTTTTTTATCTAGACCTTTTATTGAGCATGTTTTTAACAACTATTTGATAGCAACTCCTTCTTCCCCGTTCTTCTCCCACTGCAAACCCAAAAATATGTCAAGTTCCTTCTAGAGTTTGCAAAGAGCAGTAAAGGATAGCATTGCTGTCTCCAAGGCTCCTCCCACCCATACAAACTTCAGGCTTCAAAGGCAGTTCCCAGGTCATTGTTAAGGCCCTACAGTGTCTAATGATGTTCATGCAAGGATTGAGCACCACTTTGAAAGTGATTAGGTCTTTTCCCTTACTGTTTCACTGGGAAGTTGTTGCAGACAATCATGTCTCTAGTTTGGCAAAGAGGCCACATGGTTAACTCTGCATTAGTCTTTCCTCTGGCTTACAATGAGGACACAGCTGAAATGTTTACATGTGATAGGTGCAGTGCTTCTGAAAACATCTGTGCATAGATTAGTCCCTGGTCTAGAAAGTGAGTGAGAAGCTTATTTAGAGGATGAATTTGGATCAAGTATCTGATTTAGTAAGGATATAAGGAAATTAAGAATTTTAATTCCTTTATTGTCTTCCCTAATCTTAGGCTACTTAGGCAACCCATCCCATTAATCAAGTGGGTAAAGTCATGAACCTTGCTCCTGTCTTTCCTGTGCAATAACATGTCTTCTGTATGGCAAATCAATTACTGTTCTTGTTGGGAAAATGCGCAGAAAGGAAATGCATCCCTGAAAGTCCTGCATTCATGTGTGCAACCTTTTCCTATTAGTAAGGGCAGAATAAAATGAGGTTTTGTGTGACTGAGAGAAGCAACTGAGCATGGCCTTGCATATGATAGTAGAGCTCACTCAACACCTGGACAAAATGTTTTTCAGGATGCTAATCACTAGCCCCATAAGTCTTTCTAATTTGATGTTATTTGAAGTGAATTGTGTGTAAGTAATGTTAATTATGCAATAGGTTTTGAAGAATATGTTTTGATTGTACAGTGGAAATGTCAATCCCATTAACAATCATTATTACCTGTCAGGAAGCAGAAGGAGCTTTGGATGAATGCTAATTTTTTATTCTTTTATCTGTGCAGATGCATACCAATGTTTCATATATGTTTTGTTTATTTCTATCCTCATCACTAAATCAACCTTCTTCTCTCCAAGTTTTCTCTCCTTGGACTGAGTCCGGAAAAGAGAGGAGCCTCTAACTTCAGGCCTCATGTGAGTCAGTTTGTATCGAATGTATTTTGAAACAAAGGTTTTGGTTCTCAGAAAAAGGTTCATCTGCTGAAGTGTTTCCAATCCTTGCTTCCAGTTGTCTCTGGAATTTATTAAGGATGTGGCAAGGGTTCAAGAGGATTGGAGTACAATTTTGGAGGCAGCAGCATTCCAAAAAGAAGACATTTGTTCTGTTTCACTTTGTTACATAGGTTAAGGTAGTTGATTTAATAAGTACTTCTGACTACAGACACTCTCAACACTTTTTTGTCTTTCATATCATACTCTCAATTCAGTGTATTTTTTTGTGTGAATTCTGCCCTATGTTGCACAGAAAGCCTATAACTATATGAAGAGCTGTTTTCATTGACTCTATGGTATAGAGTGAAAATAGACAGGTTTTCATTCCAGTTNTCTGATTAAATAATAATGTCAGTATCCTATCTCTTAATCTAGTTCAACATGAATGAACCTTTCTTCAAAATACTCCACTCAAGACTGTAACAATAACATTTTACAAAGCTAATGCAATTCCTAATACATAGCTCCCAGTGTATTCTATCATTGCCTTAAATATCTTTGCACTGCATCACATTTTCTTGGGTCACTGTCATTCTGTAGTCAAGAAGCAGATGGATGTCCTTCCCCTCCTCATGTTTTTCCAAGAACAAAGTTCCAGCTCATACCAGAAGACTTTGTTATTCCTGAGGTTTATCACCTTCCATTAAACACTGCTGAGGTTTCTCCCTGTTTTATTAAGCGTGTATAAAATTTCAACAGAACAACAAGTTATAACACATGTTCTTTTGAGAAGTATAAGCAGTAACAAAAGTCATTATGAAAAGGAAAACTAAAAGATCATTAAAGGGAAAACCCCAATATTTTCTGTATCCCACACTTTTATAAAATTGTTATTTTATTAAAGGCTCTATACACAGTTCTTTATACTGACAATCAGGACCTACTTATGAAGATCAGATTTTCAGTCCAAAATCATGCCTTCCTTTCATGCTATTCTTGCAGAAGACCTAAAAGCTGAACGTAAGGATGGCTCCTTCACTGTTTTAATGTTGCTATCCCATTACCTGCATAGCTTAACCTTTGTAAAATGTACTACTGGAAGACTGAGGGTCTTATGTGCTTTTTTTTCCCCTGAATTCATGACTTCTTATTCTCACTTGAGTGAAATATTGACAATAGGAAAGTCTTTTTCTGGATATAATAATGTACCCTGTTTGTTGTCTTTGGAATTCTGTTGTTTAACATTTGTTTAATTAAGAATCAGTCCATAGATTTAAAGTCATATTTTAGTAATTTAATAGGCTACAATAATCACACCTGGTGATCTAAATTTCTTTGATATTTAATTGCCAACCTTTAGGAAATCAGATGGACTAAAGAGTTAAAGAACAACAACATGCTCTGAACACAAGTGAACAGCAGGGGATAATCAGTGTACATGTATAGATTTTATTCAGCAGCCTGTGTGTAATTGAAATGACTCTTTTATTAGGAAAAAAGGTGGAAAGTGAGCAACAACAGGAGAAGGAAAATCATTGTTGGTTTGCTCTGATTTAAAGTGAATTGGATATTCTGGAACAAAGTTTCCATTCATACATATTTTCTTCTAATTGTTTTGGGGGTAAAGCAGTCCATGAAGCCTCCAAATTCAATTTCAACTGTAATGTCATGCCAGATGAAGCCATAGTTTGTGGAGTTTTTGAACAAAACTATATATTCCATTTTCACTTATAAAGAAAACACCACCACAGATTCCTATTTTTCATTGCATAAGGCAGGATTAAAAGAACAAATCAGAGATGTGGGGGAGATTATTTAGATAAAAGAAACATATGGCACTAGGAATAGGTCTTAAGTGTGTTTGTCCATTATCAGGGTAAAGTTTATAGAATAAAAAAGGTACATTTCTAGATATTTAATTAGAATATTTAATAAGTAGATATGTTTATACTTCTGTATGCATGTTGTAGAACAAGTATTTGACTTCTCATAAGTTTGTATGTGTAGGTTTATCTAAAACACTGCAGATGTAAGAGCATTATTTCTTTCTGATTCATTAATTTCAATTATATGTATAATATTTTATACAAATATATATCCACAGATATATCCACGTGTATATGACACACACACAAATATACATATATATACACAGATACATACAGATAATGAACCAGAAACCTGCATTGTTTTGAAAGGTACATAAATCATGTGCCCAAATTAAACATGTGAATAGTGTAGTCCCATATAAATTGGGTCTTTGACACTAGGTATGGTCATACGTGCCAATACATGGGAGCTCTCTATGGACAAAATCAGGTATGTGAGGTCAATATTGCTCTCTTTAAAGTAAATCTGGATTTGTAACAACAGTGATTCTGCAGCAGAGACCCAGAACTCCACTGTAATTTTAAGAATGCTGTGATTTTTTTCTGTGTTCATTCACGAATGTACATATGTTTGCAAGAAAGGTCAAAAAAAGGTTTACTGCTGGAGCTGAATCTGTCACTCTTATCAAAAAGTTATGCAAAGCAAAACTGTGCAGCTTGCCTTCTGATGCCTTGTCTGATAAAAACTGTTGTGAACACATCTTGAAAGGGAACGTAAAATAATGCCCTTACATTGGCCTCTTAATTAACTATTAATAATAAGTCTGCCATATTTTAGAGTTCAATAACAGTTTCTCAGTGTGTGGTGTGCTAGGCTGATTGCCAGCTATTACAGTGTACTCAGAGGAGCATCCTCCACCCAAAAGCTTGGTGAAGGGAAAGAGAGAAATACCTTAAAGTTCCAATTTAATAGTATGTGTATTATGAAAAGAAAAACAAGATCAAAAAGTAGGCAGGGAAAGAAGATATGCAAATTTGCTGGCAGGTCTTGCTCTTAAACACAAATTATGTTGGTTTGTTTTTGTTTTTGTTTTTTAACAGACATTCTGTGGTAAATCAGAACCTGTTGAATATGGGCACTCCATTTCCTTCATGATACATCTTTGAACAAGATTTGGTATTCCCTTAACCAGAATGACTGAGAAAATGCAACATTTTTGCTAGACCTACTCTGTGGGCATGATACAGTGGGGTTGACTTATTTATTTATATTTCACAAAATAAAAGGAGTTTTGATAATTGCAGAAATGGACAGGGAAGTTTCTGGCTTGTCTATGTCTAGTGGCTGTTCAGTCCTTTCCTTCACGCTCTGCTTTATAATGGTAGTCAAGCAAGCAGCCACAAGTAACCAGATAAAAAATGTGTTTCTATTTTTCCTTAAGAAAGGAGCCATTAAGTAGTTTCCCCATGCTGTAAGAACTGGAAGACTACAAAAGAGAGGGCTGAATTTCTTGCCCTGAGACTGTTGGTTATACAGATATTTTCAATAAGTTACATAAGTTGGAGCACTGCAACACAAAAGTTAGTATCAGATTAATTGCAAATGAATCACTTGAATTATTTCCTTGTCTTTTCTAGAGTGCTTGAATATTCCCAGATAAATAATGAGCTTTGAAAGATATTCATCTCCTCAAGAGAGACAAAAGTTTCTGTAAACTTGACTTTAAGAAGTATTGCTACAGGCAATGAAATCTATACAAGCAAACAAAGCCCACGAGAGAGGTTGCCTTCTGGCAGACTATTAGAAAACATTTCTTTAGCAACTTGCTACATCCTTCAAAATAATAACAGCTATTATTTTTAAATGGAAATTTTTCTCTTTGAAGTAGTATTTTAAAAAGCCTTGGGATCAGAACACACCAGAGTAAATCTTATCACTAGTCCTATTGAGCATGACTGCAACATGACTCATAGAACACAACCAGCCATAGCTTGGGTTTACACTGCCTGAGCTGGAAAGTGTGGGTAGTTTTTGTTTCGTTTCTTTGGGGTTTTTTGGAAAGGGGAAAGATGGGGTGTGGATAGATTCCATGAACCCCTGACCAATCTTGGCTCTCAAGGTCTGGGAGACTGCAGAGCTTTTCTCTGCTTCAGGCCTGTTCATTCGATGGTCCTTTGTCATTAAAGGTCCTGCAAATAGATATGGAGACAAATTCTCCAAAGTCTGTGGAAGGAAAATAATGTTTTATTGTTGCACTTTCCTACTCTGTTAATTTGAAAAGACTACTGAATTCTTCTATGAGAATCCAGTAAGTGTGGTACAATATCTACTCCTTAGAAGAGTTCTAAATATGTTATACAAAAACTCCTGTCTTATGAGTGGAACTACTTAATTCCACTGTACAATGGAGAGAAAATCTGGATATCAGAAAAGGGCAGGTTGTGGTGAAGCATGAAGTGTTATGCATGCTATCCTGTTAGCTGAGAGTCCACTGACAACTTGCAGTGGCCTGACTCATAGATTTTAAACAATTTAATATCCTAAGAAACGGTCTAAATCTGTGAACTGGACATCTGATCTCTAAAAATACATTTGCCCCCACTTATGCTCTTGCCATTGAACAGCTACCTACTTGCAACATTCAACAGAGTACATGAGCAATGTGCATCTGACACGTAGCATAGAAGATCTGTGGGCAAAATGAAGGTTTCCTCACGTCAAATTAAAAAATAGAGTATGGCATAAAATCTTAAAGTACCTATTTACAATTGCATTAATAAATTACTTGGCAGACTGTTAACTTTGGCCATTAAAGTAATTATTCAAAGTCAGATAAACATGTAAGAATTGTATTTAACATTGGTTTGTCAGAAGTTTCTCTTTTATTAATTTCAGTGACAATGCCTTTAAGAATATTATCATAGAGGAGTATTTTACCATGAAACACAGCAAGTGATAGCTTTACTTTAACCAGAGATTTCTGTTTACTTTCCATGAGCTCCTTGAAAACACTTTGCTTTGCTTCTTATTAATTGCAGTGATTTTGCAATTTTGCAGTGATTGCACTTTGATCCTGTACACTTGAGTTGGAGAGTACAGTAAGTTCATGGCTGAGTTCTAGACATCTCCTTCTGCAAACCTATGTAAATGAGTTACATGAGAACACTTTCAGAAATTCCATAAAGTTTTTGATGTGAAGTCCTGAAATTGTTTTTTTGGAAGTTTCTATTGTAATGCCAACACAAGGACAGTGCTCAACTACAGAGATTTAAGAACTTGTCCTGCTCATTAGATATCCCTACAAAGTAATAGCAAAAGAACGTACTGCAATTATAAATAACATCTTAGACATGACAAAAGAGCCATGGATTTATTTTAGATTCAGCAAAGAATACAAATGAATTTCTGCTAACAATTGATATTCTAAAGTATTAAGTTTTCTCCTTATATGAAGTTTTCTCATTATGTATCATTATTTCAGTCAGCATTTATGCTTTTATGCCTTTTCTTTTTTGAGGAGATATTCTACCAAAAATAAATAATTAAACCACAGATGAACTGTCAAAAGGGAACATTCATATTTTAACGCAACATTAACATTTTGGTAATTAACATGGCAGTTAATGCTTTTAGCAGATGTAACAACATTAGACTTGTAAATTTTAATTAAAGTTAATGGTTCACGATAGCTGTAGGGATCAGGCATCCTCTCTGGATACTGAAAACATGTCTAATGTGATTAGAAATACTAATTGAAGAAAAAAGGACTGCAATAGTAATGATTGCACTTCTTCCTCCCAATAAATTATTACAAACCTGCAGCAACTTTAAAAAATATATTTGCAGGAGGAAGCTTGAAGAGTCAAATGCTCCCCTTGATGAAATTAAAAGGGGTCAAAAGAATATTGCAGAATTTGTTGTGTATTAGAAGAGGGAAAATCATTAATTGAAAGCCACTGATCCCTCCTTATCCTCCTGAGACAATATTCCCAAGAAATACTATAAAGTTATTTGGTTACATTTAATATCCCTTTTGGATTTAATTAGGAACTAATGTGTTAGTTTTAATTCCCTCAGAGGCTTTGAATTCCTGTAGCAGTCAGAGAAACAGGACTGGCACTGGGAACTATGACTCAAGTGGACGTTTCTTGGTTTTAGTGCAAGTTAAGAGATTGGTACTGAGTCTTTTTCACGGCTTGCTGATACATGAAACATTTTAATAAGCACAGGGAAAGGATTAGTTTTACTAAGGGTAATTACAAGCTGCTAGCCACCTATAAAACGCAACCCTATTTTATTGTAAAACGCCAACAATATTTATTTCACTTGTTCTGTGGATTTTTCTTCTCAAGCTGGCTCTGAGCTCTGCTGAAGTCAGTAGAAAAATTCTGTAGTCCCTATCCTAGCAAAATTGCCAGTGAAAATCATGTTCTTTCTACTGGGAATTTCAGCTAATATAGATTAAACACTGGAAATAAAGTCTGCTTTTTTGACTGACAATAGTTATTTTTAGTATAAATGCAGTTATTCCCCACTAATGCTGTTAGCTCTGTTTCTGTCAACACCCTTCCAACATCATCATCAATTACTATTCATTTACATTGCAGCAAAGGCATATCCATCCTACCAAACAAAGTACAAAGACATGGTGAGAGACAATTCTTGTTGGGAAGAATTGCACTCTAACCAGTCATGACACAGGTTAAGAGAAAGGACATGAGCTGAACAAATGCTGGTTTATCTTAATTTTGTTTCTAACTGAAAGGCTGGAACAAGAGTTAGGAAATTCAGCCAAGCTTATATGGAAAGACTGAATAAAGTTATTTAAATTGAATTTATCAACTAACACTGAAATTGAGAACATATTAGTCAAAGACATTGGTCTCAGGGCAAAGTGGCTACATGCAATGTATATACCTTTTTGCCTTATGTCAGGACTAAGCATAAACACTCAGAGGTGTTTAATTAATCATAAACCTTGGGCTGCCTTTCTACAAAGGTGGAAACGTTATTGAGTGCAGGTAAGAAGAGCTGAATTGTGCATTTAGAACAGACGTCTAGCTGTATCACCTGGCATGATACAGTGAATACCATAATATATGTGAATATGCACCTCCATGAGGTCTGTGGTTTCATTGACTTCTGTGCTAAATAGACAAGAAATGCATTTATCTTAGCTATCACTTTCCATTGAAAAATCCCAATATATTTTACAAAATTCTAAATTTTACCTGTGTTACTCTGTAAAAATAAGTTGCTTTTGCGTATTCCCCAGAAGTTCAGTGCTATGAGTACAATGGTGTGGATGTTTGATCTACCCAAGGATTTAGTCAGGAGGGAGAGGAAAATGAAAATTGTGGTTAAGGTTTCAGCAAATTTTTTTATATGCTACTTCCTCATTTCTCATAACTGAAGCCAATAGGATTCTGCATATGGATCCATAAACATGGATATTTATTTTATTTGACTTAAAATGTAAGAGTTGTGAGTTTTTGTTAATAATTTACTGCAGTTTTGTTTTGTAGTTTTACAGTAATAATGACTCAAGTATAACATAATTTCTGGCAGCTATGACTGACTGAAGGAAAAGATGAACTTGACTAAAATATTTGTTTGTTTGTTGTTGCTTTGTTTGTTTAAAATTCCCTGATCCAATAGCTAAGGCCCAAATCTTCATCTGTGTGAATCAGTATGACTGCTCTGAAGTCAGAGCAGGTACACCAACTTACACAAGGTAAGAAACTGGACTTCAGTGACACCAGATATACAGTTTGTAGGTTTTATTGGCAAGTACATGTTTATAGACTTGAAGGCGGTTTCTAATCCTGTGACATATCGTAAACACTACCACCTTGAAAAAACAGACAGAACAATTATTTGGAAACTGAAAGGCTTACCCACTTCTGTAAGAGTTCTTTCATATGAGTATGTTTCTGTTCTTCTTTGAAAGTACCTCATGCATGAAATACCATTGCCAGACAGAAGTCGGCTAGTTTTTACCATTAGAAAAATTACTAGGAGTCCGATTCTGGCTTTCAGAGCAGGGTAACCACTTGACTTACAAGGTGGAAAATTTAAAAAAAAAAAAAAATTATCAAGGGAATACTTTCCAATCACTGATTAGAGGTTCATTGTCATATACTTACTGAGACTATTACATTTCTAATATTCAAAATGGGTTGAACCTTTGGAGAGGTGGAAAGGTTGTCTTAGTCAAAAAACCCCCCCAAAACCAAAAGAAAACTTAAGAGGAAAAGTCTTCGGTTTACGATAAATATTTGTTAAATAGGAACAACTGAGGTAAGACAAGTATGTCTGTTTCTGGTTTTTGAACAGTCATTGCCATCATGCATGAATGGCAGAACTATCTCCAAACTGCTTTTGAACTTGCTGGCTGGGTCATTTACTACAGAAGTTGCTAAAACAAGGAAGAGTAGCCCAGCCCTCAAGGAACATGGGGAGTGCTAGGACATGCTGAGGGAAGATGCAGATGGACTGGGGCATAAAAAACCTGAAGCCTGCTCATCTAGCTGCAGTGGAGTATGAGTCTGGAAGGAGGGAACAGCCTGTACTATACTGAGATGAGCAGGTGGTCAATTAATCTGCATGAAAATGTAGTTTTCTCTATTATTAGGTCGGGCTTACTGTGATAACTGTAATCCATGTATTATGGTAATATATGGAAATAACAGTGTGCTAAAGAAAATTTTGAAAAAAACCCCCATATTTTGCTGTGATTATGTATATTGCACCAAATTCTAGGAAAAGGAGGACTTTTTTTAATCATAGTTTTTAAGAACAAAATTAAGAGACTGGTCGTACCACCATTCATTGCCTTGCCAACCAAAACATCAAGGGTTAATGGTTTCAGGCTGCTCATCACATCACACAAGTGTGAGCACCATGGCAGGAGCATGTACTGCCCACGCTGCTGCTTCAGCCACAGTGCCTGCTAAGCCATGAAGCAAAACTGGCCCTGGCTCCTTGGGAAGGACACTGCTGCACACAGGCTCACGGCCAGAGGCCATCAAAGACTGGCAAGTTCCACTGGGATGGGCAGAGCCTGGGAACAAACTGCCTTCTCTCTGGCAGAGCACTCTCCTCCTGTGGGTATTTGTAACAGAAACCATCAAACTCTCTGAGCTGCCACTTCCATCCCCCTTGTGCAAAATCCTGAATGCAGATCCACAAATTGCAAAAGTACCAAGTCAGAAGTCATTATTACTATAGTGATTAGTATTGCTATGTAGTAATTACTATAGTCATTTCTGTCCAAACAGCACCTTTTAGGCATCCTGCCAGGCCTGGGTCTACCTGCTAATTCAATTTTATGGCACTTGGTTCTTTCACTATGGCAGATAAGGAATAGTTATACTTTTATCAATATTAACCAATAAAACCATAACAATCACAATTATCTTCTTTATTCCTTTCAGAAATTGCCACATCCATTTTCTATCTCACTCCTGTCAACTCATTTAGTCATTTATGTTTAAGCTGATATTTCCTCTTATATTTTTCTTACCTTTAATTTCCCTTTTCATTCCTCCTGTTTTCTCATTCTAGTTTTTGTTTGTTTGTTTTAAAATTATTGTCCTCCAGAATTCTGTTCCACTGGAAAATGGTCATCTTATTATCTCTTTTCTTTATTATTTTAAAAGTGTATGTAAACAGCAATGGGCCCAGCACACATCCCTGTGAGATTGTAGTAGAGACCTCTCTCCCTTGGGTAAGAGGATAATTTATTTATTTATTTAATTATTACGCTTTTCCCCTTTCTGATATCAGTTATTAGCTCAGTACTAACCCTTTCCTTTTATTGTAATGCAGTTTAATTTCTTTAAGAAGTTTTAGTGAAGATTCATCAAGAAGTTTTACTGAAATACAGGAATCTCATATCATTCAAGCTCACTGTTTCCACATACCTTTCCAAAATCTTTCATGGCTTCCTGTGGTATAAAGGGGTTCCCTGTAGGAACCTCTCATAATATCCACATAAGCAAACAATTTTTCTATCCTGCAGGTTTCCTGCTTCTGATGTGTTTGGAAGAGGTTTTACAACAAAGTTTTATACCATTACCAACATTTTCCTTCAAATGCTTTTGGCCTGCCGTTCAGTTTTACATTTAGCTTGCCAGAGGTTTTGCTATTTTCTGTTTTTCTCATCTCACCACATTTATTTTTTTAGGAGTTCCTTTTCAATATTATCCTTTATTCTCATGTAGAGCTCTGCTAGTCTATTGGAGATCCTCTAGCTGGCTGTGATAGATACTTATTCAGAAAACCTAACACAGGTTATTTCCTTCTAATTTGCTTTTAACAGACTTCCTTGGTTTTATGTAGTCCTCTTTTCAATATTCACTGTTGCTATGGTAAATTTATTTGGCCTTCTTACTTCTACAAGGGGTTTGAATTTGAATATATTTTGATTAAAATTCTGAAATGGTTCTTTGGTACAGAAGCTCTGAAGAAGGTCTGGTGCTCTGCTTGGTCCAAGTCAGCTCTCCAAGTGCTGCTGGATTGCTCCAGTTAATGATTTCTGTTGTCTAAAAGCTTAAGTTCTGCATATGGTCCTATCATAACATTTATCCAGTGCAGATATAATGTATCTCTCTTTACTCCTGCCTTCACAGCCTTTCTCATTTCCCCATCCATGTCACAAGCAGCTACTTCAGCCTTTTTACTGTTAGTAACAAAGAACCAGGAGAGAGGGAGACTTGAAGCCTGAACCTTCAGGCTTCAAGGACTCAGAGCAGAGCAGTTTCTCCTTTTGATTAATATCCTGTAGTTTATTGATTTGAAGAACCCGAAGAATTGTTAATCAGTGAACTGCTATGTTATGCTCCTATCTCTGTGACCTCAAAGACATCTATTCCCATCCTCCACTAGTGAGCTCTTCTGCCTCAAAGTTTTAAAGTTTTCAAATCTATGTTTTTCCTGAGACTTAAGTTTATTCTGTTAATGAACATTTCAAGAGTCAAGCTGTACAGACCTCTGGATAATAGCAGAAGCAAGTCAGGAATCATCCAGGGAGTAGGGCTAAATGTTTGAGTTCCTGGTTGACTTTTATGTTGTAACCTAACATCTGTAGATGCTTTTAAGTTTAGTAGCTTAGTCCTGAAAAAGGACACTGTTTTCAGTGACAATCTATGTGTAACTTTGCTGTTCTAAACAAAATTCTTTGTCATCATTTGATATTTTTGATACCCTTGAACCCCAACCATATTTATAGGTTATATATATTCACAGACTTCAATTACACACATTTCAATGACAAGAGTGGTGGAGCTTTCTTAAATCAATGTTGGTATGTAAATAGATTTGTAATAGCAAGGCTATTGAAGTGGAGCAACAACTGGCAAATACTCCTTGTTTCTTCTGTCTCTGCCCTGTTCCATTCCAGGTATAAAGCATTTGCTGGCAACACCTTCAGGAGTTGGTAAGACTTAGGGAACAAGGCATGCTTTCCCTCCCAGATCTGTAATTCCAGCATGTCTTTGTCCATTTTCTGTAATCCTTTGCTAGCTGGTTAGGCAGTGTCCCCTCTGGCCTCCGAGAGAAGCATTTGCCAGAGATAAGCCTGCTCCTTAACAATCCCTAAGGCTACTGGATCTTCTGGAGTCTCTTCTGCCTTTCTGATTCTGTCTAATATATAGTCTCTGTTACAATGAATATTAGATGAATTTGTTTAACTGTAAATGTGCATTGAAAAGTAAAGGAAAGCATCCTTCTATAAATAAACATTTCTACAGCACAGGTCTGAAGACAATCTTTTGTGATATGTGGAAGATTTGTCACTTTGCAAGCTTAAAACTAATAGGTGCAGTGTAGCTACATTTATATGAAAGGCTTTTTGCCTGGTTGTGATGATGAACTAAATAACTAAAGCAGTCTTTTCATTTTTAGGTTCTCTGAGATTCAAGCCCCAAGAAGAAAATGGAAACAACCATCTTCTAATAAGGGCAATGTTGGAACACAGTAAAGAGAAGATGCTGCAATAATTGAAAATGTCAGGCTAGCCATTGGATTCAGGTGACTAAACAGAGAAGTCAAAATATTATGGAAATGTACAGTGTAATAACAGCACGGTGAAAATCAAGGAAAAAGAATGAAAGCGAAAGCAGTGAGCATAAAAATAGGATGAGAGACAAAAACGCCCAATACGGTCACATTATTTTCTTTTAATGCATGGATGTAGAGAAAACTTCAAATGCTACCTCGGTCTGGGTTGTGAATCGCTCATTTTTCATGTGAGAGAGCACAGAAAAGAGCAATAACTGGGTATTATAGTACTAATTGCCTTTAGCTGCAAAAGAAAAAGATACCACGTAAGATTCGGTATTTTGACGTGCGTGTTTTCAAACCCGGCCGGGCCAAGGGCTCAGAGCAGGGCTGTTCGCCGCCCTGTAGAAGCCGAGCGGGTGCGCGTCCCGCTCCCGATCCGTCCAGGGGCGAGCGGCGCTTCCCACCCCGCCTTCGCCGCAGCGCCCGGGCAGAGGCAGGCCCCGCTGTGCCCCGTGCTATGAACACCACGCGATCCGCGCTGCCCGTCCCAAGGCAAACCCAGACCAAGGCAAATCCCATTTCCCAGGGAGCCGCCAGCTACCAGGACACAGACCGGCGCCGAGACAGATCCGGGCGGACCCCGCGGCCGCNCCCCGCCCCATCCTCGGGGATGCCGGGATGTTTACGGGCCCGGCAGGAGCGGCGGGGGGCGGAGAGCAGGTCGGGGCTGCTGCCGGTTCCTGCGCCGCCCGCCCGGAGCCCCGCTAGGCGCCTGCCGCCGGCGCGGCCCCGGGCCCGAGGCGCCGGAGAAGCCAGAGAGGAGCGGCGGCCAGTGCCGAACGCCCGCGGCAGGAGGAGGCGGGGGCAGGCTGTGGTGAGCGGGCCGGCGGCGGGGCTGG
>VXAU01006133.1:2249098-2259033 GCA_013399695.1 Formicarius rufipectus | reverse complement strand
GTCCCTCGCTGCCGCCAGCAGAGCTGCGTTCCGTGGCGTTCCTCCTCGTGTTCCCCGGTTCCCTTTAGGCTCCCCTGCCCCCCGGCCGCCTGCGGGGGGTGTCGGGCGGATGCCCCGGGGGTGGCCGAGGGGCCGGCCCGGCCTGCGGGTTTGGCGGCCCTGCGGCTGCGGGCGGGCGCAGCCCCGACCCGGCTGGGCCGCTCCGCCCGGGGCTGCGGGCAGCCTGCAAGGGAGGCAGGGAGGCACCCTCTGTCTGTCGGCGGTGTCCCCGCTCCTTTGCCTCCCCGAGCACTCGGCCTCGGTTATTGAGTACTGGCCCGGCACTCCGGTGTCCTTGCGAGCCGTACCTGCCTGGCCTTAGGGTTCAGAGTGCCGTTCTGTCGGTGGAACGTGATTGCTTTGGCTCTGCGTTTTGTGCGGAGCATCACTTGAATGGTAAAACTTAGGGTATTCACCCTCCTTATAAAAGGTTATGAGTGTATGTGTGTTCGTTAATCACTCAAATACTTGTTTCTCGGTACTAGTAAAAAAGTACTACATTTTTTCCCTTCTGGCACCTACTCAGTGATAACTTTTGTCACCTTTGAAGTGATAGCAATGTTTTTTCGGATTGCAGTGGTAGTATCACTTCTCAGGAAAGCTCACACATGCATAGTAGTTTTACTGAATGTACTGGGTATATTTGATCTATGAAGTTGTATTACAAGCTTGAGATGCAGAAGTTACAGTGAATAGTATGTTAATCCATAAGATACACACTTTGATTGATTAGATGATTGCATTGGATGTTTACGTTTGGAGATGGGCTAGATCAGGGCAAATGAAATTTAGCAGTATTTTACTTTTCAGGCTATTTAGGAGACAATTCAAGTGTTGTGGTGCTGTGGAAATGTCTGTATTTGAAACTTCAGACTCCAGCTGTCCTGAGAGAGAAAACTGCCATTAGTTCATGGACTGTGAAAAACTTAGGCAGGGGAAGGAACACTTGTGTTGTGGAAAGACAGAAACTTACAAGCCATGTGCGACAGCTTTAAAGTAAGAACTTAAAGCCCTGTGGGTTTGTTTGTTATTTTTTTCTTCTTTGATATTGGAAGAAAGAATAATATTGAAGAACACTTGTTCTTTAGTTAAAAATATAAAGATACTGTATTTATAAATATTTGATATTTGAGTAGATGACTTCTCAAACCGTAGAGATTTTTCACTTTAAGTGTGGAGATACTGCCTTTGCCCTAGATATCTTCTACTCAACATACTAGTTAGTCATTACAGTAAAAAATAATTTGAGAACAAATCAAGGAATTCTATTCAACCATTTAAAAAAAAAAAAGTTGACTTACCATGCTGTCGTCCAGGGTCTGCAAGAATTAGATAAGTATTCTCATCCTCACCATGGAAACTTGTTTCAAAAGAAGGGAAAAAAAAAAAGTGAGATTTTAGAGTTCATCTGAAAGCCTGTGAGCAAATGAGAAACTCAATTGAAAACCAAAGTGCAGGAAGTTAGTTGCTAATTTTACTGTGACCTGTCGTATCTTCTGAGTTATGAGACAGATATCCCATCCATGCCTTTCTTTTTTTGTGTAAGAGTTGAGCTCTGTTGCACAAAATACAGCCAGTCCTGTGCATTTGTCAACAAAGGGTGAGGCAGTTTGTTCATACGTGCAAACACCCCCCATGTCTAATAAACGTAGTCCAGTTCTCTGCATTTACACCAGCTCTGCGTTCAGTTGTGTTGCCATTGATGCCTTGTTGCCTTCTGAAGTTTGACTTTGTTACAAACATCTGTGCTGGATGGTTGAGTTCACGTTACCTTTTAAAGTCCCCTAGGAAAAGTCAAGCTGCAGTAACTTCTCTACCTCCAAGGGAATTTTTTGATTATTTGATGCTTATCTGGAAATACTTCCTGGTTCCTGAGGGGTAGGATTTAGGACAGGATAGGGATTATCTTGTGCAGGTTGATACTGTGGATAGTCATAGGAGTCAACTGACTAATTTCCAGAGAATTTGTTCAGTTTAGCTGCATTCCATGTGCTTTGCAACAGAGATGAAAATAACTGACTAAAATACCAAAGTGCTGATAAGGGCAGCCTTTAGGGCACTGATTTGCTGTGTTTTTCACCATTTGACCTCTCTGGCCACATGGGAAGGAACTGAGCCCTAGACTGAAGTACATCATCTCAGGATGTGTTTCCTTTTTCAGTAAGTATTAAAGTGATGGTTCCTGTTGGGTTAGTCAAAAAAGCTTCAGAGAAGCAATGCTATTAAAATGAGTTGTTTCTCTGCTAAAGAGCATCCTGTGCATTTGTCTCTGGCATGTGAAATATAACTTATTTTTCTAGCTGGAAGCAGGCAGTATATTTCAAGCACCGTTATTCCCTACTGGGGGAAACAGAACATATATGTAAGGGAATTTGTTATAAAATTTAAATCAAGACATTAAAAAGAGGAATTTGTAAGAAAATATTATGAATAATCATGTTAAAGCCTGTTTGCACATAGTTAATCTTGTGATATTAGTTATTTTCTTACCTTTGATCAGGTGACAGAGTAAATAGATTCTGTGCATCATGTGGCATTTGTGAGTCTGCATTCAAGCCTCTTTGCTTTAAGTTGCTTGGATGATTTATAAGTTATTGCTGTCTTAATAGCTGGATTTGTATTGGACCAGATGAATTACTTTACAATGTCATAAAAGTAGAGCTTGTAGATTAGACTCTTGCTGAAGTCTTTGGAAGAGATTTGAGTTGGGTGCTGTGAAGTGGTGATGAACTAGTCTTTTTCAGTTCCTTTTAATGTTATTTTGTCAGTGTATAGTGTTTACAGAATTACTGATTTGTGGAAAGCTGGAAGGCAAAATTATAACAGGTGAACTTAATTCTAAAATAAGTAAAACTTGTGGTGGGAAAATGCATAATGTTCTGCCCTGTAGAGGCCCTTCTTCTGTACCCTTTTCATTTTCATCTTAGAGATCCAAAAAAGGAGTTGTCTTTGCAGCAGTGAACTTCCAGTCGTTGCCCTGACTGAAATTCAGAACTGTGTGTTAGGTACGTGGGCTGTATGTGAAGTTTATGGAGATAAGCAGTACTTCATAGGAGGAGAAGCAAGCAGCCTGCAAAAAGGGTGCTGAATGTGGAGCTAGTCATTGAGGATACTCCAGAACCACAAAAGGATTTTGCATATTTTAGGCAGTGATGGTTTAATGTAAAACAGAAAGAGCTATGAGCTGAAGTGCTGGCCTGCCTCACAAGTGAGTGTGCGGCTGGTACCTACTTTGCTTCTGGACCCAGGAATTCTGGATTACTCCCTGCTATAGTGCATGGTTGCAAGATTCAAAGGTAATGCTGCTCAGGGGATCACAGACAGCCTATTAAACATGGTTGATATCTCTTTTCTATTTAGTGCTTCTTTCATTTTACTACCTTTGGGGTAGCAGATTTTAAACTATGTACTATAGGTATATTTCTTTTCAGCTGCAGAATGTGCATTTAACACCTGCAGTAAGGTGTTACCCTGCACTACTTTCTAAGATATTTAGACGTTTCTTAAAGGAGTATGTGGAATTAGTTCCTGAATGTGTTCTGCTTCCTTGTAGCAACATGGGCATTATCAGACACTGCTGTGACACAGTGGTATGCCCCCAGCCTTCCAAGCAGGATGTATTTTGCCTCTACCTAGCCAAAGCGGGATTTTCTGATGGTGCTTCTAGTCTTTTAATTGGTCCTGTGTAGTTGTTAACTCTTGCATGAAGCGCAACTATTTACACTTCTAGTAAATCTCTTCAGCATCTCTTTATGAATAATTTGTTGTTACAGATGCATTTAAAACCATCTCTTCATTAGGGAAAGATCTCTTTCCTCTCTACATGTGGGAGTTGTAAGGTTTTTGGGGTGGTAAGGGTTTCCAAATCATGTTTTCATTTCCTTTCTCTGAAAAATCTTTAATTTTTGTAATTTTTCGCCCCAGTTTGACTTATCCTGGTTTATTTTTGTTTAATTTGTTTCCTAGTTCTACTTTGCCGTATTGTTGACAGAGCTCTTGGCTTGTTGTTGAATCATTTACCTTCTCTCTCTGCTGGCTTTTGCCTTTCTGTTACAGACTTTGAGTTGAAGAACATGTTCACCTCCCTACTAAGGGTAGGTTAAATGTGGTGACCTAATGTTGGTACTGTTGCCAGAAGAGAGATGTTCTGTTTCTTTTACAGTCCCCTTCCTACATCTCCCATCCTTGAACTTCCCCTGCTTTTATCTCTGGTGCTCAGCAAACTCCTACATGCTTTGGTTTTGCTCATTGCTTGCACAGGGGAAGCCCGGCTGCTTTAGGAAATTAAATCAGCTCTGCAAAGGGTTCAAGATGGCAACACAGGGTCATGTGGCACAGAAAGGGAGAGAAAACAAGACCTGAGATATTAGACTGAGTTGTTTAATTTCATGTTAGAGATGTAATTTGGCAGTAGATTCAACAGATCCAAGTTAGGGCTGCTCTAGCCGCAGCTATGTCTTGCTGTCTGTCTTTTGCCATCACAGTTCTGTCCTTGTCTCTGCAATGGTAGAATTCAGGAAACTGAACTGGGAAACAGTGACTTTTGGGCAAGGTTAGTTTTCACTTTGTTGCAATTCACTTAATAGAGAGTCTGGGTAGCCACAGGAACATCACTGGAAGGAGAGTCTGGGAGTCATGGCTGAAGGCGGGGAAAGCAGCAGCATCACTTAATCAGTTCATGCTGTCTTAGAACTGCATCCTTACAGAGGCAGGAACACAGCAGAGTGGGCTGAGGATTTACTTTTTTTTGTGATAGTATCGTGATTAGATACAAGACTTCATTCCCTTCATTCCCAAACTTTTCATTGTGACATGATTTTCATCCACCTATGTCCTTTGTAACTGGCTATTCAGTTTGCAGAAATCGGTTATCGAGTTCTTTCAGGTGAATCAATGTTAGATGAAAATGTAGAAGCCTGCTGCTCAAGCAGTCTCAGTTCTGTTTCTTCTTCAGTTCCTGTGAAATAACAAGCAAACGGTTCCATAAGGGGCAAGTCAGTGCATGTACAGCCCTTTAGGAGCACCTTGCAAGATAAGCAGTCTACTCGAGTGATATAATTGAAATGGAGAAGGAAACAAAGGATAAAGTCTTAAATTGTGCAAATAAATGAAGACGTAGCAGGAGGGCTTGGACTTTGATCTTCTAGTCAGACAGCACTGAACTCTTACTAGGTGGGGAATGGCAGTGACTGGCATGTCTGTTTTCAGAGTTCAAGTGGAAATATGCCTGACAGTTTGGGCCAAATGGATGAGGAAATTGTGTACAGGCCCTTAGTGTATTCTCTTACTTTTTTGCAAATGGATTATTTGCATATGGCTGCTTCTGTTCATGCTAAAACCAGCTTTTGCCCCAGCTTAACTATCTGTATTTTTTAACTGGAGTGCCCATGAGTGGGGAATTTGAACATAAGTTTTCTGAAAAATGTAGTATTTCCAGTTGGTTAGTTGATACCTACTTGTAGATTAACAAGTGCTGGGCATTTGTATTGTCCAGGTTCAAGGCTGTCTCTAGAGTGGAGGAATGTCTTGTCATGCTGGGAGGATTACTGATCTGGCTTTTAGCAACAGTTTCTAAAATTAGGGCTAATCCTACTTGAATATAGATATATGGGTCTATATTTAATCACTTTCAGTGCTTTACAAATTGCATATACTTTTCTCTGATGTGGATGCCTCTGCAGAGAATTTGACAAATAAGTATGTATTTTTCACACTTTAGAAGACTTTTTTTTTTTTTGACAGTGTGAAGGGATTATTTGCTGTTGGCTGACAGTGGTAAAAATTATTTTCTGTGTACACACACACTTAAATATGGGTGCATAATCTGTAAGTGTGCACTGGCTTGTATGTATGCATTGTGTGTATTACTATGCAAGGATATAATGTTTATGTATATGTGTGTGTGTATATGTATACTAATAGGGATAAATGACATCTATTGTGATGATTAATGTGGTCTTCCAGTACTGAATTTGCTTTATCTCTTGCCAGTTAGTCTTGGCAGTGTTCAAGTGAGTGTCAGTTTAAATGCGTTTTGCATTATTAGTGCTTGTATATAAAAATATATATAAATATAAACGTTATGGACTCCAACCTGTACCCAGTGTTGAGTAGATGCTGATGTGTTGATCGGTGTTGGTGACCGAACAAAGTATGGGCTGGGTTTTACCAACAAGCCAGTTGTCTCCACTGGTCAAGCTTTTGCCTTAAAGAGGTAAAGAAATTACTTAAGGCAGTCCAGTTTATAAACTAGTACTGTGGCTGTTTTTTAACTTGCTCGCATCAGGCTGAAGGGCCAGGCTGTCATTTCTGAAGTTTGTCTCCTCCCACGAGGTATGTGACTTTCGCCTCAGAGCTGCAAGGTTGTGTCAGTGACTCTCCAGGTGGCAGAGAGCAGCGCTGGAATTGGACTGGCATGCCTGGGCTCCCTGGCACACACTGCTGGGATTAACACTGCTGTGGGCTGCATGGTTGTGTTTGGGATATTCAGTAAGGCATTTGGAAATCTAAACCCTTGTTTCCAGAGCACAAGGCTTTTTTTAGGTTCAATCAGGGTGACTATTTGAATGTTCTACCTATGTTTAAATTGTGCTTTTGGATATCTTGAGAATCAACATGTGCTCTAAGTGGGAATATTTATTTAGCCTGTGTACTTATCTGCAAACTAGTATTAATATATGTTGTTTTGTTTTTTTTTTCTCTCAGCTGAGGATGGTCCTTATCTTGGAATTTAGTTAGTGAAGATAGTTGAAAAGTTTAGGGATCTAAACCTTGGCATATTAAATCCATATTAGGTACTGAAGAATCTAGCTTTAATCTGAAAAATAAGGAGTATGTAGGGTATTAAGCGGGCAATTGTTTCTAGAGAGCCTTGAATCAAACCTAGCTAAAATAATGATTGTAGTAAAAAACTTAAAATACCTGCTTTTAATTGATAGTGTAATCCAGAAGTAAATGTAGCACACTACATCACTTGTGAACAGCAGCTGAATTGACTGTGTGCCTGATCAGCGCATTGTGAGGCAGTGTAGCTTAATGTTTCTGTGTAAGCAATTACGTGGCGTAGTTGCATCTATTTTTTTTGCAAAAAAAGACAGAGATTCTCAGATTGTCAGCAGACCACTAAGGCACTGAATATTCTTTTAAGTACATGCTCTTTTCTTAAAGTATGTCTGTTTCTGCTTTGACATTGATTATGTTCTCACTTAAGATGCAAAATGGACAAACAGATGAGTAGCATGTAGGTAATGGAAAACAGGTATCATTGAGACTATTAATGTTTTCTGCAGGAAAATGTGTAATTTTGTTGTTGTAGAACTGTCATCTGTTAAAGCAATATAATTTTTGCCTTAATACTATGAAATGTTTTTCAGTGTGAATGTTTTATGGATTTGGAGCTATGAAACCAGTACTTAAAAAGCATGTTTCATAGGATTAGGCAGGGATTTTTCTCCTGAAATAATTTGATTATATTTATAAACACTTGGTTGCTAGACTTAAGTCACAAAGACTTCAAGTTTTTCCTCGGTATCTTCCTTTTTAAAATGTTGTTTTAAAATACATTCCAGTGAACTGAAAGCAGTGAGCTCTGGCTCCTGTTCAGGAGTGTGTCCTCTGCTCTGATTTCACTAACAGCAGTGGGTAGTCCCACCTCTTCACTAGCAGGCTGCTGGAAACGACCTGGAAAGCTGAGTGCTGGTTGTGGGAAGTGAGCTTGGGGTGTAGGAGTGCACCCTTGCCTTTTGGACTGCTTTATATCTTGACATAATCTTCAGATGTGTGGGCAGATACCCAAGAGCACTGACAGGTGACCACTGAGGAAGTGAACAAGGACAGCGAGGCCTGCTTGTGAAGGAAGGAAAGATGTTACTCCCAGTTCAGACAGTTGCAGTCTGATAGCCTGACTTACTGGGGAGGACTTAATTTTCTTTTGCTGTCATGTGAAGTGAGTAGTGTCAGTTAGAGGAGTTGCTGGGCAGTTGTGATTTCAAATGAAAAATGGGTTGTGTTGTCTGTATCCCCAGGTACTTCATCTACATCTATGCATCTGCATCCTTTGTGTGTAGGTGCCACCTACTGTTTCAATAAACTGAAGAAATCTAAGACTTGAAATACTAGTAGTTAACCAAAAGTCATCTGTGAAGTGTTGGCAGCCATAACCTGAGTGTAGGATTTAGCCGGTATGGTTGTGTTCCAGGGACTGGTGTTGTGTGTGTGGGTTGTCCGAGTCCAAATTACTTTCATCTTCAAAGTGGTGAACATCATCTTTGCAAGAAAAACAATTCAGAAAGTCTTTTGTTGTTCCTTTCTTTCTAAGTGGTGTGGTAAAGTCAAGGAATCTTTCTATTTGAGAGTGTTTAGAAACATGAGTTACATTTGGCCCTATGGGGATTTTGGAGGGTGGTCGTGTTATAGTTGACTCACCTCTCATGTCATCTATTGTCTGCTTTCCTGGAATCATTATATATCATGGTGATGGATTTGCAGAAGAAAGTCTTTGTATTACTTGTTTAAGGAGGTGACATATGTGTCACAAATAGATGTATTTTGTGTTTGCATTTCAGTTTTAAACAAGCATGGACTCTTTGGAGTATTTCTGTTATCTTTTCACTGTAAACTAGAACTTGAAAATTATCTTTAAGAGTAACAGTTACTGCCTCAGTTCAAGTTTAAGATGTTCAATAGTATGCCATTATATTTGACCTCTGTAGTTAATATCAAGGTGAAAGGTTTGCTTCACAGTGAAAACATTCTTCAAGCAACAAAATCCTATTCTTGCTTATTGTTGACAAGCAGTACAAAAGGTTCAGTTTGCATCCTTGATTTTTTTTGCATCCTTGAGATTTTGTGTCTACAGGTAAACCAGTGCAACATAAGCAAGGATGTGTGCTGCAGTTGTAATTCTTCTGCTGATCTGCTATTTCCTATGCTGTCCATAGGTTGAGGCTACTGGCCAGCAGATACCTAGGTAGTTAAACAAGTGGTTGGTGACTGAAAAATAATGGGATGATACAGCTTTTTAAAGACAGACCTATTTGTCTGGTGCAAGTAGTTTGAGTTCACATTTTTTAATAGTAAGTTCAGATGTGTATAGTGATTTATTTTATAGAATAGCTGAACATGTGAAAACCTCCTTCCCCAAATAGTGCAGGGCTGAAGTAGTTAAATATTTGTAAACTCAAGCATACGAATGAGAAGGTTCTTCTGTTGATGTTCATTGATCAAAAAGTAAAGATTTAATTCAAGTGTAATGACTTTTTCTTTTCAGGACATAAGAAACACTTGCACGTGATAGAATGGATGAACAATCACAAGGCATGCAGGGGCCTAATGCTCCACCATTTCAGCCACAGGTACTTTTTTTGGTTTTTTAACTGTTACTCAAGAGTGGATACTATCATCTCTCAAAAAGAGGACAAGAAAACATTGTTTCTTGTTGGAACCATGAAACTGTAAACAGATGGAATATGTTCTGGTGATGCTGAACTGTATTTATGTACCAGCATGTACTGGTGCATGAGGTTATTGCTGCCCAGGTGCAGGGTTCTAGATGTCCCTGTGTTGAAGTACATGAGGGTCCTATCAGCCCATTTTTCCAGGTGGTTGAGATCCCCTAGGATGGCATCACGACCCTCTGGCACATAGGCCACTCCTCCCAGCTGTGCATCACCAGCAAACTTGCTGAGAGTGCCCTTTGCCCCATCATATGGATCATTAATGAGGATTTGACTCAGGACTGAGCCCCAAGGCACACTGGCCCCCAACTCGACTGTACCATTAGAAACTCATTTTCTGTTTGGAATTAAGTGCCTGAAAGCTCTGTCCTAGTCTTCTTATCTGCAGAGTTATAACGCTGTTGTTCATTACTTCCAAGGACATTTTGGAAGTGCAGATAC
>VXAU01006133.1:2029098-2246598 GCA_013399695.1 Formicarius rufipectus | reverse complement strand
TGTCAAGTTGCTGTGCAGAGGCTGCAACTCCCAATTCAAATGGGAAGTACACAATACTTCTTAAATATAGCCTATTTAAAGACCCTGTATCTCGCAGCTCTGTGTGGTGAATTTAAAATCTTGAAGAGTAGCTTTAGACATTTTCCCTAAAAGCCCCGTAACTATCTCATTAAGCTGGGTCCTGCGCTTTGGGATGCATTGGAGCATTAATGCTGCACCACTTTTGTCAAAACGAGAGAGTTCTGATATTTTGATTTCTAGAGCAACAGAAATATGTATAAAAATAAATTGCGTAGCTACAGAAAGAACAACATTAAAATACTGAAATATTAGCCTTTAAAAATACTGTGATAAAGACTGATCCTTTATTATCTTTAGTGTCTCTTTGTTAAGTAGGTGGTTGTTACAGTTTTGTCTTTTTTGCTTCTGTTTTTGTCTTGGTTTTTTTTTGTTGTTGTTGTGTTGTGGTTTTTTTTTTTGGATGCAGGGAACTTGAGCGTCAAAAGAAAATGTGGCATATTAAAGCCTGATGGAATTTCTTCTTTTCTATGTCTCAGACTCCTGATAAGCTGAAAACGTTTTAAATATATCTCCAGAATGTATAATTTTAAATTCTCACTCCACAAATGGTATAATGGGTGCTTTCTTGAGAGCATTTTGTGGTTAGTCTAGACAGTTTCAGTTTTACTGCATTGAAACAAGGCAGTTTTAATAGTTTAAATCACTGGCATGATTAGTCTTATTGACTTAAATGTAAAATTGTTTCCAATATCTTTTGATTCTAGAAAGCCTTGCGACCTGATATGGGCTATAATACACTGGCCAATTTCCGAATAGAGAAGAAGATTGGCCGTGGGCAGTTCAGTGAAGTCTACAGAGCAACCTGCCTCTTGGATGGGGTACCAGTGGCGCTGAAGAAGGTTCAGGTAAGGATGATTTTTGTGTAAGTATCAAAAGGATTTGATACATTTAAATTTGAAAGGCATGTGTCGTTTGGGTATGATTTTAATGAATATTTAAATCCTTACAGATACTCGGAAATTAAAATTTTAAAAATCTGTGATAGGACTTTGTAGAGCATTGCACAAACCAGTGTTTTGAAATTGAAAGTAAAGCCCAGAGTTGCTGGGAAAAGATAACACATGTAAATTAGCTCTATAAGAACAGTCCTAACCAATGCTTGGAATGTATAAATAAGTATTTAGTGTTGTCTAATGTGAAAATATATTTTTATTTAATAAAAAATCTGTAATTTTTCTTTTAAGTGTGCTTCAGAGTGCATAAGTCATATGGTGTATATATAATCAAACCAGTAATAGTGAGGAGTTACTTTTGCAAGACTGAAAACTGCCTGAGACAAATATAAACCCAAAACTGGGCTTGAATTCCATAGTTCAGTGTTTCCTTCAGATTTCAGAATATAACTCAGTTCTTATCTTCATGAATAATAAATCTGTGTGTGGCACCCTATATGGTAATTAAATGAGAGTGCACTCAGGATCTAAGTGAATTGCATTGGTCAGAATTTCTTGAGGACCCTAAATATTTCCAAGACTCATGGTTTAACTAGTAGTGAAACAGCAGTTATGTCACAGAAGATGGAAAAAGAGCAACAAGCTGATGAAGTTACTGTGGCCAAGTAATACTAAGCCCAGCCCTTGTAAATTTTAGTATAAGAAATGGACTGAATATTTGTTCAGATGTTTTGTCTTAGCAGTTAACAGTGTTTAAAATCTTTAAATCAACAGTGACAGTTTAAATGAAAACTGTTTTTCAAACTGGAACATTTTCACGGTTACACCGGCAAAAGACAGCTTGAGCTATACCTCTATCCAGTATCATTTCCATTGTCTCTCTCTTTTTTGGAGCTGCTCAGAGATGTTTGTTTTGAGACCATTACTCTCTAAAATGCCCTACTGAATTTACTTTGTAAGTTCTGTCACAATGTGTTTAGTTTTGAAATCAAAAAATAAAATTGTAATTTCAGTTCTGATTTTGAGATATGTTACTTGTAGTGTCATTAGTTTGGAAGGGGTATTTTTACCTTTATAGACTACAGAACAACATGTGTGAGATTTTATGGATTCCTTTCTAATGTTTCTGCATTATAATAATTTTATTTTTGCTGGGCTAATGCAAATGCTATAAATTTCTCTGTCATATCTTGACTCGCTGTTCCATTTCTGTGATTTCCTGTGCATCAGGAGGCAGGGCTAGTCCTGGCAGTCATAAAAAAGGAGACTTGGTTCCCCCTTCTGGGAAAACTGCCAGATATGTACTACTTCAAAAGCTGAAATATATTCAAAGAACTTTGATCAACAGTCTTAAAACATTAGGCTAATTCTTCCTTCTTTTGCAGTGTATGAGAAACCAAAAAGGTCAAATGTGACTTGAAATGCATGTCAATTAGGGTGGATGTGGAATGCCTGGGTACTTGAAGAAAGTCATAAAGTCCAACCATGAAATTTTTATAACGGTGCTTGCATTAAGAATACAGAGGCGTTTTAGCATGCGTACTCCTAACAATATTTCAAAAGTCAGTATGTGTAGCTGTATGCTCGCATCAGACTTCCTAATCTCACTAAAGATGTTCTTCAGCATGTTAAGATGACATCATTCTGTCTGTATGGAGATGATAGTTCGTATAGCAGAAAAGCTTTCTTTAATATATTTCTAAGAATATATTTGATTGTTGGTAGGAAATAGTGTTAAAGACTTGTGGTCTTCCCAGATGGCTTTATCCTGATAGGGTTCCAGTTGTCTTAAAGTGTCCAGCATGGGTTGTTGGACATTGAAAGTTATTACTTAGTGCACATCAGGAGTGGCTGTGTTCTGTAATCTATAAAGTCACTTTCCCTGTGGAGACTGGATGTTTGTAGGAGACTATTATCTAAGTGGAAAGTGAGACTTGATTAATTTGTAAGGATAAAAAATTCTAAAGTGTATAATGATGTATTACCTGGATCTCAGAAGGCTCATGGCAGAATTGCTTGGCACAGCCATTGCAGCTTGCATAGTTGGCATCTAAAGCTGTTCCTTTTGGACAGAAGACCATCTTAATTGTTGCTGTGCTTCCGTGACCTTTCTTAGGATTCCTTAGAAATATTTTTGGTAAATATAGTCACAATGCTTAATTTCACTGTAACAACATAACAGAGATCTAAGCTTTCTTCTACTTTCTCATTATCTTCCCATTCTCATCTTAGATCTTCTCTTCCTCTCCAAAGTTGCGAGTTGTGTCTGTTCCACCTTTGCCCCATTTTGTTTTCCTGGGTGGATTAGGTGTTCTCTTTGTTTGGTCAGTGGTTCCCCATGAGTGTATCACTACCATCAGGGGGTGGTGTGTCTTAGAATCCTTTCGTTACCCTCTCTTGAGTTGCGGTATCTCTGGCCATTATTTGTTCCAAAAGGATTGCCAGTTTTAGTTCTGACGAAGCTTTCCAACAAGAATGTTTATTTTCCACTAATAAAATTTTATTTGGCTGAAATGGGTACAATATTGATAAATGTTATATTCATGCGTACAAAATGTATGCTTGTGGAACCAAATGTGAGCAGAAGCAAGTGGCAGTAAGACGCTGTGGGAGAAAGGACAAGCAGATGGTGACAGAAACCACTCTTCCTGAATTTGTAGTTGGCTGCTCAGTCCAGATGACAGGAAGTAGTACTCTTGATTTAGTTTTCAGTAGGATATGTAGCAAAGTGAGAGCTGTTTAACTTACAGGATTTTTTTTTTAAATAGTGTTTTAACAAGCAGAATATGCAAAATAGTGTTTGGGCTTTTCTTCTTGTTCTACCCCTTATAATTCATCCTTCCATGTGTGGTTTTGCCTACATGTAATTAGGAAAGTGGTGTGTGCAATCTGTTTTTGCACTGTGAAAATGGTAACTATATGTCTGGGATGCTCTTGAATTGTTACCTAAATAAAACCAAAATTAAAAAACAAATCTTCACTACTTTACTTTCTTTAATGTCTAAATTCCATTTTGAGTCAGAGAAGCATCAGGGAAGATCAACCACAAATAAACTGAGTGTAGAAGTATAAACTGAAGAACTTCTAGGTAAATTTCCTAACACATGTGAAGTCTCAGGTGAAACTGTCCTGAGGAAGCTGACTGCTATTGCCGCTCCAGCTAACCTGTGCTGCAGAGCACTCTGGGATACCATGAGTTCTGAGCAATGAGCATTCTAGTAGTTGCTACCCAGGGCAAAGTAAAGCAATTACTAAATACTGGAATAAATGCTCACAAAACATCCTTAAATGGCAAAAAGTTGTGAATATCTAAGTCAGTGACTGTAAGGCTATATGACTTCACTTTATGAGCTATAACCTTAGCTACTCAAAATATAAAATTTTATGTAAAATTGCATATTTCAACATTATTCTTGATTCATTACATTTCTGCCTTGCATATTTGCACCTTTCTTTCCCTTTCATTCCAAAATTGGAGGCCACTTTTTAGAAATTCAGACAATGAATCCTTTTATCTAGCACTTGCATTCATTATTCATTGAGCATTGTCAGTGCATTGCTACTTCAGGCCTGAATTACAGTTAATTAATCTTAGAAAAGCACTTGTAATTTCACACTTTATGAAGCACTATTGTCTCAGCACAGCAGGGCTTCGGAGGCAAAATACTCTAATGCTTGTATCTCTTAATATTTATGTACATTCAAGTCTTTATTTTGCTTACTTCTCTGAAGGTTTGTGTTACAGCAGTCCTGGTTGTGCTTTGCTTTGGAAATGCTTTTTAGTATATTTATTTTATACAGAATTTCAAGCAGAAGAGAAATGGGTTACATAGTTACTTCAGTGGTAAGGTTTGAAAGACCTGCATCCTTTTCCATACTGAAAGGGAAAACCCAGAAAAGCATGGACTTAAGGACAAGTGGAATCAGGTAGATTGCCAGCTTGGCACCTTACTTCAGGTGATGAGTTCTGCTGGTAGCTGGTAATTATCGGATACAGTCTACACTAAGAAGCTAAGGCATTATGGTGTCCCAGGTGGTTAAATCTTTGTAACCCTTCTTGCTATGCCCGTAGCTTTCTAGGAGCTGTAGTTACATGTGTCACCATGTATATAAGAAACTTTACTGAGGAAGTTGGTTTCATGTGTTGCAACTTCTTTGTTTAGTTTATACATCTGCATAGGAACAGTTCTTCTCTGTAGCTTACAGTAGCTTAGCCAGTATTCTAAAAATACCTGTATCTCTTAACAGTATTTAGAGCTGACATTTCTAGGATGCTGAAAGAAAAAAATTAAAATCTGTGCTCTTATGAAGGTACTGGAGAAGTGATTGAATGCAAAGTCACTAGAAATGCTTCCGTTGCATAGTGCACAGAAGAGAATATTTAGTAGTAATGATCAGTGTATGTTTGTCCTCTTACTCTCCATATGCAGTTGACTGCAAGATGAGATATAAAACTGAGAGCTAAAAGGTACTTTTTATTTTGCTTACTGTGCTTGCTATGTGGAAAAAAATTGCTAAGGGCTTTTAAAATGCTCCTTTAAGTCTCTTCAGCTGCATTTTCCTAATTATTTTAGGGAATTTTACAGTAATTGCTAACTAAAGTGTAGTGCTTACCACAGCAAGATTTTTTTTTTATTACACTTTTCATGAAAACTGTCACATCATGAATATATTTGCTGTATTTTTTTGCTTCTAAGTTTTTTCATTAGGCAAGCATAATTCCTTTTTAAAATGTTGATCTTATTATAATCCTTGAAAATAGAAATGGGGGAAAAAGAATAAAAATTTGAAATAAGAGTATATTACACTGTGCAGTTTGTGCTGAGTGAAGTTGTGCTGACTAGAGAAAAATACCTCCAAACCTGAATTATCCTGTGATCCTGACCTCATAGGTGAAGTCAAGAATTAGTATTTTTTTATTAGTCTAAGGAGTGCCCTAGCAGTCTATTTGAAGTGCAGCAGTTTTTATTGTTAGCTAGTTACAATTATGCTAACACATGTGGTCTAACTGCTAGTTGCCAAGAACTGATGTCCAGAGCATCATGAGCAACCTGAGCTCTGCTGGGAGGAGGATGCTGGTAGTGTCTGTATGTGGGATTTTGCTGGGTGCTTTCAAGCAGTCAGTTGCTAATGCTTTATGTTGATTCAAAAGCTTATCTCTCAAGCTTTCCAGAAATTGCTGTGGTTTTGTTAGACTTCTGTTGTATCTTCTGTAATTTCCTTCAGGCCGTGCAGTTGGACAGAGCAGAACTGACTCTTAACCCAAGTTAGACACAAGTCATTTGACCCCAATGACTTTGTCACAGTTAAGTCACTCACCTGCAGGGCATGTGCTGCTGCAGCTAAAGCCAAGCTCAAAACCTGAGTGCAGTCCAAGAGAAGCCTGCACAAAAGTTTGGAAGTCCTTGAGCAGTGTGTGTGTCTGGGGCAGAATGAGGCCAGTGGTACTGTCTCCACAAGGCTGCAGATCGTGTGTGTGAGAGATCTTTGTGCGCCACTAGTGCTGCAGGGAGGGGAGCATAAGCTGACCTTTCAGCTTGGCTTTCTGAGTAATAGAAGTTGAAGATGGCATTAGTCCACTTACGAAGGTATAAAGTGTTACAGTTGTGATGGAAGTACTGACATGCTTTTTTAGTGTTACATTAATGGTCAGTCTGCAGTAAGCAGCATGCAAAGGGCAGATTCTTCTGCTAAACAACCCTTCAGGGCACTGCCAGGTGCCCTGTGTAGTTCTGACATGCATTTGAAAGGATGATTTTCTATTGTTCAGACTAAGGTGTTCTTCAGTATTGAGTCATGTTCTGGTGAGGAAGCACGGAGGTTTTTTTCCTTGTGTTGACAGTAACCTCCTTGTGTGAGCTGACATGGCTTATTACACTTGGGTCCTCTGATCTGAACTGCAGCAGCTTGGCAAAATAGAAAGATAATCTATTCAGAATGAAAACCTCTGGAAGCTTTTTGCATCTGGCATGATTCAGAGGTTCTTCAAAGGCTATGGATTGGGTGTTTTTTTTTATTTTTTTTTTTTTCCTTTTTTCTTTTTTGGGATGTGGAGGGTTTTTTAGCACTCTTACTGTTGGAGGAGGCTAATGTCTGTGAAACGGAAATTTTGGTTTTCTGGGTAATGCTCTTTTAGGGTCTTTGGAAGTTAGGGCTAGATCAGAATCTAATGGAGAACCACAAGAATGCTAACTCTTCACACTATATTTGTGTTTGTAAGGATCAAGTTAGACTTCTTTTTTTGTCTTGCTTTATTTAATTTAGTTAATGTTTGAAATACTCAGTTTAGCTGAAGCTGTGACAAACTGGCCATGCTGCTGTATGAAACGTAGCAGAAGTATAGAGAGTCGTGTTTATAAAACTGAAGTCGGTCCTTGGGTGAGAGCAGCTGCTTGGTGTAGTCTATTTCAGGCTGCTTAATAACAAATCAGAAGTACTGGTAATACTATGCAGAATACACAAATAAAATTGTTTTTTCCTGTGTCTTGATTCCAGATATTTTACAATCCTGAGCCTTTAGTTTTGTTGCTTTCTTATTGTTCTATGACAGGTACTGATTTATGTCCTTATCAGAGGCATAGCTTGTAAAAAAGTTTTCTGGCAAAACCTGTTAGCTTAGGTGTGTAGCCACAATATTCCTGGAACAGATAAGTTACTATACCTCTTCGTGTATTGGAACAGTCATTAAGAGGTGCAAACTGCTGCCCTGTTTTGTCACACAATGAAACTCTTTAGGTTTGAATCTTGAAATCGTGCGTTTGGTAACTTTTCCAGGTCTTCAAAGTAGGTAGTCTATATACAATTTTCAGTCTGAAATAGTCTCGAGGTTTGAATAGATTCTCCAGTGTACTTGAAGTTGAATCTCTGTATCATTTGTAAAGAATACTCTTATTTCACTGTTACCTAGAGCGTGACAAAAATGTGAAGATTTAAGATGTGTCCTTATACCTGCCCCTCTTTTTTCTCCCTGCTTTCTGATGCACATTTTTATTTCACACATCGTATGTGGAAGAGAGTGTATCAAATTTTCCATTTGCTGGTCTCTTAGGTTATAGGGAAAGACAGTTAAGATTTCGTGTCATCTCAGTGCTACCTCCCTTATTTAGGTCTTAAGTGTTTCCTAGAAAAATCATTACTGTACCAAACACTAGGACACTATTATCAAAATTGTTAAAGAGCAATGCTTTTTCATTCAAAGTTGCGATCTGTAACAGATACAGGCTATTTAATCTCCTTCACTAAAGTTCTCATAAACTCTATTTCTTGTGTTTTCCATCAGTGTTATTTATCTTTTAGTACTTGTAATTTCACATACAGTACTCTCTCATTCTACTCTGTCTGATATGTTTTTATTTCTTAGTGTTAGCATTCCTTTCTTGTGACTTATCTTGCTGTGTTTTTCTTAAGTCCCCCACAATCTTCTTGAATAACTGCTTTTAACTCGGTCTGTTTATTTCCCATCATTCTGGCTTTAATAAACAAGTAAATGTAAGATGGTTTATTCCCTTTCTTTCTTGGTAAGTAGTTTCGATTTCTTCTTTCTTTCCTCCCCCTTTTCCTCTTAACTGTCTTAAAGTCTGGAATCTTAGTACTTTCTTCTGTGGTGGTTTTTCTTTTTTTTTTTTTTTTTTTTTTTTTTTTGGGTTTGTTTTTTTTTTGTTTTTTTTTTCCCCCTGTCAAAAAGTGTTACGACCACTCCAGCCTCTTCTTTCTTATGTCAACTCTGAAGACAGAAGATTGGGTGTCTGAAGGGAACTAGTGGTTAGCCAAGAGCGAAGGTGTGCTCTGTGAAAACTGTGCTCTACGCATGAAGTTTCTAGACTTCTCCTTTCAGTTGATTAAAGTAATGACAAACTTACTGTGCAAAGTGGCATAGAAAACGAAGATGAAGCTTAGGAGACCATAGGCAGACTTCCTGATTTGTTTGAACTTGTTTATGGAGAGTGAAAGAAAGTGTGATACGTGTGAACAGTTAGGCAATTGGTTTGAGCTGACCTCTTTGTAGGCATTCTGTACTGAAGCTGCTGTTTATCCATATTTTTCTTTTGGGAGTTGGTGGAAAGATATTAAATAAAAGTTGTCTGCTGTTGAGATTTTGGGCTGGTGGAACCAGGTACCAGTGTTCTAATACATCTTTTCCTGGAGAGTATTTATCTAGAAAAAAATAATGTGCATTGAAAAATTTTAACTGGAAAAGGTGATCTCATAAATGTTGTGGCAATTAATAAACTTCATAGAGTGTCTCTTACTGTATCTTCTGGATAGTATAAAATGTAGTATTTAGACCACAAGGAAGTTAGTTTGTTCTTGTGTGGGTTTTTTTGGGTGGCTTTTTTTGGTTAAATTGAGAAAGTAAGGACAAATGAGAGAGGATTCCTTGAAGGAGTAATATTTTGTAAGGGAAATAGGCAGTGTATAGAGAGTGTACATTTGAGAAAGTGAAGGGAAAACTCAAAGGTGGTAAACAAAAGAGGTGAAAATAAAGACATTACATGAAATACAGATATGTAGAATGTAGACTAGGACTCTAGTGGCTGGAAAAAATACTTAAAGTGAAATTACTGGAGGCCAGTGTGATTAACTGGAGGAGGCAAGTTCGAGATACATTGGAAAGTAATTTGGAGCAGATGCGAGGTGGGGGGAAAAAGGAAGAACAGAGATGTCTAACTGTAAAAGGCTGTAAAAGTCTAGGTGACAGATGAGGTGACTTTTAGGAAAAATGTGCTGTAGTAAACAAATTGCAAAGCCCAAGTCACTTCTTCACTGGCTGAAGGGAAGAAAATGGGAGAGAGAGTTGGAGGTGACAATGAAGTTTTGATTCTGAGAGATAGTGAAGTAGTATGCATTATTTAGAATTGAAATGGAAGACTGTAGCAAGAGACTAAAGGGAAACAAAGGTATGCTCAATACTAGTAAGAATCAGTTTGTGATAATGGTGTGGCTGGAATAGAATAGGACCCTGAGATTTGGATTAGAACCATGTGTGCTGAATTATTCTATGGAGGTGGCAATTAAGTCATTGGAAAACATACTTAAAATGGAGCTTAAAGAATGGCCATAGCACTAAATCAGTGCATTAGGTCATTAGAAATATTTCTTACTGTAATATTACATCTTGCCATGAAATGTATAATTCAAGGTGCTTTATGGATGCTATGAAATAAGGATCAATAAATTTACTGAATTTTTTTATCACTAAATAAAAATGTTCCCTCTTGTGCCTAGATATTTGATTTAATGGATGCCAAAGCCCGTGCTGACTGCATCAAAGAAATAGATCTTCTCAAGGTAAAAGATTTGTATAAAAACATGCAGCGACCATCAAAGTATATTACGTTTTTCATAGACATACTTAAAGTGTCCTCTGTTTGCATAGAGTTTTTATAAGTCTCATTTGAAGAATTTTGTGGTCTTTATTACATTAAAAATAAATGTTGATAAGTACATCCAATACGAAAATGAACAACACTTGAAGTAGAGGTTTCTGCCAAAACTGCAATATCCTGAACAACTGTGTCCTGATTTTAAAAATTGGCTTTGCTGTTTCAGATAACAGTTTAGCAGGTGATTGTATATATATACATGGAAGCAAAATTCCTCTGAAATTGCGGTGTCAGTTGTCATGTTGATCCTAAAATGCAATCACATTCTTGCAAAATATTTGTAAATGCTTTTCATAAGCATAAGCATATACTTCTTGTAATTTGCATCACAGTGAAATAGATTTTAGGGGTTGTTTGCCTAAATAAGAATGTTTCATATGTCAGTCTTAATAGGTACTCTACACTAAAATGTGAATTATTTTTTTGCTTTCCTAGCAACTGAATCATCCAAACGTAATTAAATATTATGCCTCGTTCATTGAAGACAATGAACTGAACATAGTGTTGGAATTAGCTGATGCTGGAGATCTCTCTAGAATGATCAAGGTAGGGATTAATTTTAAAAAAAAAATAATGGCTTATAATGTTCAGCTTTTGGCTTTTAATTCTGCATGCTCGTCACTGGTGAAATGCAGTGGAAATGTCAGGAACTGTGGAGAAAAGTGGAGTGATTAGACTGACTTTTTTTTTCAATGTATGCCCAATATTGTTTCTTATGTAAGTATTTTTTAACACCATTGCCCAGAGTGTAAGGGCAGATGGGTACATGAGTACGTTGAAGTTATATTAGTACTGGGGAGAAGAAAAAAAAACCTGTAAAGAAAAGTACTGCCACCACCATTTAGAACAATGCATTTTAATAGCATTCCTGATTTTTTGGCACAATTGTGTTTTGTGTTGCAGTAGTGTATTCTCTATAATAGAAGTGTAAACGGAGAATAACTGATGGCATATGGCAGAAGAGTCTTCTAAATCTTGAACTGCTATCCACTCTGAAACTATATTTTGTATTTGTTTGACATCACATGCAGTGAACTTTCTTATACGTGGTTGTGCATAAAGGGTTAATTTCTTTCTTTTATGGTTTTTAAATGCCTGTTCTTTATCTAATGAGGAATTTATCCAAGACCCATTGTATAAACTTTTGTATTCTGAAATTTATACGAACTTTTACCTGCCTTTTTAGTCTTTGTTTTGTCATCTGTCGACTACTTGCACTTTTTCCACTGGGTCTTGGGTTGAACATGTCCTTTTGGTGTACTTTCTTGTGTGCACACCAGCATTATTGCTGTCAACACAGCACACCACTACTCTGGGCACAAACAATGCCAGTCAAGGAGCGTTTGCTCAGCAGCAGCCAGGCACAGAACAAGGTTATGCTGTTTTGCTTGGGACCTGCACGAATAGAGAATGTTAATGTCTTCATTAATGACTTTCATAGTGATTTTTTTTTTTGTGCTTTTGAAGAATATTCCTTTCTAAATTGATAATTGTAAGGTAGGACAGTCAAAAGTTAGTTCTAAACAGGCTGACAGCATCTGTTAATATTTATAGCCAAACGTGATATTTTTCTTCATCTCATGAATTATTAATTCTGTGGGCTTACACTTCATAAAACATAAAGGAAGGTTTGTCTTTTCTTTTGAATGTTCAGTTTTGACACAACAGTTATTAATATGAGTACTCTGTGACAGATTGCCTTATGGCATGTCTGGTCTTATGACCCATTGAAGCTTTTTCTTTCCCCCACCTCCCATTTTTTTATTATTTAATTTAAAGTACAATGTGTGGCTTCTTCAGTGCAGTTGGCCTCATTATACCTTGTCCAGGTTGGTGAGTATGTCTTCCAGGATCGATCTTGGAGGCACTTCGTGATTGTCCTCTTAACACAGGGATCATGTTTAATGTAGCAAACTTAGATTGCTGTTTGATGTTAATGACAGCCTATCACGCTATTATTTAATATGTATGAGGTGTCACAATGCACTCTCTCTTAATGCTGCTGGTGGAGGAAATGATTTGGTAGATTACTTTTACGGTAGGTGTTTAAATGTGGGGCACACCAGATACCTAGCATCTTCTTTAAAAGAAGTATTTTAAAAATTGCCCGAAAATAAATGATATTTAATGGTACAGAAAGCTCCTGGATGAATGGCTGCCTGCTGCACTACTAAGGTAAATAAGTGCGTTGTGTTATTAAGACAAACTATGCTTTGGTTTCCAGTGTTCTTGCTAAAAGGCTGTTCTAAGTTTGTTGGAAGATGTTGAGACACCCCCAGAAGGGTGTTTGGGTATTGGGTTTCTTGTGTGATTTGTAGGGATCAAGCACGTTTTTGAAATCATAAATGACCACAACTTGAATGACACTGAAACCAACGTTAATGTGAGGGAAAACTACTTAACTAGTTTGCTTGGGTATTTGTTATGACATTATTGGCACATCAGAGAATTACTTACAAGGCTGCTGTGCCTCACAGTGCACCTTTAATGAATTCTTTAGTTCTTTCCTTAATGAACCACATCCTTGCTGCCCAGCTTTCATATCATCCCTCTTGTTACCTGTGAATAATACTCTCTTTGTCCCCATTGAGTAGACAACTGAGGATAATCACTTGGTGCATTCATATGTATTCTAATAGAATTCACAGGATCTGCTCTATGTCCAAAGGAAAAAAAAAAGCTGTACATTGGTATTTGCATATCACATAATGAAATCAGAGGTAACTAATGTATTCTCTCTGCCTCTCTGTTTATGTATGTACATACAACGATTTAATCCACTTTACCTTAATTATTTTTTTAATTACTTCTGTCACTGGGAGATGTTTCAATATAGCCTCCATTCTCAAAAGCAGGATTTCTTATCATACAGCTTTTAAGGGGCTGTTAGAATTCTCGAACACTGCATGTCAGTACAACTGAGAGGCAAATATCAGTGAGGGGGACTCGGTTTTTCATGAGAATATGAACCTCAGCACTGTGTAGCCCTTGTGTGGTCATGGTGAAAGAAGGAAAAACTCTTCGTTTTCTCTGTCTGTGAGTCAGGTTGCTGGGTAGTCTTACCTCGGATTTTGCAAGTGAATAGTTGTTAACTACTGTACTAGTTCCCAACTGCTCAGTCTGTGAGCAACGTTTTTTTTTGTCGATGTCTGTGGTCTCTTCTGTGATAGTTGTGGCTGCCAAGGTTAAGTGTAGTTCGTGAGAACCCTTGTTACCTCATAATAGCTCCTCCTTCTGCAATACAATATGTTGTAAGGCAGGTTTGAGCTTTGATCCCTTTTTTATTAGTCATGGTTCTCCTCCACCACAGACAGTAACGAGATGAACACTTTCTGTGGATTTTTTAGTTTGGGATTTTTTTTTCCAAGCAGCAGTTGATGTATTGGATAAAGAAAATGCCACAAATAAAGAAGAAATTACAAACTGAAGTAATAAAAACCATACATTATAATAATTCAGTGAAAAGAACTAGTTAGTAAAGTCTGTCCTGAAGATGGTGAAACAAGAGGATTTGAATTATCTTGCAGAATAATTAGCATATTATTTAAGATTAAATATCAAATTAATAGGCTTGTAAGAAGGGTTGTTATCAAGACACTAAAATGTTTTTGCTTTTTTAAAGACTCAGCAATAAACACAGGTCTATCTAATTTCTGCAGATGCTTTTAGGTTCTTTTGGCAAATAGTGCACAAAAAAAATGCAAACTTTAAACTGAATATGTCATACAGATCTTACGGAAGTTAATCATGTTTTGGGAACAAGCATGAAAGCTTTCATCTAAAGTTGAAAATGTGTTTCTAGCTTTCTTAGGACAGATGGAAAATAACTTGAGTTCTACAAAATGTCACTTAGGCACTTCACCCACTCTTCAGTGATCACTTTTTGTGTATAATTTGTTCAACTTTTAAATAAAGAAATAAGCATACTATAATGAGCTAGGTAAAATAAGACAAATATTCTCCAACTTTTCATCAGTATGAAGTTTATATTGATACCTGAGGTTTCTGTAGTTGGGAACAGAGAGTTCTTTGTCCTTGAACTTTTTTTTTAATAGGGAAGTTAAAATACAGGGATAGTCAGTTCTTTCCAAGCAACTGATGCATATCTAAATAGCTCCTTGCAGTAGCTGGAGCTCTGTTCAAACTTGTTTGAAATCTCACTTATTATCATTCTGATGTTTCACCAATGGTGGATATTTGGGCTTCACTGTATGAAGGCAATTTCTCTCCACATGGACTGGAATGCAGACCCTCCTTCCCATGCCAAAATCTATTAGGAGTGGGGTCTTTTTAAACTTCTTTGTGGTACTCTGAGGTTGGCTAAGTGCCTGTGCTGTGTTTTGGAGCAGCTTGCTCTTTTCTAAGTACTGTAAGACTGGAAGTGATTTTAGCTTCAGTCACTGGCAGCCTTGCAAGCCCTGGCTGCTGCTCCTGCCTGCGTGAAGCTACCACGACTCCATCGCAGAATCCATGCAACTGCAGCCTGAGTGTGTCAAGTGTGAGGTGGCTGCAGGCTGAGCTTGACAGCCTTCAGGGAGTTATGGGCATGTTGCAATGACCATGCCTTTGGAAGGAGCACAGGGACACAGAAGCTATTAACCTGCCTCACCTGAAGTGTTCAGTAGTGTCTGTGAGTCTGGATGACACTGGTCGGAGGGTTGGTCACTTCGTTGCGAGCTTGGGTGGTGAGCAGGTGCAGGTCAGAAACTTCAGCATGAGTTGCTTTTGTAGGCTTAGCAGTGCATCTTGCCTGTAGTCTGAGGGGGACATGAACAGCTACAGCAGCTCCTTACTTTTTCGGCCTGCAAACCAGCTGCCCTGGATTGCTGGGTGGCTCATAGCCCAGTATTACCCATTCTCACTGCAGTGAACCTGGTTATGTTGCTGAGAATGGAAACATATCACTTGTGTTTTTCAAACTTTTCTAGGGGATTGCTGTCCTGGGAATGTGCTAGAAATAGAGCAGGTTTGCAGGCAGTGGGATTTTCTGATGAATATTGAAAGCACATGGTAGCTATAATTTGACTATTTAATTGCAATAGCTGTAATCTTCTGTTTCTGTGATATTTGGAAGATTTTTAGGAGTATGAAGTTAGGGAAGCATCTGTGTAGGGAAGAGATACAGTGTCAGCGTTTAACAGGTCAGGAGTTAAATTTTGCATGCCCTTCCCAGGGCACCACCCAGTATTTTGGGAAACCCTCAGCTATTAACTGACTGTATTGTTTGGCTATCTCTTTAGCATTCAGAACGTTGATCTACAACTTTATCTGTTGTAGGACATAGTTGGTGTTCCTGTTTGGAAAGCTGGTGGGAAAAAATTATATTTCTGTGTATTTTGCATGGCAGTGTTGCAGAAGCTGTTTTCTGCCCTGCACACACATGTATAGCAGAACTAACTGTTTACTGCTAGGATTGCCAAATATTTAGTTGTGTGAGTGTTTTCAGTTTGTCAAAATACAGCAATTTCATACTAAAATGTTGCATGCCAACTTTTCATTTTAAAATCTAACAACCATTGAATTTGAAGTATTCTAAGCCCTTTAGACCTTGAAACAGAAGTAAAACTTGAAAAGAGGATTTTTGTTAGAGTAATGACTGTGAAAACCTAAATTCTTCTAACATATGTGCTTAACAGAAATTGCTGGGGCAAAGTAGCCAAAGTAGAGAATTTGTATATGTGTAGAGCTGTCTGAATCTCTTGCATCTTTTGGTGCCTATGACCTGAGTGACTGTCAGTGCTCTAGCCTGTAGTATGGGTAACTGCAGTGGCATTGCCAGAAATAGCTTTTTTCAGATGCTTTGGATGGGCTGAAGCTTTCCTGTCTCTCAGGGAGTATTTATTCTTTCTAATTATATGGAGAAGAGGGTAATCTGAGATGAATGCAAAGAAGACAAAAGATGAGGCAGACAGGAGTACAAACAGGAGGACAAACAGCTAAGTAATCCTTAAGTGAGGGGAGAGGATCTGACTGAACAAGGAAGACAAGTACAGCTGTACTAGCTGGTTAGCAGTGTTTGAGAGAAGGTAGACAGGGAAGTTACAACCCAGTTTGTCGAGGCTGAGGAGTGTAGGAGGATAACAGTAGTGGATTGGTAAACTGTGAAATGGGATTTCTGATATTGGGGATGAGCACAGGAAGATCAGAGAAGAGCAAATGTATTGCCAGAGAACAGGGCAGACTGGGCAAGGATCCTGGAGGTAGACAAGCTGGCTGCCAGTAGGGAGAGAGCCTGGATGGGATAACTTAGACTGGCTGGGAACAGGATATGATGTGACTCAAGGCGCAGCTACTCTGTGTAGAAATTGTCACATCTGTGCTGCTGCCTGTGCCACAGCAGTCATTTCCAAGGCAGGGCCTTTGAAAGACAAAGGGTTTGTGGTTAATACAATGTTTTTCTGAAGACCATCCGTACTTCTTGGTGCCGTTCCTAAGGAATACTGTATAAACTACTTCAGCCACTACTCTTTGGTCGGAATTGTAGTTGCTTATGTGGTATTTCTGACAGTGAAGGCAAGACTCTGGATCTTGATTTGTAGAAGTACTGAATGTTTACAGCTTCATCTGTTCTGAATGGAAACTGTGCTTCCAAGATGAACTGTTTAATAAGCTACGTATGTTGTGAAGGAGGTACTTAAATTGGTGCCAGAATTAATTAACACTTTGGATCTTAATTCCTTGCCTGTGTTCTAATCTGTAAAATGGGAATATTACTACCTCATCATTTCTAAGGCCATTTGGGAAGATAAACTTTGCAAAGTTTATTTTATTAATTTGATATTCCAGTAGTGCATACCAGGAAGCTCTGTCCCTCCCTGAAACTTGTATTTAACAATAGGTTTTGAATAGTGCACAATAAAGCCTAGAGACATTTTCAAACTGCTCATTAGCTGAGTGTCATGAATGAATGAGTAAAGGGTCTTTCAACATAAAGAAAACAGAACTGAGAACTGCGTGCATGTGCACTCTCAAGGGGGAGAAGTTATGATGGTTTTAGTTCTGAAATTTTCCTTATACATATATTCATGTCCAGACTAATTGACATGATGATTCTGGAAAAAGTATTTTTAAAGTGGTCTTTTGTGTATGTCTGTGTTTTTGTTTTTGTTTTTTCTCTTCACCATACTGACTTACCTTGATCGGTAATTTCAAATGTTAAAACATGGAATCTAGTTCTTTTGGTTTTCATTAGTATTGCTGTCTCTTATGTGCTTAATTTTTCCCCCACAACCGCTAGATTTAATTTAAAGAGCAAAAAATCCCCACTACCACCACCTCCATGCCAAACCTCCTGACTGGAAGTGTTTTAATTGAGCATATGGTTGTTTTTTATAATATAGAACAGTTTGTCACTTGGCTGGAGTTGAATCATTGATAATGTTATAAACTACAAAATATTTTTTTCCTTAGTGTTTTTTTCATGTTCTGTATCACCTTTACCTTAGCTTGTTTGCATACTCATTTTTGAAAACTTTACAAGATAATGTATCTTGAAGAAGCCTGTAATATAATAGCATAGTGTAACACGGAATGTGCTAATTACAGATCAAAGCTAAACTATTTTTATGTGCCTTTTCCTAAAGGAGAAACCTGGGGCTTTGAACTAGTCAGGCTAATTTTTGCCACTAATGTTTTTAAAGCTGCTAAACTTTTTTTTTTTTTTTTTAGTTAAAGAAATAGTACATCCTTATTCAACTTTGCATATATATGTTAGCTATGTGGTAGGTAAAAAAGGATATTCTGAGGGGAAATGTCTGCTCTACAGATGGAGCTGTGAAGTCCTAAAAAGTAAAGGCAGAGAGCCCTGCCAGGGTAGAAGAGCTGATTCAGGTAAGCTTTTGCTCCCGCGCAGGTGTGTTATTGGGGTCTCTCTCAGATGCTGGACTGTCACTTTGCTGTCAGCTGCAGGTAACCACGGTGAGAGCAGTGGCAGCAGTTTACCACGTGCAGGTTACGTGCATGTGCTGACGAACGAGAGCTGGCTGGTGCTGCACTTTATAATCAGTGGGATAATTGGGCTGGGTAATTGCCAGGCAGTCTTGTTAGTTTTCCTGTGAGTCGGCCATTGTCTGTGTCTGCCACTGGAACAATAAGAAAAGGGGCAGATTTTCTGCTAAAATAATTAGACTATCAACAGTATTTTTGTCTCGTGGCCAGTCCCCTTCACAGACATCACACCTGAAGAACTATTCTGCAAGTGCTGGATGTACACAGGGGGAAAGTAATGGTGTCAGTCAGCTGTGAAAAGTTAAATTGACAGTAAACTTTCCTTAACTTAGGCCGTTCAAGAATGTCTAACTGGGGCAGAAATGCTTTGGGTATTTCATCTTCACCTCTGCCCACTGATGTTAAAATTGTCTGTGAGCCCTTAAAGAGCAGGGAGAATCAAAAGATTTCATTTGATAATATTTCTGGGTACTTCTCTTCTATGAAATGCCCTGGAAACAATATTTGGAGGTTATTTTTAATTTTTCACACAGTTATGTTTGAGAAATTTGCTCTATCAGTGTTTGTGCTGTTTGAAAAACTTGCTGAGAATGACGAGAAATCAAATCTGTCTGCCTCGTTTGTAGAGGAGGAAAAAAGTTAAAATTACATCCTTTTTATTTACTGTGTCATGCTGTTGCTTTTTTATTGGGAAGTAGAGTTAATGTTTCAAGCATGAGTTTCATCTCTTCATGCTGTACCAGTTTTCCTAAGGGGATTTTTTTGGAGAGAGATGCATATAAACAAATACTGCTGAATATGAACATGGGACTGTGTGTTTTAAGAAGCTTTAATCAGTGGTAACCCCAGGGACTTGGAAAATAATACAGTATTGGAAATTCATTATTAATGGCTATACAAGTAGATCTGATTTTAGTAGGTGATCTATATTTCTGAACATTGTATGTTCTTTTTTCATCAGCAGAAACATTAGGTGGAACAAAGTGATTGTAAGTGGGCTGCTCAATAAGGAAAAATGAAATGAATCCTTGCAGCTAAAATTGGATAAAAATACGTATATGTAAAGTAACTTTCTTTTGAGCTTTCTGAGTACTCTAACCAGGAGTCTTATTAACAGTCTGATTATTAGCATGGAGGAATGTATACTAAAATGGAAAATACTTTACTTGCATTTTTTTTACGAGGCTTATTTCTTCGAAGTAGATGTCTTCATTTTGATTATGAAATAATAGTCTTTGAGAAGATGCTTCTATCTCAATTCTGTGGTGTCTATGTGATGTTTTATTTATTTTTTTAAAAGAAAGAACGTATTTTAATTCTACTAAGTTGTCCTTCTGATGCTTGTAGGAAATTCTATTAGTAGCGTTATTTTTATGTTTTTCTGCTGTGTCTGAGTCTTCTGTTGCTCTTGATTAAATAAAGTTTGTTGTATATTAGGCTGACT
The DNA here is from genome assembly GCA_013399695.1 of Formicarius rufipectus. Classification (NCBI taxonomy): domain Eukaryota; kingdom Metazoa; phylum Chordata; class Aves; order Passeriformes; family Formicariidae; genus Formicarius; species Formicarius rufipectus. The sequence goes on along the minus strand of VXAU01006133.1, from coordinate 2,226,850 downwards.
AATAGAGGAAGATGGGTTTTTTTGAAACTTTTTTTTTTGTGGATTGTGAAAGGGGAAAAATAAGTGTATGGCATCTTCAGTAACTGGAGATGTAAGCAACTCTAAATAAAAGTTGTAAAAATAACCAAGTAGATATTTTAATTCCTTTACTGGTTGAATACTTGCTGTTTTCTGTATGTTCAGTTGGTAGATGCCACATAGTTTGGTGTTTTGTTTGGTTTTGTTTGGGTTTTTAGTTTTTTTTAATATTCTCTTTTTGAAACTAAGAGACAGCTGCTACTCTTGAATTGTAGGCAAATTTGGTCATGCTGTGATTGAATTGAATGAATCAGAATGTGGTGGGAAGTTCTATTTTTGTTCTGCATGGAAAGCAAAGAAAAATGGCTGAAAACTTACATCTGAAGAAATGGGCAGCTCAGTTTGTGAAAACAAAGCCAGACAAAACTCCTGTGATACTGCATTGGTACCAGAATTCTGTAGCCTTTTACATAGAATATAAGACTTATATAGGTAATTAATTTTTATCTACTTCAGTCTCCAAAATAGCGATGATCAAGTTTATCTTCACTGGTGTACCTTTTCGACCTTGAATGCCCTTTCCAGTTATGGTTTGTTTTTGTTGTTTTCACAGAGTAAGAATTCTTGCTCTGCTTCCAACATTTCCTGTTAGTGGCTGCCTGAGCTCATCTTTCTGTTATTTCTGCTATTCTATATTCAAAAAGGCTCCCAAAGAAACACACTCAGAGGTGATCAAGAAGTTGGTTACATGTTACTGGAATGTTATGTGTAATAATTTCTGTATCACTTTCCTCTTGATGCAGTTCCATTTTCTTCCTGTTAGTATCAGTTGTTGAATCACCGGATTCTAAGTGTGTGCAATAAAACGAGTGCGTGTCCCGCCGTTTTTTTTTGTAAGCCAGAATTGAAGCCATGAGAACAAAAGGATTCTATAGAGATATTCATCAAATCATGAGAGAAAGGAAAAGGAATCTGTTTAATCATCATTCTCACATTGCTTTTCTTCCAAATACAGTCTTTCAGAAGGCAAATCTAGGCTGCAGCCTGTGCAGTGAAAAATACAGGTGAAAAAAAAAAGTTCTTGTGGGCTTGTTTGACAGTTTCACAGTTCCTTTCTTTTTTTAAAGTAATGACTCCGTACAATTGCATAGATCAGTTTATGAACTTTGTGCAAGAGAAGTTCATAAACATCCTGCTTTTTTTTAGTCCATTGAGTTATTTTGTCTCTTTTTTTTTTTAATTTATTCCTATTTATTTTTCCTATACAGTGAGACTTAAACCAGACTAAATCACACCTTAAAACCCTCTGACACAACAAAATTAGAACTGAACTAAATTTTTTCCAAGCATGGTTACTGAGATGTAGGCAGTCATATCTGAAATTTCCAGTTGTGTTGAAATCATCTATAGTCACCGTCTATTCATCTGCCGGAAATCTTTAGTTTTCTTATAAAATCCAAACATAGTCCTGGGTATTCTCTGAACTATGCTTGTTAGACCTGAGTAAGACCATTTTCTAATTGCTGTCACTTTTCCTTTTGGAAAAAATGGATCTTTAAAGCATCATCTTAAGAAACTCAGTGTAATATTATTTCATACTTTTATTGTGACTTCAAACTTTTTTCCCCCATCTGTTGTTTACTTATTTTTTTTAATGCCACCAGGAAATTGAATTGGCATATGCTGTTTAGGTACAGAGCAGTGATGTTTTAATTTCACTATGTTGGACACATTTGGAGGGTATTTAATTCCTCTTTTACCAGTCCATTAGCGAATCAGGAGAGTTACATTTTCCCATAATGAAGCTGCTGACTTACTCTATGAAGAGGGATGAAAATATGAACTGGTGAATACAGCCTGCCTACCTTAAAGTGCTTTCAGGCCCTTGATTAGCAAATTTCTGACAAAAATTTCCGATTTTATTAAATGACTGAAATGCAGTTTTGCCTATACTGACATTGTGAAGACTCTTCAAAGTGGTTTTTTGTGATTCCATTCTCAGAGGGAGATGGAAATTTCATGGAATATGGCTTGTGAAACCAACAGTTCTTGCTGGAAGACAACCTGCTGCCTGAGTATGCCTGGTATTCTCTGTTTACCTGACAAAGCAGTGGCTTGTGGCACTGAACAAATTTTTAATGCACATGTATGAGCAGTTCCCTTTTTGCCCAGTTTCAGTGATGGTGAGATTGATCTTTGATCTCAAACAGGGTCATGTTTCCTTAATGTCACACCCTAGAAGGTCAGTAGTCTGAGGGACATCAAGACTGTTTTTTGAGCCTCAGACAGGTGGAAGAAGTAGAGTGTGGAAGTGTTGAAGATGAGTACTTTAGAAAGCTGTACATCTGGCTGTATTCCTCTTGACGGCAAATTTGGACAAGTAATATTGACTTGTGTAAAGTAGGAGATGATTGTGTGGACCTTTGAATGCTTCAGACATTATAGCACTAAGCAGTGAATTAGTGTTGTCATTGACTCTGGTGCTACCATGCTTTTCTACAAAAGGTTAAAAATTATTGTTTTAGCATCGTGTCTTCTGCATTTTGGCCTCTCCATATTGAGGGAGAAAACATCAAAACAATCAGAACTGTGTTTTGTGTTATGGACTTTCAAAATGGAAGAGAAAGAAAAAGATCCCTATTTAAATACAGTTAATACGTGCTATGTGAATTTAATTATGCTGTTCAGCATATAGTAGGGTTGACCATGCTTTCCATTAACTTATATTTCTTGTTAGAAGGTAAGATTCTAAACAGAAATGCAATTCCTTATTGTCTTTCCTGAGAAAATTAACAGTGCTTGCTAGACTATTTCCTAGAAGTGTACAACTTAGTAGCTAGTTTAGCAAATAAATCTTTTTGATAGTGGAGACTTTTCATCACTAATTTGCTTGTTTGTGGACAACAGCCCAAGAAAACATTGAGTATATTTTTACTAAAAACATAGTGTAATTAATTACTAAACAAAATAACTTGCACTGAGTTTATTTAAAAGATAATTGGATTCTTTTTAAACTGATGCAAGTGAAAGTGTTGCCTATTTCTTTGTTTAGTTTAAACATTGTTAGCAAAGCTAGCAGCTCTTCTCCATCCTCTTTACATAGATAAATTCTATAGGAATAAGTAATGTTATTGATGCTTTCAGGAAGAGATTATTATTATCCTGCAAAATTATTAGTGCCTTCAGTAGAATGAGACTGCGTCTGACACTTATATTTGCATCCTTCCACTGTAAGAACTGAAGTCAATTTTTTACTGCACAGTCAGCTACAGTGTTGTAGATGGCAAGTAAATAAAATGTTAAAAGAAAACTTGTACATAAATAAATACTTGAAAAGTACATTGATGTACTTCAGGTACATTGGGATGGAAATCTGTAATAGAAAATCTTCCCATTTCAGATATTTTGTGAATGCATTTCATTACTGCTTGTATTTACATTCAGATTAAAAAAGTAATAATTTAGAATGTTTAAATAAAGTACCTAGTTATAATTATGATAATTTCAGAATGAATTTTAAATCAAGGAACTATGCTTTCATGTGCATATACTTACATGTATTGTGTATTTATTTCTAAATGAAAAGAAACCTGGTCTCCATCTTCCTGTTGACATCAAACAATCCTCTGATATGCAAATCCAGCTATGGGGAGAACAGATACACAGGGTTTGTTTGGATTCAGTCCAAGACTGAAAGAAAATTATATTTAAAGACGTACTTTATATGCTTTGCCTCATTTAAATGAAAATGCGTTTTGAAATAATCCCTATAGCTAAAAACATTTTGATGGAAATGATTATCCTTTATATGATGCTATAGCTAGTTTGAAAATGTTATTTTCATACTCCTGCATATGTCTTATGTGTAGATGCAGATGTCCACTTTTCAGTAGCATGCTTTAACATAGTATACAAAGATATTTTCATTTTTCCAAATTGATAAATGTTATGTGAACTTTAATGTGTACATGAGTATGAATTGTGCATGTATACACACTCTTAAAATACATCTAAGTACTTTGCTTTCCATCTAAAATTTTGCTGGTATTAGTGTTGTTTGTGTATTTTCTTCACGGACTTTACTTTAAAATCTGATACAATACAATTTCTTTTGAAAGAGAGGCTAAATGAGCAGTAATTTTTCAGTCTTCTGACGTTTAGCTGCAAAATTTATAATGATTAAACTTGTATGTTTTAGCACTGATCGAATTCCAGGTTTTCAGCTCTTATCTTTGGTGGACTGTTATTCCAGTTCCTGAATATAGTACTTGAAGATGATGTGTGTAGCAGAGCATATTTGTTTCATGTAAACTAACAGGCCATTGAACTGTTACCAGTGATCAATAATTTTTTTTATACAGAGTGGAAAATATTTGAACAGGAGTTAGGTCACTATGAAATTCTCGGAAATCACAGTTCCTTTAGTCCCCTTTTATGTATTGCAATAGTTTCTAAGACTAATCTGATCAACACTTCTTTGTGTGATCTTTGTGCGTCACTACTGTTGTGTTTTTCTTCTATTTAGAAAATGAGGGTATGTAAATCCATGTTGGTATAAGGAAGTATTTAGTTTGGGAAGGTCTGTGGCACTTACCTTTACATGTTTATATATGTGACCTTTGTTTGTTCTGTGGCCACTTTATGCTAGATTATTCTGACCACGTTAATCCCGCAATGTGGATTGCAAAATATTATATAAATTCTTTTTTGGGGATATCAGTTTTATTTCATTAACATTATTTGTGGCTCTGTGTGTGGACTAACTTGAACATATATGTTGATGATTCATGTATTAGTATTTAAGGGAAAAACTATGTGTGTCAAGAAATTCTGTTAAACCTTTCTCATTAAGTTGTGTATTTTTGTTTTAATAAAGGATTTTCTATATTTTCTTTTCCCAGTCATTTTATGCAAGTTTTAGTTTTTAGTATTCACTGCTTGTCTTCTTTTTCTTCAAGCATTTTAAGAAGCAGAAGAGGCTGATTCCTGAAAGAACGGTTTGGAAATACTTTGTTCAGCTTTGCAGTGCCTTGGAACATATGCATTCTCGTCGTGTTATGCATAGAGGTAATTCAGGATCAGAGATGATTTGTCTTTACTAAACCTTTTGCTCTGAGGGAATTAAGGTGGTTGGAATCAATTTCGACCGCTGACACAATGTATATTTCTGTAACATTTTATAAGTAAAGGAAGACTGTGACACAAGTTTGTGGTTGTACATTTGTGGTGGTAGGCATTTGCAGCAATGGATTGTGTATACCAAATTTTCAAAAAAAGTGATAGTTCTGTAAGTGTCCTGTTCTTACCCTTTTATATTTGCCCACTGTCTTGCTTACCCAAATGTTGTTACCTGTCTTCTTGCACATCTACCCACCCATCCATTCTTTGCACCACTTGCACCTGCTTGTCTTACGAAAGTATTTATCTCCTGCCATGCCTAATGGTGGTGTATAGGCCCTTCTCTTAGTCCCTTACCTGCTGGATAATGTGCAGCTGTAAGCCTTTCTTCCCCTTCTGTGCTCCTCTCCACTACCACTAACCCAATCTCTGTGTCAAGTACTGTGTCCTACAGCCCTTGCAATTGCCAGCTGTCCCTGTCAGGCACACCACACCTCTGTGGCCCATTTTAAACCTCTGTACTGCTGTCTCCTCTGTATGTTGTCTTTATTTTACTTTGTAACTCTCAGTCAAAGAAAACAGATCATAGTATAGCTGCTTTTCAGATGTTTGGAAATCCCTCTAGTTGTGAATTTTATGTGGGCTGTCTTCTTCTACATGTCTTAGGTTGGTGGCTTCCCTCTGCAGAGCTGCCTAAAAGGCAGCATCCCCTCGTTCTCTGCTGAGCTTTGTCGTTTGCAGCTGGAAATGCAACACCCTTCAACAGCTCTGCTTAGATGCCCCTGCCCCTGCAAAAAAACATTCCCTTGTGATTCTCCATTTTTTTTTCTTTAAGTGTTTGTACAGATGCCTGCGAGTTTATATGATACAAAGGAAAGGACATCAAATTAGAAATTATTTCCATAGGATACAGCAGTCTTCCTTTAATGCTTTTATGACTAAACTAGTTTATTTCAGTATATTGTATCTCTAAACCAAAATGAGTTATATTCCTTAAAATGAAATAGTAATTTCAGAATTCTGGCAAATGTAATCATTTCATGGTCACACACCAAAACCAATGACAATTAAAGCTATTTTTAAGTGTAATAATCCGTGCAGGATTATTACAGAAAGAATGATCCAAAACTAGTTCAGATAGCAGCATAATGTAATTGCTTCTGTGTTCTTTTCTAAAGCTTGCAAGGCTTTGTAACTTTTTTGTTAGGAACCTGAAAACACTGGTGCTTGAAGGGTTATTAACCATTCCTTTTACTCTATGAATATCTTATGCAAACTTTAATACTCTTATATCAAAGGGAAATGATTTGCTTTAAGTTTGGAGCCGTGGTGCATTGCTCTCAAGCTGAGTATGTGCTAAACTCCCTTCCCAAACAAATAACAGATCAGTTTATTTAGAAGATTAACCGGGTAGGTACCTGCTTAAAAATCGTAAGTCTCTGCTGTTGTCTCTAAGGGACTGGATTAAAATTTAAACTGAATATTACTTGTGAAAAATAAGTGTCTGGGGTACACATCATTATTTTTCTTTGTTTCTGCTTGATTAGCCCATTTCCAGTGACGAGTTCAAATAACCATTCTCCTGAGTAAAACTTTTTTTAATGCCTGCTATTAAAGAGAATCAGTTACCTATTTCAAATAAATAATATCATGCCATTGTGGATAATCTGCTTAGCAAAAGTGAGGAAAAATGTTTTACAGCTCTTGAAAGCCTTTTTGGTCTGTTACTTAAGATATAATAAGAGGTTCTCTTGTTCTAATGGAAGTCCTCCTTTGTAGCTTATATAAGTAATAATGAGCTCCCTATACCTGCTGCTCCGCTTTGGGTGTTGAGCTTTGTTTGTTTCTTTTTAGAAAAATATTTTCCATGGTTTGATGTTTGTACCATTAAAATAGTTCAAATTTTAAATTCCAGACTCATTCTTTCTGAACAGCACTGCTAATTTTTACCAATATTAGCTGTAAATAAGATCCTCTATTGGTCTGTTATTAGTAGAGCAGTAGCTTTCCTTGTAACCTTGCTGTGACTTTTAAATATTTTTTTTTTTCAGATATAAAACCAGCAAATGTGTTCATTACAGCTACAGGAGTAGTAAAGCTTGGAGACCTAGGTCTTGGTCGATTTTTCAGCTCTAAAACCACAGCTGCGCATTCTTTAGGTAAGCTTTCTCTGAGGTACAGGTGTTGAACAGGTAGATTTTTATTTTCTTTTTTTTTACATGACAGAAAGACTCTGTTCTCTCAGGAGAAGGAAGAAAAGGGTTAGGTCCAGATAAAGCCGTTCTTAAATAATAAAAACATGATCATAAAATTCATCTTTAATAATACTAAAAACAAGGTAAGCACCATGGGCAAATACAAATAAGCTATAACAGAGGCAGTACTTTCAGCACTGCAGCTCATTGGGTTTCCCCCCCTTTCTTTCAGTTATTTAATGTACATTTCTGCCTCTGAACAAGTCTTCATGACCACAGTATTTCCTAAAAATGCTGGGGTGGGGGGGGGGAGGAATCACATAATAAGTTAAACACTCATTTCAGCTTTAATCAGTGTTGGAATGAATCTGGTCATTCTGTGTCTCTCTGTGGGTACCACTAACGACCTCTTGGTTATATGCTCTGAAAGGGCTCACAGAGGAGCTTCCATGTTTTAAGGTGAAGTTTCTCAATATAAGCTAAAGCAGTTGAGAAGAGATCAGAGGCTTTATGAACCATAAAGACTTTAAAAACAAAGCAAAACTCCCAAAACAAACAGCAAAACGAATCCCAGATAACTCAGAAAAGTAAGAATAGAAAAAAACTTTCTGAAATGACCAGATTATTCTTTGCTTACACACAAAAATAACATTGTATTATCTACCCAAATGAAATTTTCATGTCATTTGCAACTTTTGAGTAACATGTGAGGACTAGGATGATTAAGAGACCTTTAAAGAAGAAAAAGTTAAAATTTGGGAGGTATTTTAAGTTTAAAAGTAGGGAAAGGATAAATGGCAGAATCTTAAGAGGATCTCTGTAGAAGGGAAAAGCCTTGTAAATAGAGTAGCATCTGCTTTAAAGAGAAATTTAAGAGTTAGTGTTTATATTACTGTTGGGCTTTTTTAAGAAAAAATTCTTTTCCCTCACTAAAAAGGCTGTGTGTTGTGGTTGCTGAATTGACACCTGTTCACTGCCCAGAAAAGGTGTGAAATCAACTTTGAGCGCACTCAAGAGCAGGACCATTGATAGCAGCATGCGCAGTTGTCTTCTGTTCCTTGTTAAGGGCATTAAGGCAGGCAGAGCACCTTACTAATGCTTGAATACAGATGGGACAATCAATTCCAAATGCTGCTCAGTGAGGATTTTTAACAAACGACAGTGACAATTCTGTAATTAGACATTTGGATATTTTGTATGTTTGACAAGAGTGTGTGATAAGGAATGCCAAGAATGATTAAATAATACTTAAAATCCTTATCTTGGAGCCCTGGGAGGACACACAAACTGTTTTTACTCAGATGCTGATGTTTCTAATTAGACGGTGAAACATCAGACTTCTCAGGTTAAAATATGCTGTATTTATCCTTGTGTCTTAATTTTAATTTTTCCCAGTTACCGGTAGAGCATGGAAGAAGAGAGGATTGATGTTATTGTTTTCATGTTTGCACCACATTTCACGTGTGGGTGATACCTGTGTTAACAGCCAAAAAGAATATTTCAGAAGGGAAAGTTTTTCTTCTTGCTCTTCTGTGTTCCAGAAAGTCTTTGGTCACTGCTTTGTGTCTTCCTGTTTTTACCATGTTTGGTGCATGCTGGTACTAGTATACTCAAAATCAGCAACTGCTGAGATCATAATAGGACTGAGGTGAACCTCACATGCAGATGTCCAATCTTGCATTAATAAAAAAGAGGCAGAAGGAGACAGTAAAGTGGTGAGACCAGACTGGGAATATGGTTGGGTTCCGTGTTCAAGTTAGAACACTAAAGATCTGCTATGAGCCCATGGCTGTATGTTTTCTTGTGCTGTTCACGCTGCCCTGGTAACCCAGTGGCCATCTCTGGCACCAGTATGGAGAGCAGCTTGTAGCTGGGTCCTGCTACTGCCTGCACATGGAAAAAGGTGGTGAGGATGGAGCTCCAGATCCTAATCTGTGGGTTAGGAGCTCACAAAAAAGACAGCAGTCAGCAGTGATGGTGAAGAGTTAGACTTGTGTCCTGAGGCAGGAAGTTAAAGAGGAACAAACTGCCTTAACTGGATTATTTGGGCTGGTGGCTGGGGAACGATTGTGAAGACTGAGCTACAAGTTTAAAAAAGCTGAAGACTGAGCCAGAGTTAAAAATGGTGTAAACCACCCCCCCCACGCTTTAAAACTCATCCCTTACAGATCCAGTAATCTTCCAGAGAGCAGGTGTTGGGGGAATGGCAGCTTTTTTTCTAAAGTTGGATGCTGTGTCCTGGTAGAGGAGCTGTTATTTTTTATTTTTTTCCTCCCCATCTCCTCTTTTCTAATTTTACTCTTAATTATGACCTAATGCCTACATTTGTCCCAGAAAAGTTTTTCATCTGTTAACCTAGGCTACTGGGGAGACAGTGATTTTTCTGATTTATCATGTCACCAGCGAAGTCCAGTTCTTAAAATTAACTACTTCTGTGGTTTTTGATGCTGGTTTTCTTGAAATTTCTTTCTAAGTTGTATCTTTTTATGATTCTATAAACCTTTGGTGCGCAAAATCCAGTGAATTACAAACATATGTATATCAATTTATACTTGTTTACAGGCTTTATAAAAATTTCAGTAGCAAACTAGATTCAGGCTTTCAGAAATAAAGAAATGTACTAAAATTTTAATTAGGTACAGCTTCTAACGGCTAATTATGAATAATACTGGTTTAATTAAAATACTTACTGATGGTCCATTTGAAACAAATGAAAAAACTGCTGTACAGGGTTTGTTCATGTTTAACTCTTTCTATACAGCCTTACCAAGAAATAGAATTTTCTATTGTGTCATGTCTGTACCTTTTTGAAAATAGGAAATCTTGCTTCTTAAAGTGCAAAGGGAAAGAAGACATTTGGTATTTTTGATTTGATACAAACTTGACAGAATTTCTCATTTTCAGAAGACTTTATATTAGAAAGCAGATTATGATCCAACAAAGGGTTCATATTCCTTTCCCTGTGTCTATGTTGGGATTTTTTGTTGTTGTTTTAATGGCTGAATGCCAGGCCTTTACACTCTTTGGTAATATGACAATTCTAAGCCCAGCTCATGGAAATGTGCAAACATTCTTTTTTGGCCATTCAGTGGATGTAAGGATAGTTTATCTTTTAGTATTTCAGTTTAAAGAAGAATTGCTTCAGTTCTCTGCTGTGGTCATGCTATAAAGCTGCACAGTGTGCTGTCCAGGTGGGCACTGCTGCCAGGACGTCAATACCTTCTTGCAGGCCAAAGGAACAGGTCTGCAATCTTCTTAAAATGCTTGAATGCAAAGGATCATCTGTATTGAATTCTGGTGTTTCTTCTGTGGTTTGATGACCTCTGTCATTTCCATGAAGCTTCTGGATCTACAGCATGTCTAAAGGGAGGGAGCTCCAGAGCAGCAGCAGATTCTGAGGAAGCATGGTATTTGACCTAGGCCTTTTTCATGGAGTTTACTGTTCAGACCTGCAAATGCAGTGAACAGAACACTAGTTAACAATGCTGTTATTAAAAAAATAATAAAAAAAGGTGCCTCAGTCTGTTATGTCTTTTTCTTGCATTATCCCACTTCTTTGTCTTCTGATAGGTAAAGAAAGCCAGGAAGTTGCATATCTCTACACCATTTTGGGGTACTGTATTTCACTAACAGAAAAAAAATAGATCCAGGAAGGAAACATAATGTATAATTGCAAGTGGCAGCTGCTTGCCAGCTGCTTGCCAGCAGCTCAGCTATGTCCTGAGATTGCTTATCATGGTAAAAGGATCATTGTAGTTCTTTCAGTAGTTCCTGAATGTCAGGATTATAAATCTTTGGTGTCATGTTCTGTTTAACAACAGCTTACAAGTAGTAATGGTGTCTGAATCTTCAGGTTGTTTTTCTGATTCCATGACTAACATAGGTAATTTCAATTCCTTTCACTAGTTGGTCATCAGGGGCTTCAGACTGTGTTGCAGTGAAGGTGTTACACTAGGCTAAACGCTGTAAAATGATAACACTTGTTCTTCCTTTTCACTATCATCAATCTTTCACAGTCATATCAGACCCCTGATGTATCAGCAGGCTTCCCAGAGCTACAGGTTAAAATTACCTTTGCTTTTGGTAGACTCTGAACCTTCAAACCTCTGTGTTTTCAGCTGCCCCCTGTGGATTCTGTGAAGCCTCTTTCTGGCACATTACTCACTGCCAGCTACTTGCATGATATCTCAGAGCAGCAGAGGCACTGCTGCTGGACAGCCAGATTACTGTTAAACTGATTTTTTTGTTGTTAGATAAATTCTGCCAAGAAAGCATCAGAATATATGAAACTAGTGATTTAATTAATGGGTGCAAAATAGAGCGGAAATTTTTCAGAGGTGTCCAAGCTCACAGGTCTTTGGGGTGTTAAAAAAAATTGCAGGAGGGAAATGGAAGAGTAAGGACAATAGAAATATGAAAGCTGTGTCATGCCAAATGCTATTTAATTACAGTTTTCAATGTTAAGATATCTGTTAGTAAACACCCATTGAAGTACCGCTGTTGATACGTTAGAAAACAGAGTGGCTTCTGGATATTCTGATAGTTATTTTGGTATTGCAGTCTACCTATCCACATGTCTGTTTTTTCCCAGGGAAAAGAACCATTTCTCTTGACCACTCTTCTGATGTGGGCAAATAAAAACATCCCATGAGATGAATGTCTCCTGCAGTAATCAGTTATTTTGAGATGCCTTTCCCCAGCCTTTCTCCTTCTAAGCTCTTCATCACTTGCAGTCTCAGTTCAGAGCTGCAGTGATTTCTCAGACCTGGACTGAAGGAGAGAGGCTGCAAAACTCTCTTCTTTCCCAGGGCTGGAAGTTTCCCCAGAATGTTCAAGGGGACAGATCTCCTGTAGGGTAAAATCTGGGGACCTCCGTCCTTGTCTGTCTGTTACAGAAACACATTCAACAGGTTTCATCAACAGAATTCAACAGGTTTTCATCATCACGATTCAGTGCTTGAGAAAATACTTAAAAAACTGAAGGAAAATTCCATGTAGGTCTATGACTCTTTGCTGTTAGGCAGTCATTTTGGGGAATATAGGGACAAAGTTCAGAAACAATGCACCGAAATTGCTACTATCCTTAGTTTTTTATTACTTTTTTTTTTAATTATTGCTCAGTAATTTGAGTGCATCACTGAGGTACTTATTTGTAATGGCATTTTTTTACAGAGCTGAAATGAAATATCTCAGAATCTTTCTCTTCCAAGTAACACAGATGGGCAGGGTCTGATTAAAATCAGGGGGAGAGATGTCCTGGAGTATCCAATGTGAATTTACTCTGGGACTGTTCTAGTAAATGCAGCTTCCAAGAGCAGATGTCTCCAGAGCCCACAGCTCTGAGACAGGATTAATCTGGGACAAACACAGATTTGGGAGCTGAAAAACCCCCATGGAGTCTAGGGCTTGCAGGTTTTTCTGCCTTTATCTCTGAAGGTCCTGGATTTCAGGCTCAATTTTAATTCCAGCTATTCAAACTAAACTGTTCATTAGTTCCCAAAGTGGCTTTTTAAGAATTACATGTTCTCAACAGACAACTTGCTAAACAAAAAATAAAATTTAAACCATGCAAGAGAATTTCTCTCTGGTGTTTCCAGGCAGTGATAATAGTTTGTAAAGGAAGCAAGGTTGTGTGTGTTTAGTGTGTTCTCTGGGTTCTCTTCAGGAGAAACTATTTTTGAGCTTCTTTAAAAGCAAAAATTGGAAGTATTCCACAACTAAATAGTTCTGGTAATTAGGTATCAGTAGTGAAAATAAAGCTCCGTTACATGAAATTGATACCTATTTCATGTATTTCTGTCAAACTGAGATGTCATAAATATGAATTGAAATTATATGTGTAGCAAAATGAGAAACAGAAGTTGAAAAATCCTTTTTGGCCAAGAAAACTGTTATTTTACTACTGTTTAACAACAGAAATTTTCATTCAAAAATATTTGTGTATTTATTGCAGTTGGTACTCCCTATTATATGTCTCCAGAGAGGATACATGAAAATGGTTACAACTTCAAATCTGACATCTGGTCTCTAGGCTGTCTGCTCTATGAGGTAATATTGATATATGCAGTGTATTTAATAACACGCTTGTACTTCCCTCTCACCTCCCTTTTGTAACTTCACTGTATGAAATACTTTTGTGTGTGTCTTACTTGAGACTTGCCTTTTGCTGGACTTGCTACATTTTTCAGCAATTTGTTGAAGATTGGACATAACTAAATGACTAATAAATTAGTAGTAGCAAACACATGTAAAATTGTTCTAGGTGTTTTCATGGTCTATGCTGATTTTATGGCTTTGGTAATAAGGATATTGAGAAGTCGGAGGACTGATTTGAATATGCAACTAATGTTTTCAAAAACTGCAATATAGTTACTTTTATGCAAATTTATTATTTTTTATAAATCCTTAAAACCTAAATAAAGCAATAAAAAGAGTTTACTTATTACTGTTAGCTTGGATTAACTCTCAACATAATGACTTCTGCACAGACATACGTAATTTTTCTATTATTGTACAGTTGGTTAAACTGCAATTACTGTTTAATTTCTCTGTACAGTCAAGATTTGTAGGTGACATAATTTTAATATTCTGAGAAAATAAAGATACAGGTCAAATTGTAATTGAGGCAAATGAAGATGTTAAAATAGGTAGGCTTTTAGGGCACTTATGTTTTCCAAGTTCTTTGCATTTATTGATCCAAAGAGTAAAGGATACTGTTTGTAATTGAAGGATACTGGGGAAAAAACTTTGTTCCATCAGCAGTGGCCGTGAAGCCTTACTAGTCATGCTCCAGGTAAAAGCTAACATAAAGTCACTTTTTTTTTACCTGCAAGCCACCTGCCTTAGTGAGTTAGCAGAACTCATTTAACACATACTCAACAGTATGTTTATTTTAAGATTTTGTCGAAGGCGTTGTCAGCCTGTTAAGGTTTTATGTTACTACTGGTGAATTGTCTCCAGTATAATACTAATTTACTTCCTCTCACTGACATGTTACTTTGAATATTAAAAGAGGAAAATAGCTCTATTGCAATTCTGCATTTTGCAGAGCTATATATACTGTTGCTTCTGAATCCTGGGAATAATTCTCAGGGAATGAAATCTTGTAGCTAATAACAGGTATTTAGAAGGTTAAATTCTGAACTAAAACTTAATCCTATACTGGAATTCCTTAACACTGCCCATGACAGCTGCCATCAGTTTCAGTGCTTTGCTTTACACACTTGCACGAGCCCAAAGGTAGCATAAAGGTAGATAAGCATTTTTTAGTATTACTACTTTTTTGCCCCTCACTGGTTTTCCTGAGGTATTTTTAGATCTGGGAACAAACAAGTAAAACCTTTGAATGAATAATTATCATATAAAAAACATGGTTTAAGGTTAATTTCTCTTTTATGTTCTATGAAATAAAATTGCTAGGTAGAAATCAATAGCACTTTTCTCAATTTTTTTTTAAGCTTCCTGTCTTCATGTCAGTACAGTATATTAAACACCTGTGTGAATATTACAGTTTTGTTTGTTCTGGTAAATAATTTCTAAGTAGTTACGTATCTTAATTCAGTTGATTAATTCAGCATCTTGAAATACCACTCTCCTTTGATTTAGTTCAGAAGTTTTACCAGGATAGTTTTTAAGTTGATATGGTGGTGTTTTTGTTTTCCTTCTTGTAAGTGTAATTATTAGGACCTTTATTGTTGATGTATATTATATAGATACAGTATATAGCAGTGTCTTCAGCTATAGCTTTTACTTTTTGTAGAGGTGCATTTACCCTGTTTAGGTAATTCTACAATATACCAGGTGTTTGCGGATTTTGTTTTGGAGCTTTTGTTATGAAGCTTTTTGTAGAGCACTGAAATGTAATTTTCAAATTTTAGGTATACAAACTCAAAATCAATGCTCAGCATTTAACTCAGTATTGCTGTTTTTCAAAAATTATTTGAAAGTTGTTACTTGAGATTCTCCAAGATTTGTGTGGACTAATGCGTGGTATTCTTTTTCATCTGTGGAGTTTTGTGCTTAGTGTCTTTTTGATGATATATCCATTACCTCCATTTGAGCATATTTTATTATGTTGATTTCATGTTGAGATGTGCTCCTATGTACTCTAGATTGTGTCCAGCTTAGAAGGAGAAAAGCAGTGGCAAATTTATCACCTCTCAGGAAATGCTTAATTGCCACTAAACTCTTTTCAGTTATGTTTTAATTTATTTAGACTAACTTTCTATAATGTGTGTTGTTTTAAAAAATTATTTCTAATATATATTACAATCTATTATGCAATGCAGTGCAACCAGTAAGATTGTTAGAAGTGTGTTTTAAAGTAGAATTTTTTAGAGCCCCAGGTATTTCTGAAACCTCAAAAACACTGCCACAGGAGTTTTAATTGATATGCAACAAAGTAGACTTTACTAATTAAAATCAAGATGCTGTGCTTTTGCTACATGGACCTTTACATGGAAAAGTAGGTCTTACACATTTCCTTTTATTGTTCAGCGTAGCAATTGCATCCTTACAGGGTTGTAGGTTGGTGGCTTACAGTTCAAAAAAAAAAAAAAAAAGGAAAAAAAAAAAGAGAGAGAGTGAGCTGCCACCAGCCCTGAAGACAGACAGTGGGCTTTCGTCCCTCAGACACCCCCAGAATACTAATCAGGAAAGTCAGACCCTGGAGGTCAGGGAGCAAGTCAATCATTCTAGTGATCGTCTCAGTGTGGAGGATCAAATTAGCCTGAAAAATTCAGCTGCTGGGAGGAGAGGGCGAGCAGCTGTCAGGGGCAGCAGCGAGATGCACTAATGAACCAGATGAATAGTGCAAAAGCTTGAAAATAAAAACAGGACAGTTGACATTTTTCATCTGTCAAAGCAGGAGATGCATGAAAATATAGTATTCCTGTTTTAACTCCTTAGGGGACATTCAGAATTTTTTTAACACTCGGCAGCATTCAAACAAAAATACTTTTTAATGAACACCTAGAGTATGAAAATGAGTATCTGTGCGTTTATTTAGAATTTCTGCATAATACAGACCCTGCAGTTGATTTTCCCTTTTTTTCCCCCTTCTTTTCTTTTTTGGTCTTTAGCTTGCATTTTTAGCATTCTTTTTAAGGTAAGAGACAATGTCATGTAAATCCAAATATTAACACTATTTTGGTAATACAGAATTTCTGGGAGAAGTTCAGGGTGGAACTGTAGCATGGTATTTGTCCTGGGAGCTTTAAAATTTTTTATTGGTACTTGAGGGTAATATGCAAAAGCTGTTTTAGAGCATTTTAATCAGACACAAAGTAAATGTAAGAGAATTTTTGAAATTTTCTTCATATATTTCCCTCAATGATATTGGTGCTTAGACATGAAAGAGTTAAATTGCTATCTGGAAGACCACAAGACAGATGAGAGCCATTTTCAGCTTGTCCTGTCCCTGCTGAAGCTCACTGAGTAGCACAGCATGGACTAGCGTGTTTCACACACACTCTGCCTGTCTGGGGAATGTACACATTGTCCTTCCAAAATCAAACTTATTAGCACATGTAGAAAAGGGTGACTGACTTTGGGGCAGCTCTGCACTCAGAGCGGCATTTGTGCTGCTGCAGTTAAAAGATTTCGAAGGCTTTGAACAGAATGAAGAGATTTTGAATGATTTTTTTAATTTCTAACCCAGCTAACCATAGCATTTATTTCCACCTTAAATGTCAAGTTTTGCAGCATTGTCTGGAAATAAAGGATAGGTTTACTAGTGCTGCTTTTAAGCTGATCATTTGTGTAAGTGCTGTGCAACAGATTTTCTCATTTTTGTGGTGTTGTGTTGTAAATTATAGCCATAGGTGTCAGTTCTGATGAAGTTTTGCTTGTATGTGTTTTTTTTTGTTTTTTTTTTTTTTTTTGTTTTNGTTTTTTTTTTTGTTTTTTTTTTTCCCTTACTACCATATTGAACCACAAAGTTTTTGGGTTTGGGGTTTTTTGGAAGTATAGATGATTGCTTTTCTTGCTTTGAAAAAACCTAGCTGTATGGAATTCATAGCTGTGGAAGGTTACAAAATCTGCTGTTACCCAGCATTTTCTACACACCATATTGTGCTAGGTCAGATAATGTTTTCTGTTTTCTTCCAAAAAGTTTTCAGAGGAAATTGTAGGTTTATGGGTTTTTTCTTTGTTTGGTTGGTTTTTTCTTTTTTGTTTATTTGTTTTCTTTTTTTCTTTTATCTCCCTCACGGAGCATGAACCCTCTACACTCACAGTACTATGGTAACTACTCAGTTTTTCTTCATGCTATCATAATAAAACCCTAACGGTATGCAATTCAAATATTGCAATGTAAGGATTGTGACAGCTGTGATTGTATGAGAATGCAGCCTTGTTACAGTACTAGTTTTGGAACTTCTGTGTTCTGCAACAGTTCCTCTAAGCAGGGAATCAAAAGTCATTAAGAATCAGTTTTGATTTGTAACTATTACAGATTTTATGACAAAATAGATTACTTAAAAACGCAAAAGAAAACTGTACATTTTCTTTAAACAGATGGCTGCACTGCAGAGTCCCTTTTATGGTGATAAAATGAACTTGTACTCTCTGTGCAAGAAGATAGAACAGTGTGACTACCCACCTCTCCCTTCAGATCACTATTCAGAGGAAGTAAGTAATTTTCCTTTTCGTGGGCTGGATCCTCAGTGTATGTAAGTTGGCACGCTTCCAGGGAAATAAATGAACGTGTGTGATTTTTATGTTATTTGCAGATTATGCCCATAAGTGTTTGCTTGTTGAACTCACTCAAATGTTTCTGTCTAAACAAGTCTCTCCTAAGATTTATATTTGGGAGTATTAATGATGGAAACGCCACGCTGTTAGATTCTTAATTTCATTGGGCTTCCTTGCAAGTATGACAAAATGCTTTCCCAGAATGCACAATGATATGTTCCACATGCCAGAATGGGATAGAGTCTTACATCTATAGTGTGCTTTTCTAAAAACACGACTATACAAGTTTATGTTGTACAGTAAATTAGTCCACTGGCCTTGTTTCTCTAGGGGCCTGCATTAAAATAAATATAATGTAATTCACTAGTAAAAATGAATTGTTTAGTTTCTATTTGTCTGCATTATAAAACTGCAGTGTGCTGTTCAATACAGTTGAACGGCAGTTCCTTTGCAAGAAAGAGTGGTTCACACTAACAGTGCATTTCAGAGAAAGAGACCGACGTAATATGTGAACAATATACTTATGCATATCGCAGCGGTGTTTGTTTTAAGCTGATAGGTAACAGGTTCTTACTGTCATTGGTGCATTTAAGGGGGAGTATTTTTTTAAGTTATAAAATGAAAGAAACAAAACAAAATCAATATTTTTTTTGTAGTGTAACAGAATGGAGAAATATAAATGCTTGCTTGTTAATGTTCTGAGATGCCAGTTTTGAAATACTTTTGCACTTTGAAAAGAACAGGGCAAGCTGATAGAAGCTGTAAACCAAAGAACAGGTATTATTAATCAATTCTAATTGAATTCAACCTACATGAATTAAAGATTACTTTGAAAAAGCAAATAAACACAAGCACTGAAGTACTTATAATAAATGTAAAACATGATGCAATTTCATTTATAGAGTAGGGATTGTAATTCTGAACCTTAAATTTTTTTGCATTCAATGACAGTGATTAGACTTTTAATAAGATTACTGCTCAGTGTTTTGTTTTGTATTTATAGTCACAATTTTCCCCCTTTTATGAAAAAACTGGACTTAAAAAGATGATTTGGTGATGAAATAATCTACTGTGTAATTTATACACTACACCTCTTCTTGAGTTTTCCAATTAGTTGTTTTACCTTGGCTGCTTTTAATTATTATTTATTGTAGACTAAATATGGCAGTTCACATAACCAACTTCTGA
Source organism: Formicarius rufipectus (assembly GCA_013399695.1). Classification (NCBI taxonomy): domain Eukaryota; kingdom Metazoa; phylum Chordata; class Aves; order Passeriformes; family Formicariidae; genus Formicarius; species Formicarius rufipectus. Next base: position 2,207,639 of record VXAU01006133.1, on the reverse strand, counting down.
ACTGGAGGCCTAGAAATACAGTAGGGTGTGAACAATAATGCAAAATGATAGCAAGAATGTCAGGGGCCGTTCTTTGTTGTGTCATTCATGCTGTCTTCCTTTTTCCATGAAGCACATGAATATTTCACATATCTGCATCCTCATCCTCTATTCTTCTTGACTAATTTTCAGACTGTCTGAATTTGCATTTCACATGGTAGCTGATTAGGAGATGCCGAGTGCAGCAGCGAAGCCTCAGCAGGCAGTTTCCATGGTGACCTGCAGCAGGATTTTAATGATGATACCACTAGTGGTTCGTTGAAGTTGGCCTGCCTGCAGGGCTACTTCGCTGCAGCTAAGTGTGAAGTTGGAGATGTGGATTCCCAGCCAAGGGGCAAATATCAAAGTCTGGCCCAGATAGAAGGTCTTGCAGTTTGAATGGCGAAAGATACTCCACTTTTTCCTTACATCTGTATAGGTTCTCATGTTGCAAACAAATGCAAAACACAACATGTTACGTTCTGTTTATTTTGAAGCAGACGTACTTCTGCACCTTGGATAAACCAATTATTTGCAAAATACATGTAAGTTATTTTAAAAGAATGAGGGAATCAGAGCTATTATAGGTATCAAGACAGGAAAATAGTTACTTAAATCATCAGCTGTGGAAACTGTAATGGTAATATTATGCTCTGATGTGAAGAGTTGTGCCTTCACTAAGGTACATGCAAAACATACATTTATTAGCTATTGCACTAAAGTAGACTTCTTTTGACTTGTATGAAAAAAGACTGTGCTGGCATTATCTCTAAAAAAGAGAAACAAGTGCTATCTGTCATATTAGGGTACTGTCCTAGATTTCTCACTTGTACTGGAAATTTAGATGTCAGGCCTTTAACCAGGTGAGAAGCACACTCGGTGAGCAGTAAAGATCAGGGATCACTGAACAGTAAAACTAACTTCATTTTTTTTTATAGCAAAGAATTTTCTGAAAGAAAAATTTCACTCAGTGTTGATCTTTGCATCCTCTGATAAAGAAGTGTAAATACTTTCTTCATGAAATACAAGACCAGGGCTTTTCTGAGAAACTTTTTGGAAGTAAATTTTAGTGAGTTTTAAGGTGTGACTTTTTTTTCTCCATTTTGAATCCTCTGTAAAGCCAACCTGTTAGTGATGTATCACATCTGTGTCCTTAGAGAATAGTGTGACAAAAAGATTCACCTTTAGGTGGACAGATGGGTAATTTTTTAAAAAACCTTTGATTAGAAATTCTAATTGTCTAAGGTGCATTTTCACAAACTATTGCTTCAGTGGTAGAGACACAAGCTAAGATTTTCAGATGCTTAGTAACTTTGGATATCTCAATTTTTATATATCCATTAAAAACATCTGGTATTCAGAATGAGAACTCAGCATTTACTGAAAGCTGTTCTGCTGTAGGGAGTTCAAAGCTGGGGCTCCCTTGCCATTCACAATCAATACTCTTAAAATCTTGTCAGCCAATATTAGTGTCACATTGCTTTTATGATGAAGTTTTTAAATCTTCTCTTTGATTGAGGTGATTTCTTCTTAAGTCCATTGCCAACCTCCTACCCAGATGTGAAAGCTGAATGAGCCAGCAGGTCCATAAAGATAGTGTTAGTTGCCAAAATTCCTTATGTGAAAATTTCTCTTTTTCAGCTAGCTAGCAGTGCAAAATACTTGCCTGCCTGTCATATTTCTGTCTTTCCCTCTTCTCCTGACTTGTGTGGTAATTATTTATTTCATAACTGAAAAACCTGCTAAAGTTAGTGTGTCCCACTGCTCCGATGTCAGGCTAAGCTCCAGGCTAAAGACAGTCACTATGCTAAGTGCACAGAGAAGGTTAAGAAGAATAAGCAGACAAAGAAGTTTGCAGGTTGGGGATGCAACAGGAGGTCCCTCTAGCTCAGTCATAAGTCTGCTCTGCCTGTTGGCCAGCCTGTGCTAGGCAATAAAAAGTTACTCCCATCTCTAATAATAGTCTGACTTTAGAATCCCAGTGCCTCTTCCCATGATACTGGTGTGCTTTTCTGATACATTGGAAATTTTACTAATACTGGAAGGGCTGACAAATGGATTTCAGGTTTATTGAAATTGATATTTATGTAGGAGTAAAAGAATAGTGCTGTAACCAAATATTAACATGGTCCCAGTTTCAGTCCTGAAAGACTGTCTTTCCCTGTAACTGTTTTTGTCCTCTATAGCAAAATTAATTCACCTTGTGCCAAAAGGTTTGCTGTTCAACTACAAGGCTCAGGAGAGCTCAAGGATTTTGAAATTACTCAGGAGCATGCACCATTGTTGTGCAGTGTCCCAAGCGTAGTCAGCTCAGCATTCCAGCCTTACAAGTGAGATTCTGGACCCTCCAGGGGAGGGCTGAGATAGAAATTTTGCAGTAATTGCAGTGACTACCATTTAAAGAGGTCTGTTACACCATGATTTATTTTATTACGGTAATAGTAAAGGTTTGTTAATAATGAAGCTCACCACTTATGCTGGGAAGAGGATTTTTGAGTAGACTGATTCTTGTATATTCTTTCTTGCACCCTAACAATGATATGTGTTTTGTGAGTAAAAAATAAGCTGTAAAAAGCCACAAGTCAAGACACCATGTAGGTGATTTTTTTTCCCCCTCCCCCAAGTTTATCTACAGGGATTAATGAGACCTATAGTCTTACTTTTGAGTAATGATGCTCTTTTGCTGCAGTGTCTTTCTAAGCAATGAATATTGTTCACCATTTTATTGAAGCTTGAAATTATATAATCTACTGTAACAAGTACAAAAGCAACTCTGAAGGAAGGCTTCCTGTTTAATGACTTAAGCAGTTTGAGCCTGAAATCAGTTAAGTTATAAAGTTCAGTTTAGAAAATAGAGTCTGAGAGGAATTGAAAAGACAGGAAGGAGTCTATTGGAGGTAAACAAGGCTTCTTGTGTGCTTCACAGGTAAATTTCTTGGAAGATCTATTTCTACTGTTCTACATATAGTACAGTTATTAATAAACTGATTAAAAACAGGAGAAAGAATACTCTGGTTCCCCTGTGATGCCAGCGTTACAGGTTTCAGTCCTTCAGGATGCTTACAGAGACTATTTACTGTATACAGTTCTGTTGAACAGATGGGAGTCTTCACAAAGAGAAAATATGTACATTCAAGATTAGATGTTGTATTTTGCAAATAAATTATACCTGTATTCTTTTTATAAAATGTTTGCTTATTTGACTCTAATTTCAGATTTGAGGGGTTTGGATGTTCTTGAGTCTTTCCTGTTTTCTGTGCAGGCTGAGGTGTTACATAGCAAGCTGCTCATCTCTGCTCACCACTGTGCCTCTTGCTTACACTGTCCCACCTGCTTCTTCTGGAGGAGATTGTTTTGCTTTGCATGTTTGTATTACATGCTGGCAATTATTATTTCTTACAGTATCTCATGATTTCCTGCATTCTCTTCTTCAAATGTTAGTGAGTTGTTACAGGCTAATACCTTTTCTTGTCACTGGCATTGTATTTTATTTATTCACTACCAGAATCAGTATGATGGCTTTTATAACTCTATTAGTCAAAATCTACATAACATATTTAAGATTCAAATAGCAAATCTGTTACAAAATAATATTTTCTTTCAGTCTAGCAATCTGACCACTATCTGCAGAATTAACGATCCCATTTTTAAATATTAGAGATGTCCAGTGACACATTTTTTATATTGTTAATACAAAAAAATGTACATTACGTACAGTTTATCTGTAAGGGCTAATGGACAGAGCTTTATGTAGTACTGTGCAACGTTTCTTCCTTAACTTCAGGAAATCGTGTTCCCATGCATTTCACTTAATCTTGTGAAAAGTGAAAGGGGTAGCATTGTAATTTAAAATCCTTCTTGGTATTTTTATAAAAGGAAGGAAGGTCTTTGGCAGGTTTGAAGAGGCAGCCTTTGTTACTTTCGAATAATCAGCGTGATGAGGTTGCTCTGCATTAGCTGCAGTCATTACAGAGTTTTTTTTCAATAATTGTACCTAATGGTACTCTATGGGAGATCAAACCAAATTTGACATTGCCATAGAACGGTGGATCACAATGTGTGTGTTTGTCCCCACCTGTCCCTAATGCTATCAGTAGATACAGAAGGATTTGGCAGAGCTATTAAAAAAACATAAAGGAAGACCTTCAGAGTTGGTTGTTTTTGCAAAGGAATGTGAACATTTTAGTAAGTCACCATGAAAGAGGTGTATTTCACATTGAAAAATGCCTAGGACATGCTCACAATTTAAAATGGGTGCCCTATCAGAAGGTTTTTCAGACAATATTGTAAGTTCTAATGTCACAAATTCTTAGGCATATGAATGGAGAAAGAAAAACCTGCAACTGTCCTGCCAGTTGGTGAAGGCAATGAGAGTTATCCAAGTGGTGTAGAAGCTCTTTGGGGTTGCTTCTGCTGAATACATGCATTAAAAAGGCTCAGAAAGTTATGGTGTTTGTGGAAAAACTGGATTTTCTAGTCATAGTGATTTGTTTATTTCTAAACTTTTGTGAACGCATTTGTTAACTATGTCTTTCTTTCCATAAAGAACACAATAAGTAATCTAATGCTAAGGAGTAAATACCAGTATATAGAGAAAAGGTTATTTATTTCAATATCGTATCTTCAGCAATGGACAAGTGAAGTAACGGGGCCAGTATAATGTGTACTTTCTCCCTAAACAGTTTCCCAGCTTCCAGTTTTAAGTTCAGTAATTTCCTCAGGGGTGGAGTCTTGATAACAAATAGCCCTCAGTGGGTTTAATTTGTTCAGTAGCTTTCTGAGTGCGTGTGCATCGGTAGCTCCTGGCAGCAGGAGATTCTGCGGGTTAACTGTGTGTTAGAAGGAGAACCGCTGCCTTTTGTTCCCCGGAACCTGTCACGCAGAAATGCCATTTATTGCTGGCAAACTCTTGTGTCGGGAGTGACTGAGAGAACAGTCCTCATTTACCTCGCTTCAGCCTTCTGGCGTTTGCGGTCATACCCCTCCAGAAACATGGCAATTCTTGACAGATTGTGTGTGATTGGACTAAGTGCATGTCTGCACTTGTATGTTAAAAGGAGTAGAACTTAAATTTGCTCATTAGTTTTCCTGGACAACAGTGCAAAATGTAAAAACCCTGGGAGCATGTCGCATACGTGCATGCATAAAATTGCATGTCGAGAGAGGGAGGGTCGAGCGTGTGCTTATGTGGAATTGCTGTTTGGCTAATTTTTGCTGGCTTTATTAATTTGAATCTGATAATGCGCAAATAGTACCTTGTGAGAAGGCCAATGATCTTGTCATGTTATTCTCCTTCCTTAGCTGCGACAATTAGTTAATATGTGCATCAACCCAGATCCGGAGAAGCGACCAGACATAACCTACGTCTACGATGTAGCGAAACGTATGCACGCACACACTGCAAGCAGCTAAGGAGGCAGCAGACCCAGAGGAAGAGAGCAGAGAGAACCAAGTACTTGAGACAAATCATCCCACCTCTGTGTGTGTTACACAAATGTAATTATTTGAAGCTTACTGTTGTGCTTTGAATTGTAAACCAATTTATATACAAGCTTTGTTTCCTGTTTATTTCTGGGTTTGTTGTGTTGTTTTTTTTCCTTCGTATTTTTTACTAATTTGCAATTGTACAACAGGTTTAAGTATGTAAAGCAAAATTTTAGGATATCAAGTCTTCCATGTTAAGTGGTTTCAAGTGTATTTTCTGTAGTAACAAAATTGTATTCAGTTTGGCCTCAGTTCTAAAACACAGTTGCACTTTTGCACATGATGCAGATATTAGGCTTATTATCCAGGAGCAAAATGTCTGAATCTCTCACCTTTTTAGTAATTTATGGAAAGTATGAATCAGCACAGTTAACTTTATTTTAATCTTTGTTCTAAGAGGAACATAATTATTATAGAAGGTTGTATTTTATATCGCATTGTAGTTTTCACTTCTTGCTGTGAGAATAGACAGATGATAGGATTAGTTTTCCACTTGCCAAATGCAATGGAAAAATAGTTTCAGGAAAAATTGTCACGTTGAAATTTTTGTAACATCCCTTTTTGGTTTGTTGTGTGGTGTTTGTTTGTTGGTTTTTTTTTTTTTTTTTTTTTTTGGTTTTTTTTTTTTTTTTTTTTTTTTTTCCTTCTCGTAATACCCATAAAACATTTGTTGGTGGTTTTCTGGGAAAATTTGAGGTGTTAGTTCATGAATCTGTTTTTATTAGACTTGTGCAGCACGGCCCTGGGGCAATAGGAGTCTGCTTAGTTAAGTCTTAAAACCATGCAGATGCTTCTAGTAGCAAATAGGGTTCTTCTGAGGCTTTCATTTGAGGAAGTCTGATTAAAAGATGTGATCTTAAGTTACAACTTCCCAACTGTTTGTGTATATGTCACTGTTTGTAGATTTTTGTGTTTAAAATCATTTGAATGACCTTATAGTGTATTTAAATTTTAAGTATTTTTTTAAGATATGAAACGTTTTGGGAAAGATATAATAGTGTGGTATAACACAAAATGTATTCTACATAAATATATGACTTTTGTATACTGTATCCTGAGAATTAGTTTTATATTTAGCAAAAATGAATTTCAGCTTTTTATCTTTGAGAAAGCTGTTAGTCCTTCATTTGGAAAATAAATGTATATGCAAACTGTCTTACAAATACTTCATTAGTTAATAAGGAAATGCTGAATATTTTTATTAGCCATTAGTGCCTTTTTGGGTATGTTTAAATAATATTTTTATTCTTAAGGGAAGAATGTGCCTTGTTTTTAAATGTGGCAAAAATGAAGAGTGGAATGAAATTTCTAGTTTTAAGACTGAATTTTTTTTTATACAGAGCTGTCCAAACATAATTCTTTTCAGTGATATCAGCTAAGAAGTTGTTACAGTCAGTTGAATCTTTTGCTTTGTGTGGCTAAAAAGAAACTCAAATAAAAGCGGCGGTATGTACATACACATACAAGTTTTAGATGTAGTCACTTCCCTGCATGCTCAGATTTTTTTTTTTGGCTTGTTTGTTTCTCTATGCAGCTTTAATTTTTGATTTGATATAATGCTCAAAGAATAAAAAAAAAATCTCTGTGGAGTTTGTGGATGAAATGTTCAGCCGAGGTCAGGGTTGCTTTCAGTTTTGTATTTTGTAAAACTGCAAATAATATAGAAACTGTGTTTGGCAAAATATAGGGGGGTTAAATAGTATGTGTCAGATCGTGAGCTTATCTTAATACATTTTTTAAAATTTTTGTTTCAAGATTTTGTAGAATGAATTCTATGAAACTGTTGTTTTTCTACTCACTTCTGTGTGTACTTAATCTTGTAGTACTTGAGTGGAACAATTTGTAGAGAAGTATATGAGAAACCTTGCTTAGTGTCTAACAACCTCTAGATTTGTTTTCATTTCTTATCTTAAAATAGTTTTTTAAATTATGATTATGTTCTATAGGAATATTTCATTTGTCATAGAAATGTTTTAGATTGAAAAATTCAGGACAATAATTGCTTGACTGTCAGGGTTAGCTCTTAATATGCACAAGTACTCATACAGTTATTTTTTTTCTTTATCTGCAATGTGCTAGAACATTTAAAAATCACTGAAAAAACCCCTTCAGCACAGTCAGGCTATTTGTATCTAATACTGTGCATAAAGTATTGAACTTTTCCTGAAGGAAACTGATAATAAATATCCCTCCCTTCAGAGGGATGTGTTGAGTAAAAAAATGATAAGTTTTTTAGTGTTGTGGTGGGGTTTCAGTATTTATGATTAACTCTTGCATGGAGGAAAAAAAAATACTCGTTCCTGATTTTAAAGGTGTAAAATGACTGTGGTATTTGTGGTATGAGGTGCAGATGACTCTGGTATCAAACTTTATAATTAAAAAGCCCATGTGGGTTAGTGGAACTGCTTACATAACTGGGGATTATAGTATCTATCCCTAAAGTAAAGCACCTGGTAACATGTCAAAGTGATAAGTCTGTTATAACACTCCCATGTGTGCTACGTGCTTATAAAATATTTTCTTTTATAAGTCACCATTCTATTTTTCAGATGTTGACAATGACATCTGGCACTATTTATAGTCCTTCCATGTTTATTTTCTTCATAAACAACGCATTACATTTCTACGCAAAATGTCTGAGTAGCTCCTCCTCTTTATTTTAGTGATCCTCTGATATTAACTTGCTTCAGGAGTGAACTTTTTCCTTTGAATGATATTGCATAAAATATCTTTTGCCTCAAACTCCCCTGCTGTGCACTAGTCTAATAGAAATATACAGATATTAAATATAGTGCAAAAATTCTAGTGTTTCTTGTTAGACGTGTCTTTAATACATATTCCAGTAAATGCCACCTATCTGTGGGCTACTTACTGCTTGCAGTAGTTGATTTTAGGTGAGATTCCTTGAGTGTAACAAAAGACAGTACATAAAAAAAAAAAAAAATCTTTTTTTGTAGTATTTGTCAAAAGTTTATCTAAAAGTACTACTATCTAGTATAATCACAACTAACCCAAAAGAGCATTTTTATCTACAATTTACAAATATATTTTCATGTGGCGTGAAAATAATTTTAAATTTCTAGTAAAGCATGAAAATAGCAAAGAGCTCCCATTATGGTCCCTGTCCTGTGAGCTCTTGTTTGTAGGTGGGCTGGTTTTTATATAATTTCAGTAATTTTGAGTGAACCTCATCTGCACACATAAATAAACAGTAATCAGTAGGGCATATAGAAATGACGTGCTCAGCTCAATTTTTATAGTCTCTGTATGTCACTGTTTGGTAGCAGAGAATAATGTGGGGTCTTTTTTTCCGCTCTTCTGTTGCACTCTAATGATCCAGCTACCAATTGTATGTGCAGGCAATAGAAGTGTCGTCTTTTTGTAATGAGCAGAAACTTTAAAAACATGCCAGTAACCAGAAGATGAAATGCAGTATTAGAAGTGTCTGAGGAGGCTGGTGTTTTATTCATGCTCATGATTAAGAAAGCCATAGACTGAAATTCTTGACAGAGCCTTGGAAATGGAGAAGGACTTCTTATGCCAGTGGTTCTCAGATATCTCTGAATGGGACCCAAAATCTCAGTGATGTTTGTTTTCAACAATCTGTCTTCTTAATCTCTTATCTTTGCTGTTATATGGTGAGATCAGCATCTTAATGGCTGAATTTGAATGCTGGTGGTGAATGCTGCACTGGGTATTTGAGCTTTTAGGAATGCTAGGTTGGTGTAAGGGAGAATCAACAAAGGCCTTCAGGTTTGGCTTTGTGAAGAGTGACTTTAATCTGAAAGTGAAGCTGCTGGATAGCAGAAGCAAAAACCCTTTTTCCAGTACTTTCTGGTACTCCTTCAGCAGTCAAACTTTCTCCAATCTGGCCATATCCCCACATCATCTTGGGGAACAGATTTCTTATCTCTGGTTTGGTCTAGGTGAGTAGGTAAACCTTTCTGACAAGACTACCCAAGGAGGGAAGTAACAGGTGCTGGCTGTGCCAAGGGGAGTGCTCCTTATATTTATGAAGACGACTTAAATACAGATTTTTAAGTTTGTTTTTCAAACTTTATTCCCTTCCCTGAACCTTTTTTCTGCGCTTCATGCTTTTTGAATATTCACTCCCAAATTTCTACAGCTCCTGTCTTCTACTGCTTCTGTTTCCTTGGTCCTATTGTCTGCTCTATCCTCTTCCTCATTTGAAGTCTTGTGTCTAGTTTTTTTTCTTTCTTTCTGACTTTGCTAAACTCAACCCATTTTTGTCTTCTCAAATTTCATCCCTCCCCATGGGCAAGCCTTACCCTACCCCCCGTAAGTATTTAACTCTATTGTTATTCGTCGTGTTTTTCCAGCCCATGCCTACGATTTCTAGTTTTAGACAGATTTTCTCGCTGCTTCGATCATTCCCATGAGTTTATCTTTACTAAATACTGTTCACTTGATTATCTCTCATTTCTAAATTCCCTTTCTCTGATCACTACCTGCTCCCTTTCAGCTTATCTGTCTTTCTCTCTCCTCTGCCTTGTCACTCACTCCTTTTGGGATCTCCAGTCTATTAACCTTCTTGACTCCTTTATCTTTTCAGCTGCCTCCTTCATTGGTCTCACTTCTTTTGACTCACTGGTCTTTATTTTCATCTCTGTCTCCTTCTCTGTATGTGGTATCTTTGGTTGCTTCTCACATTGCCCTGTCTTCATTCCTCCCTCTAGACATTTTTTCTTGTAATTTCTTAATTTCCATTCCAGCTTTTACGAATATTTCAGAAGAGTATGTCATTACAGCACAGGTTTGTACTCTGGCTTTGCCTGCCTCCATTAATTCTCTTCCCAAATGGGCTTTTTAACCACTTTTGTCTCATCCTTTTCATTTTGAGCTTGCATTGAAGATTGGCTGTTCATTGAGTTCTCCATTCATTCTTGAAACAAAATCTTCAGTCCTGATTTTTTATGTGACAAGATCCTTTTTCGATGTTGTTCTTCGTTCTCAGGATCTGTTTCTGAACTGAGCTTCTCTGCCTCTTAACTATACAAGTTTGCCCGTGTTAGTTCTGTGTCCCTTATGTCCCTCACTCCCTTCATTGAATGACTTTCCCTTCACTAGCAACCAAATTTCCCTTTCATCTGTCTTTAAGTGAGTGGCACCCATCATCCTGTTTCTGTTTTTCTAATGCTTTTTTATTCCCTCTCATTTCCTAGTTCCAGGTACTTGAACACCCTCTCCCTAGTTGGGTTTTTACATTACTCTTTAACTTGAATCCCTCAAAAATCCAGTGCTTCCCATGTCTGCCCAGTCTGATTCTCTCATAGTTCTGTCTCCAGATGATTCCTCTTAGTATCCAGACAGCCTCAGACCTGTTCAGATTCAAAGATATAATTTTTATTTCCGTCTACCTCTAGAGTATTTTCTAACATCCCTTCCAATTGTACTTGCCTATTTTCCAAGGCCACAACCTTTCTATCTCTGATATTTCTCCCATGTTTGTGTATCGAATGTCTCAAAGCTAGATGTATCAAATTCCAGCCCTCTTCAATATGTGTTCTTATCTTTTATCTTCACTGATTTAACCTCTGTGTCATTTTGACTTCTATGTTCAAGGTATCAAAATTGACAGGATTAAACTATCATTGAGCTTTTACTATTTTGTGGGCTGAAGAAGTAACTCCACCAAATTGCTAGTTGTTTTGTGTTTTATAGAGACCTGAATCCCACCAATCTGGTCTTATTTCAGTACTGTAGACTGGAGTATATTCTGTTTTTCCAAGTAATTCAAAAATCCTTTAATTTGGACCTTGATTTAGTTTTCTGTCATTTCAGATGAAAAGCTTTTTTCCCGTAATTGCTTCATATTTACTGTGTAACTTTGTCTTGTCTTGTTTCTGCGCATACAGCTAACAGGTTTTTTTCTTGCTATAGCAACTTGATTTCAATGCTTTTAACTATTGCTTGAAATAAGAATATGCTGAAGAGCGTCACTGGCTGGACCCACAGTGTTAGGAACAACGTTCCTCTTTGTTCCTGTCCGACTTGTAATCTGGTTTCTCTTCCTTGCTGCCCTCTGTATCTGGCCCAGCTTCAGGGACACTTACACTGCAGGGCAGTGCAGGTATGGTGGAGCCAGCTGCAAACAAGGTAACTTCTGTTCTTGCAGCAATAGTGCATGTTCTTAACAGCAGCAAAATGCTTATTCATCCTCTATGTCTAGAACTGAGCTCGGTGCTGTACTGATTTTCTATCCACACTATCCTAATTTAAAAACAAATCAGACCTGCCTGCATGGTGGGCACTGCATAGTTTTCTCCATATCTGAAATCACAGTTTTAGCAGGCTTTCAGAGCTGGAAGACTGCATTTGCAGATTCACTGTTGCTCATAATTGTATGTATGTTGAGATTGAGAAGGAAAATTTGCTGTAAAACTAAGAAATTCAGTGTTTTGGAACTGTGGAATGTAGAGCTGAATGTGAGATTTACTTTGGTGTGTTTGGATATACACACAGTTACTGACTTTTTATTTGCACCAGAATAATTCCTTTTGAGAGTCAGTTACTTGTTAGCATAAAGAATATTTCTAGTAATTTTCAGGTTTTATATTTACCCCTTCTTACCTGTTTGTATGATATCATACCATTAGTTAATTTGTTCTTCTACAGCTGCCTTAGTGATGAGTGGAGGCATTATATTTTTTGTCTAATTGGAATTTTTTATCATATAGAATTAAAAAGAAATTAAGAAATTACTGGTGTAGTGAGTCCTTCCTGGTAGTTCTGCTTGCCTTTCATTTAAATCATAGCAGTAGATGGAGGTCTCAAATAGAAACAGAAATGGTCTCCAGAATAGAGATGTTTTGGGGATCCCAGCTTCCTCTCTACCTCCCATACCCTCATTCTCTGCCTTCCCTGGGGACCTGGCACTGCCGGTGTACTGAGGGCCAATAGAAACTTTCTCGATGTGGGTAAGAAATCCCCCGCTTAAAAACAACTAGGAATATCTTTGGTATTGTTATGCAGTTAATAATTCCAAGTGTGTAAAGAGCAATTTAAAAAAAAAACGGGTATTTGCTGTTACAAAGAGAATTTTAAATCACACAAAGGCTCGCAGTTTGCCTTTTAATGCAGTATTAGTTCTTTTCTATACCCTTAATTTGCCGTGTGTTTCTTTGATTTTAGTTATGCTGGGCTGTTGTAAAGATTATGATTAAAGATGAGTATTGCTTTTTTGTTGGGAGAGGAGGAAATGGGAGGCATTGATTTGTTTGGCTGCTGATTGTGCTGGAAACAAATAATAATTTTTCAGTCTGGAAAGGATCTTGAGAGATGTCTCTAGTCCAGGCTTCTGCTGAGAGTATGGTCAGTTCTGAATTCAGACCTAGGCTTAGAGCTTTGACAAGTTGGATCTTGAAAAGCTCTAGGGGCAAAGATTGTACAGCTTCGCTGGGCTGCCTGCTCCAATGCTTAGCTGATTTCACTGGAAACCTTGTCTTCCGTATGTTCAGTCAGAAACTCCTTAGTTATAAATCATGGCCATTCTTTGTTGTTCTAACACTCTTCAAATGTTCTTTATGTTGCAAAAAAGGTAAGTCAAGTATTGAAACAAACAAAGAACTTAGGATGTTTTAGTTTCTGGAACTGCTGTTACTAACAAATGTGTTCACGTAGTACTTCTGCATCCTGTATGACATGTACACTATATTATTTTGCAACTTGAGTGTAAAATAAATTTTTGGCAGTAAAGCTTGATATAAAAGTTCTGTGGTGTTTGGGGCCTGGATTTGCTCAAAATTCTCATTTTTATTGTTACCTTTCAAATCCGCTAGATGTTTCCTGAGGAATCGCAGTTCTGCCCACCTTGGTGGAGCAGGAAAATTGGGATCTTGAATATAACTTTGTTTCTGTCTTCTGAAGTCTGCTTTGGGGAAAGTAGCCTGCTACTGGGGATGGAAGGCTAATGTGTGTCAGAGTAATGGGTGGTTATGGGAACTCTACTTTTAAACTCTCATGTGTTGGTGGAAATATGCCTAGGGAGATTTATCAAAGCCAGGATTTGAGGAGGAAGATGACCGGGGCAGGGGCAGTGTTCAGAGCTGTAGTAGTTAGTTTTGGTAAACTTTGCTATGTATTAAATGAGAACTCCAAACGTGGAACCTCTGACCGTGAACTTCTTGGAAGCAAATAAAGAATATTGGAAATAGATTCAACTTAAAATTTTACAGAAGTTATCTTAGGAAACAATTTCTGTAAACCAAGAATAATTTATCAGTCTTATATAATTAGACAGTTATCAGTCTGACAGGGTGGTGAGGGTGGCTGTATATCTCCTTTTGTACTGGAGTTTTGTACTGTTTCCCCAGACCTGCTTGTGGGATGTCGTGGCTGTCTGGCAGCTGTGGGCCTTTGTGTGCCTCACCCCACACTAGTTCAGCACAGGCAGAGGGGAGTGCTGAGTGTGCCTTGTGCAGCATTTGCTTCCAGGCGGGTACTGGCACGGCGTGAAACTGCACATGCTGCTCCCTTCTCTTGCTTCCCAGCACCAGCCGTGTAGGTCAGACCTCTGACACCAGAGCAGTTAGAGGTCCTGTGCAAACTCACGTCTCCTGATGCATGTCAAGTTCACCATGGTAGAATTTCTTCTAATTTTCATTCATTTGTAATGACCTAATATCATTTAAACATTAGAAAAAAATAAAAGGAGTAGCAAATGATTCAGGGCTTTTACTCTTGTGGGAGAGTATTTTATAAGGTAATTCCATTTTGCAGGAATCAGTATGTGTTTTTCTCAATAACAGTTCTGGTTCCTTATTCTAAAAAAAGTAATTAGTTTATGATTTCTCCACAGTGTGATGTGTTAGGACTGAAATTCTTCCTGCTATACTTTTCCTCACTGGATAGGAGGAATTCAGAAGTTTAAGAGCCAAAGACGGTTGCACTGCTGTCAGCCCCCAAAGCAGCATGTTTTGCTTGACTCCAGTGTGAGCTGTTGGAATGCTTTCTCCTGTAGCTGGAAGGGAATTCTTCCCAGGGCAGAAACACTGCTATACAAACAAGATGACTTTCTGAGGACTACTGAGAAAAGTTTTCATGAGTTGGCAGGGAAAAAAGGGATCCTAAAGTGTCATGGTGGAGAGTGTTCTTAATGTGGTTTCTGAGATAGGCTTTGGAAATATGGGTGTCTGCAGCTGCAGTATGCACTGGGCTTAATTCAAAGGAAAGGCTTCTTTCCTTTTCAGCTGAGAGGTCTGTACTTTATGTTTGGGGCTGAAACACAGCCTGGCTAAACAATCTTGCCTTGAGTGGGAGAGTTTTTGTAGGTAGGTTGCATGGAATATCCAATAATAATAGTACGTCAATAATTTATAAAAACATGTACAGTCATCTTGTTTCCATAATTTAGTTGTTCCACTCTAGAGCTTACATGGATACAGAGATGACTCCAACACCTCCTACTTTGTAAAACAGAAACAGGACAAGGGTTCTCCTGTTTTGTTTTCATATTCTTCTGTGATATGTTTTCGTTGGATTTTTTTTTTTTTTTATGACTTTGGTCTATTTGCCAAACACTTCTCACCTGAAAATGATAATAAAAATTTTTCCATATGTATGAAATATACATGTTTATATATATATATAAGGAAGGCTTACAAAACAATGCATTCTTCTTTATAGTGAGCACGTGTAAGTTGATCTGTAGTGACACAGATGAACTTGCTGCAAGCTGCACTTGATTGTCACATCGCACTGTTTTGAAGGTGAACATGTTTTCTTTGTTAGAATCTAAGGACTGATCCTATGAACATAAAATGCAAGGCATACGCCTTTAAAAAAGAAATTCCACGTACTGCAAAGTGAGCCAATTACTTGGTCTCTCCAGAAGGTGGTTTACTGTGTGTGGATACCAGTGGTGAGTGTGGCCATCAGCAAGGCTGGCGCTGGCTCGAGCATCATTAAATGGGAGCCTGCTGACACTGGCCATTGATCCAGCAGCCAGCACAGGGCCTCTGGGCCACAGTGCTTCCTCCCCCATCCCTTACTTCTCTCTAGGGATACCCAATTGGAAGAAATGACCCACTTGCCTGGAGTTTTTAGAAGCAGTGGGCAGTTCAGTGTGAATTGTCAGCTCAAGCAGAAGGGCAGAGGGTCATGTGGCTGACCCTTACCTGTTGTTGGCATTCTGTTGCTGTAACACTGGGCCATCCCTCACAATGTCACAAATCCCAAGAAGACCTTGTGAAACCCTACCAGTGCAGTAGTCGGAAAGCTGCTATCTTTCAAAGTTATGTTACAAAAAGGTGGTGGTTGTTTTGGTGTATTGCTTTTTTAAAAAAGGTTCTGCCTTGTTTATGATGCTAAACAATCTGTTTATAAAATTATATTTTATTTGAAAGTCACTTTTTGTTCTCTGAGCATGCACAAGTTGACAACAGTGGTCCCAAATAGCAACAGATGATGTTCAGGTAATATCCATGAAATGGAACGTATTAATTTTCGTAGGTACTGTGTTCTTCCCATTTATTCTTGCTTTCAGCCCTTAATATTTGAACAGCACCGATAGCTCTAAAAACTGCCACAGGCTTTTATAAAGGCAACTTCGGTATTCTAAGATGATGTGCTATGAATTTTGTGTATATTTTGCAATTAATGCTTTATATTTCTCTTTCTGTATGAAATTTAAATTGGCCACAGTCTTNTTTTTTTTGGGGGGGGGGTTGTTAGAGTGATACTCAAAAGCCATTATTGTGATCAGAATCGATTTGTAACTAAGTGATGTGTCAGTGCAAGAGTATTTTCTTTATTGAGCACAGATACTTCTGCAGTAATGTGCCTTACATGTAGACTTGAAATGCTGGCAGCCATTTGCCTGCAACAAAGTACCTTCCAAATGTATAACTTTTTGCTTCCTAGAGCTCTTGTTGGAATTTAGCCTTTTTATTTCCTCATGATATTCAATTTCTGGCTTTGCATAGGACCATCAAACTACTGCTAAAAGAACTGTAGATCATATTTGTAATGTATTTCACAGTAATTGAGCATAAAATTCTATGCATTAAGTGCAGTCCTAAAACACAACTTCCTTTTAAATCAGATATTCTGCTATTCTCTCATAATCTTAAAATATGGTCAGTGTTACATCTTTACATACTTCATAATATTATGTAATGAAAACTTGAAATAGCAGTTCTGTTTGCATAAAGGGCCTCAGAGTTGAAATTGCAAAGAAATCAATTATACTCTTCAGACCACTCAATAATTGTCTTTATATTCATCCTTTAAGGTCCTAAACTAAGTTGAAATGTAGTATTTCATTCCTGACACTTAATCCATTAAAAGTCCTTGGAGTTGTATTATTCCTTTAAAATAATTTATGTATACCCTACAAGGAACACTTGCTGCTAGAGGTACATCAGAATAAATTCTGCTCTGCTACAGCACATAAATGGGAAGCATATGCATGCCTCGTTTGAAATTAGTTTATATAATTGTTAGATGACAAACATGTTATCATGTTCTTGGGACTACTTTTTGTTAACATTTATTATAAAAAAGTGTCAAACTCTTAACAGATGATGATTGCGTGAACTGACATTGTGTCTTTGGCTATTCTGGTTTGTGTAGCATTTTCTATATGGCATGGGAACATCTATTCCCTTGAACCCTATGGATGCCCATCTTTGGCCACCATAATGATGATTATTTACGTGCACAATGTCTTTATTTATGTGGGTGTGGGTATTGTAGCTACTTTTAAACTAGATAGCTGAAAGAATCACTTTCCTCCTGGAAAGGCTGGTCTGCTGTGCAGTATGGAAAAGTGCCCTGATGACCCTGTGTTGAACAGGTTAACTCTAATTATGTCTCACTTTGCATTTTATTTTTTCATGAAACTTGCACAGTATGGGTTTTCATCATGTACCAGACAGGTGTTCCTGGGCAAAATGCCTCACAGCAAATTGTCTAAGTGAGCAGGAGTCCTAAAGAAGCCCAGAAACTTGGGAGCAGCTTGCGAACCTCACAGCTTCTACCCTCCTCTTGTATCTTTGTGGCTCTGGTTTCTGCTCTTGCTGGAGTGTAGCCAGTTCCTACTGTGCTTCTGGCCTTTTTTTTAGCATTCCCAGTTTCTGTGGGATCCTGCATTTCACACCATGCTTAGCTGTCAGTTCTGCCTTTTTTACCTTTGCTCTGTCCTGTGATTTTTCTGTGCTTTGAGAACCTTTCCTTTCAATGTTACGCCCTTTTCACAGCTTCTGGCTTGGTAACCTTGTGCTTCTCTTGTTCTCCTAGTAATTTTGTGCTTGCTTTCGCATATACTCGTGCTGTGATTTTAGGATGAGATGGCTTTTGTGATTTTTCTCTCTCCATTTCCCTAGTGGGATATAAGAATCTGTTTCCATTCTGAGAATTCGGTAACATTGCAAACTACTTTGCTGGAATCTGTTATGCACAAGTTGGACTAGGAGCCTCTGAGAAGGCTGTGTGATACTGAGGTTGAGCACAAAGGATGATTACAAAAGAATTTGCACGTGGCAACTGTTGAGAAAATTGAGAGGCCACAGTATGGAGGATTTTGAGGGGAAAATTTATGGAAGTGAAGATCTGAAGTAGTGCTCCAGGATCGTGTGCACTCTAATGAATGCTACTTGTGCAGCATTACAAGGAACAAAACAATTACCCCAAGCATAACACCTTTCCCAATTATTGCTATAATTTGGCTAATATTGGTAAATAGGTTTTTTTCACTGTCTTTATTTGGTCTGTTAGTACTCACTGCAGAGCAAGGCAAGTAGTGATTCCTTTTTTCTTGAAATTTTTTATTGACAGTTGTGAACTGTATAAAAAAGGCGTGATTTTTCTGTTCTTCTGCAGCAAATATGCTTCTCTTTCATTTAGCACTAATCTCTAAGAACAAATGAAGATCCAGAAAGATCCAGGCAGCAATTTTTTTTTTCTTTAATGGCACTTCCATTTACTGTTGCCAGTAAAGATAACTGCATGTTTGGTTATAGTCCCATAATAATTTTCTTCACAAGACCTGCTGCCCTTAAAGGAAAGTACAAAGAAGTTTTGCAGAATCATGTGTCTGAGATAGATGTTGTCTTCCACACAGATACCAATACACAAATACTGAAATGCTTTTCAATCCTTGAATCTGCTTATGAGACTGATAGTTATGTTATTCATGTTCACACACTTTTGTAGATCAATATTTCATGGTCTCCTTATACAAAATGACCATTTCCATTTTTGGCTTAAAATTGTGGTATGTGGTGGTTTGGGTGTCGTGTGTGTGTGTCCCAAACCGAGTTTCTAACAAATTACTGCTTTTGATTTTTCAGACTTGATGGGCCTGGCATTGGCAGGTGGTGGAATGACACAATGCAATATGATATGCCAAAATAGCTAGGCATCACTTGTCATCTTGTAGACAATACTTGTATCTCTCAAGTATGCAGGCAAAAAAAAAAAAAAAAGAAGAAATAAAAGATATTTTCCATAGGATAGAAATCTTTTTCTATAAATGCATCCTTCCATCTTGTCCCCAGAGTGGTTGAATTTCTCATAGTTTGTGAAGCATATATGAGGTATTGGAAATGAATCTGTAAAGCATTTTACCTATAATAAATGGCTCCATGTATAATTTCACTTCTCTGAAGATGCTTGCTTTCTGTTGTGCAAATAACAAGCCATTAAAGATAGTAAAGATATAAATAATGATCTTTACTATTATGGCCTATGCTAAATGTGGTATATAAGCATTTACCTTGCTATAAAGAACTGCTCAGTTCACTGTAGTTTCATAGTGATTGCTTGGGTTTTGACCACACAGGATTGTTTGTTTTATTTCAGGCAGAGGTATACCTTGATAATTTGTCTAGTTGTTCAAAAGAACAAATGCTTATGTATGGATTTAAGAGGGAACTGTCTATGAACATATTTCTCTTTTTTTTTTTTTTAAATTTTTTAATTGCATCTAGGGCAGCAGAGTGAGAAATACTTAGCAAATTTCTACCTCAGATTATCCACTTTTCCTGAAGGTTGAGGTCTACGAAAGCTTTCTTAAATCCATCGCAGGAGAAAATGCAAATTTTTTAAATCCCGCAGAGTAACAGCATAGTGAATGTACCTCACTCAGAAAGCTTCCCACATCTAGAGCAGCTTTTTCTTGTTCTGAATGCTCACCTTCATCCTAACACATGTTAAGGAAAATGCAGTTAGGAAAAAGGTGTTTCTCACTTTAGAATGGAAGTTTTCTTTGTGTAGTAAATGTATAAACTTCCCAAGGTTGGTTTTGACTGTGAGCTTTACAAATGTTACTCCAAAAGTTGATGTGTTAACTTTTTCTCTCCACTACCCCACTTTCAGATTAAGCATGATAAGTTTGGTGCTTGAGGTTGTTCAGGAATGTTTTTCATAGATTGCGTCTTCTTTGCTAAAACTGCAGTCTGGCTCCTTTATTTTGCAACTTCCTTTATCTGATGTAGGAGCACAGTATTTTTAAAGGTGTGTCTCCTTCTGCAGTTGCTTTATGATACATTTTGGAACAAACAATCTGGAAGGGGAAAAATGTGCTTTCCATTATTTTTCCTAGAATGCATTATTTTGTGTTTGACCATAATGAAAACTGTTTGCTGATATTTGTTACTCTTCATTTCCTTTTGAGAAATGAATTTTGCAGTTCCTCCCAGTTTTTTCCGTTCTTGATGGTTCTTAATGAACCTGTGGTACTTGCAAGTATTTCAACCCTATTTTGATTGCAGTAGTACTTACGCAAAGCCTAGTATTCATTCCAGGTTTGCTGTTTATTTCATGCTGTCTCATAGACTGAGGCAAAAGAATTGCATTTTTGGTCACAGCAGGTTTGGCTCACATTTTTCTTATGATCATGGAATTGTTTTACGCTTTGGAGAGGTGCTAATTCAGAGAGAGTGGCAAATGCAGTGTGTGCTCCAGTTCAGTTACTTAGTAGTCACCAAGGCGTCCTCACCTAATCGCTTACTTTGCTTTTTAAAATGATCTTTCTCAGAAGGAGGAGGTGTTAATTCCATATATTGAGGACAGCCATCATGCAGCAATATACATATGCATAGGAAAGAAACCCTTTTGAAGGAATTTTTGTCATTTGTGTTTTATGTGAAATTTTGATTGCAAACAGTTTCTACAACACCTGATGGTCTTTGTGGCTGGGTGTTGGTGCTGTTTGCTTATCGGCAATTGTGAGGTTTCTTTAAAGCTCATTTAATATTAAGCTAAAATTCTTTGGTGGCTTCCTTTGACCTCAAATTCAGTTTCCAGTGGAGCTTTAGCAGTACTGTTAGGAAAGAAGGAATTAGAATATGGTGGTGTCTAGGGTTTTATTTCCTTGGTCCTGTCTGCATGCGCTGGAAGACAAGAGCATCCCACACCATCAACTACCAGCCTCTTCTGTAGCTGTGGCATCCATGCCACTGTGGCCCCTTCCATGGCAGTGGGAAGCTCTTCCTTCCCACCTGCAGGCTCTTGGCACTGCCAGTTAGTATTAAAGGTGGGGAACCATAGCTTCACAAAATACTGTCTATTCCTCTGTGGATATTAATTTTAGATGTGTTTTGGTAGCAATGAAATTTTCTCTGGTTCCCAAACTGGCCTTATTAAGCAGCTAAGAAGAAAAATATCTCATATACATCTACACACATTTATTTCTTTATGATGAGGAATATTTAAGAGAAGCTTTCCATATATGCATGCTGTGCCTGCTGAAAAATAATGCTAAACCTTCTCTGAAAAAATGATACTCAGATGGAGAACTTCTAAGGTATTTTTGAAGTTAGCTATGAGTTGAGAATTAGAAGACCCTGTGGACCAGTAAAAAATTGAAATTTTTTTGGTCTCTCTGTACTGTTAAAATTTCTTTTGGAAAGGAACTCCCACGGTCTCAAGTACCATAAGGTTTTATAAGTTTGCAGAAGATGAAAATGCTACCAGATGTTAAGTTCAAGGAGCAAGTTAACTACTGTTGTCAGATGGAACAGCTTTTTTATGTTTGGTACCTTTTCCTTAGCTCCTCTCCCTCTCTTCCCCCACCCTGGCTGTTCCCTTGACCACCAGCCTGCCTGTCTCTTTTGCAAGTAAGGTGGTCGTTTGCTCTCATAGCTGAAGGGAGAAATCTGTGTATTGTGCAGTGCCTATAATTAAGTTGATGGTTGGTTGAATTAGCAAATCTTTTATTGAAATGGATTATCCAACTAAACTGCTGTAGTTAAATATAGTTTACTATTAAATAAATATTGAATAAGCAGAAGAGAAGTCACTAATAACTGATTTTAGCAGAGTTAAAATCTATTAAGGGCACATGGGAAGAATTGCTCATGTCCAGCAGCCTCACCTTAGTGCTGTTACAATGCTGCTATTTTTACTGTACTACTTTATTTCATAGTATGATTCAACTACATAAAAGGTGTAAGGATTTGAAGTACATCAAAAGTCATTTCCTCCTGTTACTCACTAATCAGCTCTGGTACTTTCATATGTACAGCAGGAACTTTCAGACAAAAGTAAGATTAGTAGCTAACCAGACAAAGAGAAAATGGAGGAAAATAATAATGGTGAGTACATACATCCAGTAAGTGTGGCCCAATATTTTTGACTTTTTTTGATAAATTGCTTTGGAGGCTTCTGGGCAACATTGAATGCAGCATTTTTTCATCTCTGTCCCAGAAGGATTATTCCAATGGTTCACCTTAGCCTCTGCACAGAATATTACTTTGATACTGTAATAGCTTTGGAAATGCTCTCCTTTGATGTCAAGAGCTGTATGGAACTCTTCTTTTGATAAAGACACACTTATACACTTGAAAAACCTAATGGATAAAAAAAAGAAAAAAATGATCATCATTTGTGCTTTATTAAACTAGATCTGTGGGAGAGATGCAGAACATGTGTGCATCTGTATCCCTTGTCTTGATCTGTTACTTTTCTGTTGGAAATGCTCACAGTGTGTCTGTCTCTACCTTGAATAGCCCAGGAGCCCATTTTTTTTTCTACCCTCTTCATTTAAGGACTTTCACCTTTCTTCTGCCAATGAATGCTTGCAGACTGAACAACCTGGCTGGCAACTGCATTATTATATCCCCCCTTCCCTCACCCTCAATTGGTTGTCAAAGATTTATTACTTACAATTTCAGTTTAAAACCTACCCTGGTATATAGCAGGAAGATTTGTTTTTACTATCAAGGGATATAATTGGATTAGCGGCCAACGATCCAACTTCATTCACTCATTTGCACTCAGTGGCATTTCAGGGGAAAAAATGGCATGCAGTCATACCAGGATGTTCAGCCAATATTGGCTGTGTCTGCAGCCAGAGCTCAGGGTGGATGTCTGGCACAGGTCAGGGCTCTGAGGAGAAAGCCCCCAGTGTTGCTGTGGTACATCTGTATGGCATCCTGTCAATACAACAGCCTCTTTTATGTCAAAGTCATGTTTTGCATGAGTTCAGGAGGTATTTAGTTCATTTGCTAGTTGAATGGGTATGGAGATTCACTTTGAAAGTATAGATTAAAGCTCTCTTATCCTTAATAATAATGTATTTGCTGGGAGTTTTTTAATGCTTTTGCCCCAGATTTATTGTGTTTTTGCAGGTTTATCTAAAAATAAGAGATTAACTTTTAAGAAAACTTACTGATCTTGAAATGCTGGGAAATATTATTCCACTGTTAAGCAAGGGAAATCTTTTTTTAATTCTGTGCTCTGCAAGTAAGCTTTTGTTTGTGAGTATGTTTTACATTAAATCCAGAGTCACTGCCTGAATTGGGTTGAGAAATAGCTGGGTGAAAATGTCAATTTAAGATGTAGGAACATAGCATACATTGAAGATGGCCATTTTGTTCATTTTAACTCAGAAAAACTGAGCTGTGTGGAAATAAGTATATGCTCAAACAGATTAAATGCTTCTCAGCAAAACAAAACCAGAACAGTGGAAGTGGCAGTGGAACAATATATTGATCTGAGATGTAGATCAGAAATAAAACTCAGAATTTGGGATTTGGCTGTATATGGCCAGAGCTGTGCCAGCCTACAGCTCCAAGAACAAAGAGGACTAATAAAATAATTCTGTGTTTGAAACTTTACACTCCTGTCAGAATTTCAGGCTAAAACTGAGGTTTCGTAGGCTTTAGACCCCTGCTGCTCCTCATGGAAGCTCTGTGCAAGAGGGGGAAAGCTGGAACATCAATTCTTACCTTCACAAGAGAGGATGTGATCATTTGACAGCCTCTCCATCCTCATTCAGGGGGCATACCTTTCAGACAGCCTTTGCTGCTTGCTTCAAGTCTTTTGTATCTAGCACAGATAACTTTCCAGTATTGGAGGTGGATGTGCGTCATTCACTCCAGTTTGGGAACTGTGATGTAGACAGAGTTCACACTCTCCCTGGTGGATAAGTGTCAGGGATAATCTGAGCAGTAAGAGAGGACACTGTGTTCTCAAACACCCAAACTTGCCATAGGCAGCATCTGGGGTTTTACTGAACACCAGACAACAAAGCAGACTTATGTACCTGGAGAGTCTACAATCAGGAAATATGTTTTGCAATACTTCCTTTGCAGAACTTGGAGAAGTGTTTGATGAGGCGTAGTTATTTTTTCTAAGACTTGCCTTATCTGAAGAGAACAACATTAGGTTAGAAATTTATTTTTTTCTTCATGGTATGTAGTTCATATGAGATTTTTAATTTGGTTTGAAGTTAGGGTTTTTTTGAGAATAGTGTAATACAACATGCCAGAGATTATTTGAAAGGGGTTTCATAGTGTGTCGATATTTTACTTTTCCAAGCCTTTCTAATCGTTTACATGGTGAAAGGAGCATACTTTAATTATTCAGGTGAAAATTGCCATTTTCTACAGTTGAGAAGTGGAAACAAAGCAAGAACTAAAAAAGAAACTCTTATGAAATATCAAGAAGCTTTAAATACTCAATCATGGCCTAAGAGATGTAACATGAAATGAAGGAATAAAGTGAAGGAGACCAGAAAAGATTGCCTTTTGAAAGACTGAGTTAGCTTAAAACCATCTCAGGTTGCAAGGAATAATTTTAGTAGCCAGTATTGATATGAGATATGTGATCCCATGGCACTCACCAAAAAGATTCAGGCACAATTCTAGAGAGTGTGTAGAGGACACATTTAGCCAGTAGCTCAAAGACTATTAAAAATTTAGAGGTAGTAACTGGTTGGCTATATTATCCCTTTGGACTTTATCCATATGAAATGTTAGAGACTTAAAATTTGTAGCTCTAAGAGATCACCTGTACCCTCACAGTACTTGATGTTTGTTTAGCTGCAACTAGAGATACTACATTTTGGAGAAGTCCTCATCCTGTGAAGAGTAGAGACAGAGCATGTCTGTTTATATAGATACAGTTTCAGGTGGGATTTGAAGGTTGATCTGGATCAGCTTTGCATTGCCACCTCAGAAGGCAAGAAACATCATTGTGCATCCAAATTTACTGCAGTTTGATGTGCAGTGAAACATGTGACATGTTGCAATTTGTGATATATGTCCCCTACACGGGCTGCAGGTGGATCTCTGCTTCTTCATGGACCACCATGACCTGCAGAGGCACAGCTACCTCACCATGGCCTGCATCACAGGCTGCAGGGGAATCTCTGCTCCAGTGCCTGGAGCACCTCCTGCCCCTCCTTCCTCTCTGACCTTGGTGTCTGCAGAGTCACTTCTTTTACTTATTCTCACTTCTCTCTCTGGCTGACGTTTCTGTTGTGAAGTTCTCTCCAGCCCCACCTTAATATGTTACCCTGGGGGCACTACCACCATCCATGCTGGGCTCAGCCTTTGCCAGTGATGCTCAGTCCTGGAGCTGTTTGCATCGGCTCTGTCATGCAAGGGGGAAGCTTCTAGTAGCCTCCTACAGAAGCAACCTGTAGTCCCCCAATCCCAAAACTTTGTCCTTCAAACCCAGTACCCTGGTCTGGAGGCTTATCTATCAAAACCTCCTGTCACAGTAACATTAATTAATCAGCCAATTTGCAGGTATGAGTTTAAATGGTATTTTTAATTGCTGAATGTTTTCTTCTTGCCAAAAGTTTATGTACTGACAGGTGTCATCCTTAAGGTTCCAGTGAGGCTGAGATGACTGAAGGAGAAGTAGACCTCTGTCTGATGGGATGAGAATTAACCAGGACAAGGGCACTGGCAGGAGCTGAGTGTATTGGTAAGAACAAATTAGTTACCCTGATTCATGTGCCAAAATTAGCAAAGGAAGTTTGATTTATGAAATGTTGGCTGTGTAGCCTTTCTGGAAAACAAGGTACGATGGCCTCTTAAGCACCTCCCTAATGAGTAACACCCTCAAATCCCCACCCCTGCTTATTGTAAGGTACTAGCTGTGGTCTTATCTAACTTTATTTTCTGTACTCTGTGCATTCAGGATAACTCTTTTGTTCCATTTTCAGCCCACACGCTGACACAGCTCTCCCTCTCTCTCTTTCCCCTTACACTGTTGTTTAAGCATGCTGTAAACTTATTCATTCCCTAAAGGCAAGAGCAGCTATCTGAGCAACACTTTGTCAGCATAATACATTTACAGAATGCATATTTATGAACCTTTGAGCCTTTATTGTTCCAGAGGGCAAATAAAAAACATGAAAAGTAGCAATATAGTGTTTCAAAGGTCCCTCAAGGAAAACAAAAGTAGTTGGAAATAAATTTAGGGAAAAAGAAGTTCTTCTCCAGAAGAGAACCTTGAATTAGCACATACCAAATATGGGGTGGGGTAAGACTGTTCTCTTCTTTCACCTGTTCTGGACTCTTCTAGTTCAACTTTTCTGAAATCTTAAGTTTGAAAAATGGTTTTAAGCTTTACAAAATTAAATAAATGGCATAGTTTAGATATGAAATAATTTTTTAAGCAACATGTTTTGCTCAATCACAGTAAAGTAAAAGAGTTTCTAAATGGAAATGATCAGTGTGTGCTAAAAAGTTACTACAGATAAAAGTTGACTGAGAAATCAATGAAATTCCCTAATTGTTGTTACTTTAATTGACTCTGGGTTCTCATTAACTTTACAGTGTATACATTGACTTTTAAAATTAATGGGTTGCTACACATTATTGCCGATAATAAAATAAATGTGGTTAGGCAGTATTTGTGTTCTTACCTGTGTCCATTAGCTGTTGCAATCAAAAAGTGGTTATACCAATGTTCCCAGATTATGCATCCATCCTAAAAATTAAAACATGTGGTGTGTTGCCCTGTATGAAGAGTCCTATTTTAAGATGAGAAATGTGAGTGTGGCTGCCTGTAGCTTTCATCTAAAGCAAAAGCTGGAGCATGTGCCAGACAATGGAGCTCATGGAAGTTCAGCTTAACTGAAATCTGACACAATAAAAAAAAGGAAAATAGCTTCAGCATGCAGGAGAAAATAGATTGAAGTTCCAAATGGTCAAATAATAACATAAATGCAGATTTTTTGCTTTTCTACAGTAGCAGAATTATAAGGCTTTATAAGTCTTCCTTTTGAGGTAAGAGGTTGTAGTTGTACTTTCTGCTGTAAAGACTTGAAAGACACATATAATGGGAAAACACAGATGCCAGTACTTGCTGGGGGCTGATCTGCTGGAAAGCAGCTCTCTGGAGAAGGACCTGGGGGTCCTGATGGGCATCAAGTCGTCCTTGAGCCAGCAGTGTGCCCTGGGGACCAAGGAGGCCAGCGATATCCTGGGGGGCATTAGGAAGAACATTGCCAGCAGTTTGAGGGAGGAGATCCTGCCCCTCTACTCAGCCCTAGTGAGGCACAGTGGGAGTGCTGTGTCCAGTTCTGGGCTCCTCAGGTCAAGAGAGACATGGAGCTCCTGGAGCAGATCCAGCAGAGGGTGGCAAATATGATTAAGGGTCTTTAGTGTCTCTCCTGTGAGGAAAAGCTGAGAGAGCTGGGACTGCTCAGCCTCAAGAAGAGACAACTGAGAGGGGTTCTCATCAATGTCACCTGAATATGCGGAAGAACGTTTTTACTACGTGAACAAATTGCCCAGAGAGGTTGTGGGAAATACTCAGTAACTGTCTGGACACAATCCTGTGCCATGTGCTCTGGGATCACCCTGCTTGATCAGGGACTCGACTGGATGACCCATTGGGTAATGTTAGAAGGGACACCTATTCTGTGACTCTGGTATTCTGTGAAACTCAGCTGGACTCATCTCCATTACTTCCTTTAGCCCAGATGAGGGATGGAGGCCCATAGAGCTCCCCATGGAACAATGCAGAACCCTACAGACAGCAAAACTAGCCTGGAGAGAGCCAGAAACTGCTGCGCCTCTGCCATAAGGTACAGGATGATTTGTGTGGAGGGGGGATGGGTGAGGAGGAAGATTTGTTTCCTGAATCTGTCACAATTTCGCTGGTGGATACTTTCTTCCAAAGGGCTGATGCATGTGTGGCCATATGGGCTGTCCCTGGTGCTTACAGGCACACTCAAAAATCTTGTGTGGCTCAAAGAAATGAAGAGGTCTAGTTTGTCTGTATGACACAATTTACTGTGAGCGTGGGATCTGTGAGCTAGGGGTTTCAGTTGAGAGGATGTTTTTACCCTCCCAGTATAGTAGTTCCATTATAATGGTGCACCAGAAAAAAGGTAGGAGAGTTGCCATGTGAAAATTCAGCATTGTACAGAGGAGGCAACTTTACATCTGTGTATGTGTTAGTTATTTTCAGTAGTCAAAATGCAACTGAATTAACAAATTATGTCAGTGCTTCCAAGACTGCATTTTTTGCAATTATTCTCGTATTACAGATTTTCTTCCCTTCTTTCCTTAAGAATCACTCTGTTTTGCTTTGTGGAAGTCCTGGACATTGAGAGCCTCAGAGGGGGATGGGGAGGTGGGTTTGCCTCTGAATATCATTTTCCAATGAATTGTGGTAATTGTTTGTTAACCATGAAAACAGCTTGAAACATTATGATCGTTCAAGAATAACTGCATGGGTAAACCCTCACCTACCACAGTGCAGTGACTTTAAAAAGAAGAAAAAAAAAAAAGGTGTAGTTACCTTTCATTGATTTCTCACACTTATAGGTGTCACTGGCAATGTTACTTTGCAGCAAGACATCTGTAATATCAAGTGGTTGCTTAAAGATCATAAAAGAAACTAAAATTAATTTTTTGCAAGTTCTACACATGTTTGCCACTGATGTATGTATTCTGAGATGGGAATGATTCATGCTGCCAAGTCTGGGTGGGTTTCTCCTGGCCCTATTCCACAAGTGAAAGGACAATGTCTTTTGAGGGGAAGTAACCCATTTATAAATATGCTTTAAGCAAATGCTTGGTATCCAAAGTGCCACTTTACCTTTTATCTTTTAACATGCTCAAAAAATCAGAGCATGATGTTGGTGCCCCAGCCAAACCCTCAGCAAAGTGGAATTCCACATCCTTCAGAAAAGTCCTTGTGCTGAGTAGGCAGTGCTGGTGCCCAGGGCTTTGCAGACCTACCCTCTAAATATATTAGTGGAAATAATTGCATCTGTTGTAGAATACAAATGAAGTGTGAGGAGAACAGGATGAATTGTGAGCCACAGGAGGCAGAAGGAGGTGTAATGGGGAGAGGCTATTTGGGATACTGTATTAGTTCTTATGTTCTCTGATGCAGAGACTGATTGACCACCGTGGTACTGATCAGGCAGCCCTCTCATGGGGTGGGGGTCTGGATACCATGTCTGAAATGGACAAAGGAGCACCTGCTGTTCCCAGACTCCATGTAGGGAAGGTCCATCAAAGAAGGCAGTAATGGGGAAGAAGGGTAAAACTCTCAGTGGACACTGAAAGAAAAAAGATGTTACTGACCATGAGTCACATAACTCAGCAGGCTTATGTGAATCACACAGGAAACCCAAGTGAGGTGAACACTCAGTTCCTGATGTTGCCCAGATCCCTATATACTCCTTAAACAAAGAAACAAATCCCCAAGCCCCCAGTAGACAAAAATTTCCCGGAAAAACCCAAGAAGCCAAAGCTAGTGGCCATGATGCTTCAGTTAATTATTAGACTCTACTTTATACTCCCATGCATGGTGCTATTCATCCAAAATAGGACTTTGTTTTCAACAAAGCAGGAAGCCCTTAAAGAAGAAATGCTGTGAACATACAGAAGTTCTCACTATTGTGGAAATGATCTTGAGTCATAAAGATTACTAAATTTAAAAAAAAAAAAAAAAAAAAAAAAATAAAAATTAAAAAAAAAAAAAAAAGAAAAAAAAAAAAAAACCAAAAAAAGAAACAGAGAAAATTTAGTTTTCTTTTTCCTAGGTTTCTAAACAGCTTTTCAAATCTTGTTTTACCAGTGTGAATAAAGCATAAATTACTTACATTCCTGACTCACTCTGAGAAACTGATAAATGAAAATATCCCCAGGTTAAAAAGCCATACATGATTGCACTGTCATCTTTAAATTCTCTATACATAACAGAAGTGGCAGGATGCAAATATGAGGCATTCTAGATCAAAGCAGTAAAAACATGAAGATATCATCCAGAAAATATACAGTGAATTTTATTAATGGTAAATATTTTAAATCCAGTGAAACAAAAAATCTATAGGAATCTTACTGTTTCAGTAGGAGTTGTACATTGTGGTTTCAGTGTTCCAGGTGACACCAAATTTTCCTTTAAATAGAGGTATCTAGCACTGAAATAATGAAAATGAAACATTTTGTTATCTATGCAGTATGGAATTAAGGGATTGTCATCATTTTACAATTTGCTTTTCTCAAAAAAAGTAGTAAAAGTGTCAGAAAAGCCATATTGTCTTTACAGATCAGAGATTGTACTGGGCTTCCTTTATTGCAATGAAATTTGCTGTCCCAAGAACTTAAGCATTGTTCAAAAAACTTCAATGTGTGTGCACGTATTTCTCTTTTTCCTGGTTAATTTTTCTTAAATAACCAAATTTTGAATAGTTTATTGGAAAATTAGTCTTATGTGAGGGCCAGAGAGGTACAAGTTCTGTGAATCAAAACACAAAAACTGAGTTGGGATTAGTCAAGGCCTTTTAAGGTACCTAATATTTGCTTTGAGGGCTGAGACGCTGTGTGTTTTCAGACTTGTAGCATGAATATTGTATCCAAATTGATAATTTGATTAATATTTCAGAGAAAAGCTGCATAAACCTTTCTGACAGAACTGCTGGTAAAGCTCTGGTCAGGCTGTGAGTGTATGCCCAAGTTTGTCCCTGGTGGCAGGGTGCTCTCTAAGTCTGCCCACCACCAGAGCTGTGCCCCCAGTCTGCCTTTACCTGTTGTTCTCGATGCTCTTCTGTTCTCCAGTTGTGACTGTGTGAGTAAGCTGGAAACCAAACTTTTCCAAATGGGTGTTTCCTATGTCCAGCCCCTGCCAAAAAGGCATTTTCCCTTTTAAAAAGATAAAGTTTCTCTCTGTTCATAATTTGGCTGTGCATCAGTGGCTCTGCTGTAAAAACAGTTAATGGAGAGACTGATGTGAGAGTTCAGCCAAGTCCTGGCTCTGCCTGCCCATATGTGAGTAATGAGTTGAAATATTCTTCCTGAATTACATGTTTCTGTCTGAGAGGGTCATGTTTCTGAGACATGGTGCCTTCAGTTGGTGCTCCTCAGGCTGCCTCCTGTTCCACTGGCTCCTTATTTAGGGCTTTTTGGAAGAATGAAGATCTGGCCTAATATTAACAAGGTTTTGCTGGAGACTGCATGCCAAACTAGAGGGGGAAAAGTAAAAAGAAAATTAGTTTAGAGAGAACATGTTTATTTGAAAGAGACCATGGAGGTTTTGTTTTCGCTGAGTACACGGTAGTATGAGATACTGAGAACTGAAGGTTTTAATGATACTATGCACCTAAGGTACAAAAGAGTCTGTAAAAGTGTGTCCAGCCCTATATAATAATTTTCCTTGTGGAGCGGGTACCAAGATAAATGACAGCCTCCAGTACTTGTCAGCTCTGTGGGCTCAGTCCTCTGGAGTGCAGCTGGAACTGCCACACCAGGGGGTTTATTATGGCCTATAGTCTCTGCTGTGCATCTGCTTTTTTTGTTGTTGTTGCGTTTTTTTTTTTCTTCTCCAAGTTAGGTCAGTGGCTGTCTTTTTGTCTCCTTCCTTCTCTGTTTCTCATCTGTGTGCCGCAGGGATACATACTGAATGAACTGAGGAAAAATAAGGAAGAAAATCAGTAATCCTGGCTAATATCTCTGGAGTTATTACCAACAAGTTAGACGACTTCTGTGTTAGAAGATTTTGGGGAGTTATTGTTGACTGGTTGCTCTTACGTATCCTTTCTTTTTAAGCTGGATTAAAAGTTAAGTATGAAGATTGACATTCACTGTTTCTGTTTTGGGGAGGGTTCACTGATTCAGCTTCTTAAGAGCAGCAAATGAGTTTGGTTAAAGGGTAGAAAGCCTTTTATTGCAAAGTCTCTGTGAGTAAGTCAGTAATACCACCCATAGGCTAAACCAAAAGCATCATGCTACTTAATAATTAATTGAGCTCCTCATTTCAGTCACAGTATCTAACATAGGCTGAATCCAGCAAGCCCACCAGCTGTGTACTTGCTTGCAGAAAGTTATAAGATGTTGCACTGAATTTCTCCCAGTCATCCTAGTCTTATTAATGCCTCAGTGTGGCATAAAGCTTCATTCATTATTCATAATAATCCAGTCAGAGGGCACTCTGGGACCTGATAAATTCTCACCTAAATGACAACAGCTGACAGGGCCTAGGGTTTTATAGCCTTTCTCTTGCCATAGCAAGGTGCTGTGGGCAAAGGTCCAGAATGATCCTCTACTAATGACCACTGTGATATATGAGCAGCTGCTGATTTTCTGACATGAAGTCTACTCTGCTGAGCATCCAACCCACCAGCCGTGAGCAGCGGATAAATATCTGACAGGCAATATACTTCAAGAACAGATCACGAAAAAAATCTGTCTCAGGTGGGAGAGAATAAAAGGGTTAATCCTGTGCTGGAGCACTGCAACATCAACAACAACAAAAATATCCTGAGGGCAAAAAAATAATCAGAAGTCTGTAAATTCTGGCTGTGCTGATGTGGAAATGAGAATATGATTCCTACTTCTGAAAACTCTTCCTTTCTGGCCCCC
This sequence comes from Formicarius rufipectus, assembly GCA_013399695.1. Classification (NCBI taxonomy): domain Eukaryota; kingdom Metazoa; phylum Chordata; class Aves; order Passeriformes; family Formicariidae; genus Formicarius; species Formicarius rufipectus. Next base: position 2,175,057 of record VXAU01006133.1, on the reverse strand, counting down.
AGAGGGTTGAATAAACATGACTTTAGAAGCCTGTAAATTGCTTTATAAAAATCAATAATCATCTGCTGAAGGATATTAATTGCACTTTTTCACAAAGGGAAAAAGCTTCATAATATTTTATTGGTTTTTAATGGGCTCTTTGATACCACAGGAGGTAAGTGAAAAACCTCTTTCTTTTGTTCAGGCACAGATCTAGCTTTTCAAAGGAACGTATGTACCTATTTGAGTTTTAACTTCTCCCTTGTGTTGTGGGTTCAAATTAAAAGCAGGTGGAGTCCTTTTGTTTAGCCCTTCTGTTTCACCTTCAGTGGGGAATAATTCTCCATTATATCATCTTACCTTTTCTAAGTTATATGGATAAATGTATGTCTTTTCCTGAGTTTCATTGCTATGCAAATTGAGGGGTTAATTCTGGAAGTTTCATCTTTTTGACCTATAGCAGGAAAAAAATCAAGCTCTAAGTGTTTCAAAAAGATTCAGGACTGACTAAGCCAAGTCATATCTTTTCTTGTTAAAATAAGTATAGTGAGTACTCATTTTTCACTGTGCCTCATCTTTGCTTCAAAAGAATGAGGCTGTTTAAGGGTGCCCTTATTGCATTTTCCACATCCACAGTGCTGGGTGTCTAAGCCAGGGGGTCAATTGGTTGTTCTGAATAAGAGCTTTGCTCAATGTGACTTTCTGTCCACTCCATTTAGCACCACTCAAGTGGCAATGACAGGCTGCTCTGTCCTGAAATTGTGGAGAGCTGGAGGTGAAAAGGTGGTCTTTGCATGGATGAAGTTCAAGACTGGAAATTTTGTTTTTCCAATAGTATGTTTTGACCCTAATCTCTCCAGGATTTGTGCCACAGTAACAGAGTTCCACGAGGTCAGCAATAATGTTTTCCCCTCTTTCCTTCCTGTGGCACCTTCTTATGAGTTAGTGGAGACATGGATTCTACCAGGCTCCCAGACTGAACCAGTAGATAGGATACCACCAGATGAAAGTCAGGTTAGAGGAGGTGGGTCAAGTCTGGCACTGATTCTTATGCTCACATTACGTATACTACGCTGTGACTGTTGGAGTAGTTCAGGACTCGACCATTGACAGCTACTTTCATTGCTCAGGTGCTGCAGCACTGCGACGTATTTTGGGACCAGACTTTCAGGACAGAAGGCCGCAGAACTTTGCTGTCTACTGGAATTATAGGAAAACTTGATTTTCCTTTTTTGAAGTAATTCTGGCAACCTTATTTGGTCTTGTTTTGAAAACAAGTGTTTCTAGTATTTCTATTAAAAGTAACACAGACTATTTACAAATGAGGTGTGCCTGAACTGTATGAAATTTAAACATATTCCAGGCAAGTTTAGGCTTTAAGGGCAAGAGTTGGGTGAAAGCATTCCTGGAATCTCCCATGGTTGCTGGAGCAACTTGCAACAGTAACCAAAATATTTGTCACTCTTGCTCGGCTCTCTGTCAACCTCCTCAGAGACTTCTTCCTTCTTTCCATTATTTCCCAGTAGAAATAAACAAAATATGACCTTTGCTTAGGGTGACCCACACCAGTTAGAATACTGACTTTTTGAAGGCAGCCTGACTTGGAATTTGTCTGGCCAAGTCATTGGTATCTGTAGTTGCCCTGTGTTGTCTTCACCGATGTCTTAGCTCCTTCTCCTTGTTGCTGCTCCCCTGGATGAACACGGTTGGTCAATGGGTTCTTTCCCTGGAGTGTTAAGAAGGTGATGGGAACATATTCTGGTGGGTGTGGTAGGCCAAGGAAGAGTTTTTCTTGTTAGTTTTTCTTGTTGAAGTAGAATAGAAAGGTATGCCATTAACACTCATGGAGATGGAGGATTGCCTGGATGATTTTCTTTTTTTTCCTGACTGTACAGCTGAAATCACCTCTACTGTGGGATTTTCTCACCCAAGTACCTGTCACTGAATTTTTCCTATGTTGCTAACAATGCAATTTTCTAACTGGGTATTTATTATTACATTTTTTTCAAGTGCTTTTCTACCTAAGTGTAAAAATGGTGGTTTTCTTTGTGGTTTAGTTTGTGGAGGAGAGGTTGTTTGGTTTTGGTTACTGTTGTTGTTGTGTCATGTTCCATTCCATCTGCTTGAAGGACCTGGAAGTTCCTTTTGTTTAGATAACTCAATATTTCCCACTCCCATAAGCAAGGGCAGACAAAATATGGGATTGTTCTACAAAATACTGCCAAAAAAAAACAAACAAAAACTAAAAAACATTGCAAAAATAACTTTAATAGAAAATAACACTGTTTGTAAATTCATTAATTGTAGCCTATGCTTTTGTAAATCAAACTCTGTGCTTAAATGTGAACATTCATAGACTCATGGAATGATTTGTATTGGAAGGGATCTTAAAGATCATTTGGTTCCAGTTCCCCTGCCGTGGGCAGGGACACCTCCTACTAGACCAGGTTGCTCAAAGACCAATCCAACTTGGCCTTGATTCATTCAGTTTCCTTTTGTTAAAAGTTTTGTTCAAAGATCTGAAGCTTTCCAATGAAGTAATTTAATAAAATTTACTGAAAGAGAGCAAAAGAAGAGAGGAAACTAAAACCATCAAAGGTGTACTCAGAGGGAGAAGGCACTTCCATCTTCAATGGTCCCTTCAGAGTGAAGATTTTTGTCCCATCCTGCAGGTATTGTGAATACCATGGTGCAGGAAAAAAGTGACTTGACTTTTCTTCTCTGACTTATGGTAGGAGTCCTTGTAGAGATTTAATGGTAAATACTTAACAAAGGGAGCTTCCCTTTTCTTTTATGATCTCTTATTTTGTAAACTGTTCAATAAGGAAACAACATTTCCCTTTTCTTAAAGCCCTTGATTCCTTACCACTGAGAGTTCTGTTCCTCAGCCTTTTCCATTGCAGGGCTCTCCCAGTACGTAGTTTGGTTTGCCTCGAGTGAAAAAGCCCATTTTTTTTGACAGGAAGGAAACTAATCATAGCTAGTCATCTCACAATTAAAGGAACAAACCCAGCTACTTTAACAAGCTGTAGACAATATTTTTAATTTTGGTCAATTGCAGAGCTTCTCCAAGACTACTCAGCTATTTAACACAGTTCTTTAATGTGCTCATGGAATGAACTCAGTCACACATTGGTTCCCACCTTGACATGTGGTAATAAACCCAAGCAAATATTTATGCAGGATCACATAGCATTGCATCACTATCATTTTCAGTTAAATTAAAATTTTGGAGTGAGGTTGCCATACCATCAGAGAAATCAAATGTTTCTGGGGTGTCCCTAGATTTTTCTTTCTATCTGTGGACTCCCCATGTGGATTTTTGTGTATGTGTTCTTTAGGAGCCTCTCATTGCCATCCCAAACACACAGTACTGGAAAAGACATTGTTTTCAATGTGCCATCTTGGTAGTTAAGAGACCAGAGAAACTCCTGGCACTCATAGACTGCCTACTGCCATTTAAATGAGCACCTGTGTGTGCAGTGTTTTTTTTGTTTTCTGGGAGATTATTGCACAATGTCCATGCTCAAGCTCTGCTGCAGCTGAGTGTTTTAAGTACATGGCAAACGTGATGTTGCTTCCAGCTCCCAGTGGCGTGCAAGCACTAGCCTGTACTCTTGGCCTGTGTGGATCTGTGGCTCCTAGGGGATAGTTGCTCATATCAGGCTGAGCTGAAGCTGCAACATAGATGAAAAAACTAATCACACACAGGTTAAAGCCTTGCTTATATATGGGTCATGATATGCTTAGCATAGCCTTCTCTACTGTGTGGAAGAAGATATAGCATAAAAATTGAATCCTGAATTGTCCCAAATTGATAGCTGGTCAATATGACTGGGTGTTTCCCTGGCTTCTGGCTGTTACCAGAGGTGGGATTGCTTGAAGTTAGGCTATCCAGTGTCATGGAGTGTGAGAGAGTATATCTGGGTGATCAAATACACCAGTGTCTTACGTTGATGCTCTTGTGGGGAGTTGCTTGTTTTTGTTTTCTGTAACATGGTACTGTGCATTGCTGTGAGTGCCAAGCTATGCTTTTTGTGCTGTGGGTGAATGAGAACTTTTCATTTTGAATTCAAGATTCGGGGTGATAAAAAGGCAAGTATTTTTTGACAGTTCTGTCGTTTGTCTCTAGGCACATTGGGTGCTGATTTTCATTCCAGTACATCAAGGCAACTGTCTGAACTACAATCCAAACAAATTCCTTCAACAACAAACCAATAATATTACATATAGTTCCAGTTGTTCACACTTTCTTGTGCTCTGTCTTTCCATGAGATCTCATGTTCCCAACCCACTGCCTTGGGCTAATAGTTTGTAACAAAGCTCAATCTCTAAAATGTCCTATATAAATGGAGAAGGGAAGATCATAAAAGAGAAAGATGAAAACATTTACCATTCCAGCTTCCACACTCAGAGTCTCTCTTGAGTTTCCTGATTCATCAGCTGGTTAGGAGGGCATGCAGTCACCCATTCTGCCTGGCTGCTGTTGCTCTCTCCAATGCTACGGGGTACCATTCATCACAGGCTGCTAGCTGAAGGATGTAGTGTCAATGCTGGCAATTGATCCAAGGAAACCTGCACATGTTATTGTACCTCACTAAGGGCCCTTTTCTCTTCTGCTTTTCCATGTAACTGAAAAAAAAAAATAACCTGTGAGGTTTTTTTGTTCAGGTTGGAAGAGAAAATATCTGCAGAGAGAGGTAATGTTCTCTGCTCATCTCATCCCTATGCCCTAATCTTTATTTAAGCCTGTAAATTGGGCGGGGTGGGGGTGGGGGGAGAGAATTGCTGTCTTCTAGTGTAACTAATTGAAAAGAAAGGAGATCTGTAGGGATTATCAGCTTGTAATAGTATATATTCATATGATAAATTTGAATTACCCAGAAGACAAAAGAAATAGTTGAGATACAGCATTCATCTTTTTTGCCATCATGTGCATTCATGTGTTACACCTTGGGGCAAGTCACAGGCAAGTTTCGGGGGAAGGAAGGGCAGAGGAGGAGTATGGGGAGGGAACTAGTGGTTTTCCTAGGTCAGCAACCCTTGATGTAATTGTTCACAATAACCCACTGTTCAGCACCCACTCATTCAGTCCCATAGGCATATTCATGAAGTAAGGTACTGTTAAACAGCGGCTCACGTTTTGACTCTGCATTTGGAAATCTGGGAGTGAGAAATGAAGGATTCTTTGGTAATGGGATTCCTTTGGAGGGGGATGAGAAATGTGGATGCAGAGAGTCTTTAGGGCACTAATTTAAGTCCATCCCAAGTCAACTGTATCAATGCACACTTTACTGTCCACTGGCTTAGGTATGTGCATACTTTCAAGCAATTTGCTGAATCAGGATTGTAGGCAGTGTCCTGTCTCTGGTCCCATAAGGTACAATACCAAAGCAGGAAGTCAGGCAATTTTGAGGGGTTTTCTTTATAGCAAGCATTACATTTTTATTAGGGTTTTCATTAAAAAATCTCAGCAAGCTAAGCTACAGTGATTAATTAAATTTTACAGCTACCCTGTGCACTAAGTAAACACTGCATTATTATTTTGTGTGTTAATAAATAGCAAATGCTGGATGCGGAAGGGAAAGGATTTAGAAGTTTATCCAATCAGTTGGGGTGGCTCCTTCCCTTATTTGTAATCTCCCCTTGGACATCTGGTAGAATCAGTATTGCTTTTTTGGTAACTAGAGTCAGATGGACTTCATCCTCAGTGTGCTGTAGATCAGAGGTAAATTCCCATAAGACAACCAGAACAGATCTAAATCCAATCCAAAGGGGAAAGCAAAGTCCCTTTGTAAATGTCAAGCTTTTTCAGTTCTTTTCTCCCTAAAATGCACAGATTTTGAAGCTCTGTAATCAGCATGACTCTTTAGCCCCAAGGATACAGGCCTGAGTAGCAGATGCTGGGGAAGCCTTTGTGCTTTGCTGGACATAGGCTGTATCTCAGTATAACCTACCCTTGCTAGCTCTCCAAAGCATAGTGGTGTCCTTTCTTGCCTTCCTATGTTTAGGGCATGAAAGGTGGGTGAGAGAGAGCTCCCACATAACATGTGTTGGTGGAAGGGCAGATATGGGGATTCTTTTGGCTCAGCAGATTCTGTGTGTAAAAGTCTTTGAGTAGAGCATGGTCCTGCCATCTTGAGAGGAATACAGAGGAATTAGAAAAACACCACCAAAACCAAACAAAGGGAAAAACAACCAAAAAGGGATATTGAATGTTTCAGAAATAAAATTAATATTTTCAGCATAGTCTTTTTGTAATAAGACAAGTGTACCAGATGAGAAAACTGTTCCAGCTAAACTTTATGCTATTTAGTATGATTTGTTAGGAAAACAGAAAACATTCTAAATGAGCATCATGATTCTGGCATGGGTGGGCATCTAGTGGTGGGTATCAAAAGTTTGCATGGACTTGGAATAAAGCTGGGCATGTGATGGAAAAAAAAGCTTCACTCAAGGTTCTTAAATTAAAGATCACAAAGGCCATTTACAGAAAAAGGAAGGTCAGCCTCTCATCTGACCAGATACGGTGGTTGTTCATGTACATGGATAATATCTTGTTATTTCCTAGTTGGCATCCTAACCTGCAGACTCTGTATGAGATGATGAAAATATAAGAAAAGTGAAAAAACATGTGCTTTAAGATCAGCTGTAGTGATCTTTGGATAGACTTCAGTCTTCAAGGTGCCTAGGCAGATGTAATTAACTTTCATCCAGTGACTTTCTTTGCTGTCAGTGCAGCAAACTGTTACCACTGGGGCTGTCTGTGTGACCATTGTGCTTTGCAGATAGTTTGCCTCTATCAGCCAAAGGCAACCTCTCTTGGCAGAGCCACCTGGAGCACATTATAGCTGGAAGCATTATCTGCATTTAGCTCACTGAAACAGCATTCCTGTTTTTGGGGGTGGTTTCTGTGGAACTCTGTCATGTTGGTTCATCACCGGGCCCACCTGGCCTCTCCAGAACTACTGCTTTCCTACACTGTGCCTTCACATTTAATTTCCCCCCCGCCCTTTTGTTGGCCTTTGATGTATTTCCAGAAAACCCTGTGTGTCATGGCAGAGAAGCACATGGAAAGATGCAGAAGGATTTCACAAAGCATAAGAAAGGCCTTTGTTACCGTTGAGTGCAGCTTTGTCAGTGTGTGAAAAGTTGCTTTTATTCTGAATCTTGGTAAATCATGATTGCAGGTTAGTTACAGTAATGGATATGCATCATTATTGCACTGATTCAGGTAGAAAGCCTGGAGGTGCAGCTGCCTTCCAGACAGGTTGGGGACAGAGGGAAGAAGGGCTGCAGCTGGCTGTGAACCAGAGGCTTGCAGGCATGACTGCGGGGGAGAGGGAGGCAACAAGGAGTAAAGATCTGGAGCCAGATCCTGGTTTCCATGGGATGCAGGCAGGCACGAGGGCCTGGTTCTGATTGCTTTTTTCCACAGTAGGTGCAAGGGGTTGATGGGATCATGGATATGGGGAAAAGCATCCCCAGATGGCAAAGGACCAATAGATACTGAATGTGGGAGGACTTGGCAGCATCGTAGTGGAATTACAGCTCTCATTTGTCAGAGTTCTGTAGGTGAACTGCTAGAATTCAGAATGACTGTGGAAAAGAAGTCTCTGAAACGTGGCAGAGAGGGTGCTGGAAAATGCAAGGCCCAGCCATTGGGTTTGACTAGCAAGACTGTGTTTTGGGAGGGCAGGGAATTTCTCAAATAGGAAATTGCCACTGAGATCATTCTGGCCATGCTTTAATATCTTGGATTTACCTAACTGAAATGTTATTTTCCATTTTAGTTGGTTATGCTCTCATTCATTCACTGTCTAATACAGTGTTTGAGGCTGAGTTTTACTAAGATGTGGCCCCAAGCTGACTGGTGCTTAGGACCAAATGAAGTCAGTGAGTGAGTCCTTAGTGTTTTCAGTAGGAAATTTAAGAGCCTGAATTATTTAAATGTGGAAAACATCAGAGAAGTGCATATTAAAAGTTGTTTATGAAGTGAAAGATGGTTCTCAAAGTGCTCTCTCCTGTTCACCTTCTGTGGGGATGCAGCTGCCCAGAAGTATCTCACTTGTTACAGGCACTGCAGTACTGAATCTGGAGAGATGTGTTTTCCCTCACAAGGCTGTGTGACCTCTGATTTTTGGATCCAGGTTTCCTGGGCAGCTTTGGGAATGCCACACCAAATCTTTTTCCTAGTTTTGAATTGGCTTTGGCTGCTCAGAGCCTGGTAATGTGGTACCATCTGCCTGGCTTATTGAATGTGTGAGGGTGTATAGCTGCTCTGGGAAAAAGGGACATATGGAAAATGATAGTTGGTGAATCCCAGGAAAGAAAAGTCACGGGAAACTACCTAATTACCAAGGCTTAATAGCCAGTGAATCAACAGTGAGGAGCTTGGTCCTGAGGTCCTGTGGCATAAATGCGTGATTACGTTAACGCCCCACTGCTACTGGGATACTTTTGTGTTTACAGGCCATTCTCCCTTATTGCTGGAGGCCTTCAAATCCCAGATAGTCAAAATGTCCATTCAGTGCTGCCTGCTGGGCGTTTAACAAGGGTCCTTGTAACGGGACCCAGTACAAGTACAAACATGAATGAAGAGTGCAGGGGCCACCAGAGCACCACAGGCTGCAAGGTAGCCAAATGGAGGCAGCCGCAGAAAAGCAGGATAAAGTAGACAATGACCCTTGGTGCCTCAAGGCATTGCTTCAAAAGGTGTCAACACCAATTAAATTGTAAAGGCTCTGTCAGCTTCTGAAAAGTTATCTAGGCAGGGACAGAAAGTACAGAATCAAAGGGACTGCAACGAGGTTTTGTGTGTCTGGCAGCAGAGCGGGCGTACACATGCTCCTGGCAGTGTGGGATCCGGCTGGGAGCCTCCCAAAGGCAGAGCCGTGTTTGGAGTGGAAAGGAGCCTGGACAGTTAGTGTGGGGTCTCCTGCGCCGCTGGATTTTATCAACAGCGGGGGGAGTGTTTAATAACATGAACCAAGGTTGCTTAAAGAAAAAACTGCACACTTCTCCTCTGTCGCAGTCAGGGGTTAATACATTTGAGAGGTGGATGCAGTGTCTTCCCCAGTAAATGTGCTTTCTGTGTGCTCTGACCATTTTTAATTTCCTTGCAATTAATAGCAGCTCTCAAATTTGTTTAATTTGTTGCTGTATAAAATTGCTCATTTGGAAAGGAAGTGGTGTTTTAGCAGCCATTATATTTTTGTGGTTAGATATGTATAACTCTTAAATTCTCATTCTGTCTTTCCCCTTTATTTATGGGACTGTGACAGTCTTATCCTGTTCTTAAAATGGTTGGAGGTGCTGGGTGGAGGTTCATGTAGGCATTACTGTGCCCTTATTGATGAGGCTGTAGTGATGCATACAGATGAGTATCATGGTCTTTTCAATGCCACAGTCGAGCTGTGGAGTCTAAGGCACAATGAAAGGGGATGAACACTCAGTTTGGTGCTCATATGTGGTAAGGGGCAGCAGAAACACATCTTCTGCATATAGTGCCTAAATTTCCATGTAAAAAGGTGAAATGCTTCATATATAAAAATAGACGAAATTGTTTGTACTTGAAGAAAGCTTCTAACTCTAGTATTTATTCTTGTTTGCTCATAAAAAAACACTTTGACACAATTTAAAATTTGAAATAAAACAAGGAATTCATACTATTGCTTTTAGTCTAAGAGTTTGCTCACAAAGCATTGTTATGGCAATTCAAATGGCTAAATGATGTTGATATTACTCATCTTTGTAGGTATACACAGCAAATCACAGAGATAGATCATATCTTTTGTACAATGGGTTCTAAATAGGGTATTTTGCCAAATCCAAGTTGGTATAGTAAAAAATTGTTTAATAAAGAAATTGATTTGGGAGCATGAATCTGATTTAAAAGGTTTAAGAATGCAGTTTAAATGAGAAGATACAACACTGATGGCTTATTGCTGTATTATATTCAAGCCTTTTCCTGAAAAGTGGGTGATGGAAAAGTAACAATGGAAATTGCTGGAATACATCCGCCTACCTACAGACAAGTTTTTTCTCTAACTAGAAGTTTAGACAGTGTTTATTTTTCCTTATCTGTTTATTATCATGTTTTTATCATTCTTAGCATTCTTAAATGTCCTTATGCCATGAAAAACCAAAAGGGCACTTTATGATAGAGCTGAAGGACATGTCAGAAATATTCCGAGTCTCTCTTTTTGAGTAACAGCTCAATTTAGCAATTATAATCTTCTGAAACTGAAGCAGAAGAACCTTGGGGGTGGGTGGGAAGTCTGGCTGTAGGGAGCAGTGTTAGGCAAATGGCAGAGGAATGGTGCTGAGGATCCCCTTCTCTGGCCTGCCAAGACCACCAAGACCTGGTGTCTGAGAGGAGAGCAGGTGCATTTTGTACCACCCGTGAAGAGGATTTCACAGGTGTTTTTGGGCAGTTAGCCATGCCCCATGCCTGTCCCAGCTGTGCCGATGGTGAGCAGCAGCTGGGTGGGCTTTGGCACAAATACCCAGCTGATCTCTGAAATCCATAACTGATGAGGGGAAGAGCCTCTTTTCCCGCTCAAAAGAAACAGCTGGCCTTGGCAGTGGATTTCTCTCTGTGCATGAGGGTTTTCAGGCTTTGCATAGGAGTCAGTACAAGCCTTTGGGACTGGCACAGCAGTGCACCTGAGATAGCATCCTGTGCTGTAAGCAGCTGCAATGCACAATATAGCTGTTGACTATATGTATGTGTATACAGCAAGAAGGCTGGGAGGGAAACAGAAGTGTGCTTGGGCAGGTGCTGATTAGTATTTCTCCACAAATGATGATGAAAGACTGGGTTATGCTTTGTGTTAGGAATGAAGACTGAATGTGCCAGAGCTGCCACCTCTGCAGTCGTCAGAGATGCTGCTGGAGAGTTGTTTCCCACAGGTATAACTCCGTAAGAAGTGATAGCGAAGGGGGATAATCACTCCAGTTGTAACTCAGTACCAATTTCATCCTGCCCATTTGTCAACTGTTGCTAGGTAGCTGCCTGGTGGGACTGGAGAAGTGGGATTTTTGTTGACTTTGTCCCCCCACTCTTAAAACAGTGTATTGCAAGTTGCTGTCCTTCTGTGCCAATGGGGAGAACATGTCCCAGTGCTGCTCTGCCACTGGATGAAGGGAAGTGTGACTGCGAGCCAGGCTGTGGTCCTGTCAGCCTCCATGCCTGGGAAATGCTGCAGCTTTCTCCAAACAGTCTGTAAACAAGTTTTAGCAGCCTTCTGCAGTTTACAGAGGAAAGTAAATAGTGTGCAGAAGGCCACCTGATTATGGCAGGAAAGTAAAAATTAGCAAGGTTTTGCTGTGATTTCAGGCAGAATTCCTCAATCTAATGTTGGTTTGCTTTGTACTGATTAATTTTTTCATGTAGAACAAAAGAGCTCAAAGAGAAGATGTTATTTCCACTTAGTGTTTTACTCTATAAGGCAAATTCACTGGAGAATGGTGAGAACTCATTTTTTTTTATTTTTATGTGGTTTTTTTATAATTAATAACATGATCAGCATTGCAATTTTTCCCTTTCTGTGGACGTTGAAACAAATTGTGCAAAGAGATCATGATTTTCCTGCAAAGAAAAAATAATGTTATTTCTTTACAGAATTGTAAGGGTGCAGGCATTCCTCAAAGGTTTAGCAGAATTCTTGCAGCTCTTTCTGGCCGGCGAGAGAAGCACGACCGTGTATTGTCGGTCCACCGGCGGGCGGGGAGCACTCCTGGGTGTCTGAGGGCGGCTCGGAGTCTGCCCTGCCTTTGTGTGGCTGTGCAGCACAGAGCACATTTTACATGGCTGAGTGCATTGTAAACTCTGTCACTTCAGGGTATCGCCCACTTAAACAACATCCTCATCATTTTTCTTAGGAAATGATCTGAGACAAAATATTGAATTATTTAGAGTACCATTGGGAGAGGGAATTGATTCCTTGCTGTATCAGAGAGAAATAGCTGCTCTTTTGAGGCTTGATCCAAAGCCTGAAGAAGCCAATGAGAATATTTCCATTGATTTCAATATGCTTTAGATCATGTGCTTATTCACTCATCAACTATTTCTCTTTAGTTTGAACAAAACAATGCAGCCTTTCATTGCAAGATACTCGGTTTGCTGTACCTAAAAGCAATACATTCTGTCCCATTCTGCTGAATATAAAAAATCACTTACAGCCTGATGAAATAAGCGAGTAACAAAAAGCTTTTTAACATTGCAGAAACTTAAATTTATGCCCTATGCATTTGGAATTTTTGTAACATGGGTCCAACTACCTATGTATGTAAATTTTAAACTCAACATGTGATCTTGTGATAATGTTTTCTTTCTTTGCAATTAATTCCTCTTGTTTGGAATAAGAATATGTATCCTACTTTCTTTCTCTCTAGGCTTTCAGATGTGTTTCAGACTCTTTGCTGCCAAAGGAAAAAGTAGAGTATGCTTTAATTAGTTTCCAATTCCTATCCTGTTCCTGGGAAAGTCAAAATGCAGCACCTATGTTGGAAAGCACTGAAATTTTCCATTTTGACACCAAGTCTGAAAGGAGTATCCAAACTAGGCAAGGCTTCTGCAGCTGCCAGCAGCTTTTCCAGTGGCAAAAGTCATTTTCTTCAATGCCTGACTTATATCTTCTCTTTCCTCATGCTGAGTTTAGCCATCTGAAAACAATACCACTCCCTTGTGTGTTTTCACAAGGGAGCCCAAGAGCAGGTCCGTAGTCCAATCTGTTTGCCATCTTTATAAAATGACACCAAAATGGACCTAACAGAAAATATATAATAGGAAAATAAGTAGCAGTGAATGCCACACTCGACTTTTCATCTCAGGTTGTTCTAGAGTCAGGAGCAAGGCAGATTCATTGTTGGCCACTGGCTGTATACCTGCTTCTGAGCTCAGGCTGCACAACTCACCTGAGGGCTCTTCCAAAGTTGGTAGGAGTGCAACTGTAATTTAGATTAAGAGAAGATGACACTCTTGTTCATTGGCTCAGCCTGTAGGGACTGCTGAGGGCTTGCAGTGGGGTCCAGCTGCCAGGGCAAGTCTTAACCCCAGGGAGGGGACCAGAGCTCTGGCCAGCACTGACCTTGTAGCAAACATGTATTATAGAATTAGATTCTGTTTTTCAGGAGAGCAATTTTTTCACTTTAATAATTTAGTGTTTTCAGTGTGTTTTGCTTCCTGTCTTAAAGAAGGTATTTTCAGCTGTATAATTATTTCCTCATCCAGAGGGACTTCTAAACAGCAGATTTATGCACTCCCAATAATGTTACTCAGGAAATGGGTTGTATCAAATTTTAAACATTTCAAAATATAAAGAAACCATGAAAGCAAGATGAGGTTATCACAGCAGGTACAGAGACAGTGTGTTGAAGTACCACCTGTGAAGACTCCTGCTTTTGAGAGCCATCTCCACAGTCAAAGGCTGGTGAACAATTATGTTCACTTTAAAAAAAAGTACAAAAAGGAAAATAAAATATTGTTGATATTGTCCTATGATGTCTACCTAGTAGATTAATGGGAAGACTGAACTGGGTTGAGGTTATTTTTATTTGCAGGATATCTGAGGCAAGAGTCGAAAGAAGAGAAGCAAAGCATGGTTTCACAAAAATGCCAGTCAATTTTCATAGCCAGAGGGTTTCTGTCAAGGAAAAGGAGAAATAATAGCTTACATAAAATTCTGAATTTTCATAAATATTAAAAAATACCAAAATATCCACCAGAATCAGTCACAGAGTCAGTAACAGAAGCACGTTTACGTCTTGGCACAGGTTCTACTGAAAGCAGATTGATTATTTTTTTGGGGAAGGATGAGAGCGATGGAGATTTTGTCAAGGATTTTGCAAAAGAGACTAAAAGGCTCCAGCTAGCAGCCCTTTCAGCTTCACAGCCACAGGACAAGGCATGGAGTCTGTAATATTGAGATACATGGTTGAGAAATTTTGATAGCCATTTTGGAGGGAATTTATCAGCTTCCTTTGTTAGTGAACTTCATCCCTCAGCTAAGAGCTAGCAGAGAGCTTGTTTCATATTTCAGATGGGATATAGTGTTGCAGAAACTGGGTTATAGCCTACTAGTAGGAAATAAGTATATTGACAGCTTATCAATTTGCCAACATGAAGGGAAAGTGTTCTTGAGGAAAATGAATCTTTCGTAGGGTAATTAATCTTTGAAACCCTACACTTGCCAGAACGTGATTATTTAGACAAGTAAAACAATCAGGATATAAACTGTTAAATAGCACACTGATATTATAGAAGGTTTAATTTTCAGTGTTTTTAATTAAACTCAGAACTAAACAAATTTATTTTTTTTTGGTGTTCCCCCCTCCCCCTCCAGTTTGTTTTATGGTTTTGTTTTGTTTTTAAATTATTTAGCATTTGAGATGATGATTATTTCTGTTACCTCTTTAAATTTAGAACTCACTGACAGGAATCTGTGATTGTTGTAGTTGCTCAAATCTTTCTTGTTAAGTGGATTGATAGTTGCACAGGTAAGAGAGACAGTTTCTTTCTAAGAGCAAGTACAAGGGCAGTTGTGGCAAGACAGAGTGGTGGGTTTATTTTCCTACACCCTTACTGCACAAGCCATCCCTTTCCTCTTGTTTACTCCCCTTGTAGAGACTAAGGAAATCAGAACAGTTTTAAAAACAAGCTGACGAACCTGGTCTCCAGGCTGCCTTTATTCGGAGCATTATTTTTCCCCAACTAATTGTCTCTTATTTAGAATTTTCTGTTGATTCTGGTGACAGAATTTTTAGCATTTAAATGAACTATTCTATGTGGGTACATAAGCAGACTGAAGTTAGAGCAAAATAGCTTTATTATAAGACTTGATTTATTATTTCCTTGCAATATGAGAGTAAGAAGATTATACAACCTAAAAATTTAGAGATGTACGTATGTGTGTGGATAACTAGTAAGGAGTCAAACTGGATTTACTGGGAGTCATCAGGGTTGATGGAGTCAGGTCGATGCCACTGGCTCTGCTGAGATCTCCTCTTTGGGTAAGAGCCTTCAGGGCCAGGTAGTGCCTAAGTGTCTTGGCAGCACATAGCCAGTTCTCTTGTTTGTTTGCTTGTAAAATTTCTCCTTAAAAAAGAAAAAGTTCAGAGCATTAAGTGGAATTAAAAATCTGTCAGTGATTGATATTTTTGTAAATATAGAAAAAAATGGAAGATAATATTACACTCAGAGACATGTGTCATCTTTATTATTTTTTTCCTTTATTAGTCTATATTATAAACTTCAGTAAAACTGTGATTAGCCCTGGCTGTTTACGTATCTTGGCAGCTATTGATAGATACTTTGTTATCCATTTGTAAGCTTAAAAAGTTAAATAAATGAGCTGAAAATTGGGTATTTATTTTACTAATGCCTAGTATACATTTATATTTGGTAAACTGGAATCATACCTGCGTTTGTTGTGTTTTTAGGACAGCGTTCCTCTCTGTACTTATAGATGTTAACTTTTTGGATAACATTCCAATTTTAAATTAAAATAGTATCAGGCAGTCTGACAGGCATTTTGACAGGGATGCAGTTACCTTTAGTTCCTTCCTTCCCACATAGATGTAAATACCTCTATATCAAAGAGAACTATATTGACTTAACTATGGAGTTTTGGTTTTGGATTTTTTTTGTTCGTTTGTGTTTTTTTGCATATATGAAATAAATTATATGGGGAAAGTTTGAGACCCTTGCTGAATAGATGCTTCACAATTTACAGCAGTGATTTTGCCTGTGAACAATGGTTGAAGTTCTACATTGTAGCTGTTGGTTATTAGAATAATTTTGGCTCAATCATCTGTTTCCTTTTATTGTCTTAAATGCAATTATTTTTGTTAGAATCTGCAATTAATGAGGTTGCTGAGTTGACATGACTTGATCTTGGAAAATATTTCATAATTACAAATATTCCTTGATCCATCCTCCTATTTTTGGCACGTTCAGCCTTAGGATTTTACTTGTTATTTGTTGATGAATAATATTCAGATTAGGTTGGGTCAACACTGCTGATTTAGACACATTGCAGTTTTCAGAAATATGACTCCAAATTTTTTGCTGCTGGAGTCCATTTCTGGAAAGAGAACAGGATCATTAACTGGCAGGAAATGGCATAGTTGCATTGAAAACAATTTTCATTAATTGATTATCTGACTGATTCTGTTTCCAGTCTTGGCTCGTGCTTGGACCAGATGCAATATTATCTCTCAATATAACTCATGGTTTAATTTTACTGAAACGATGTCCCTAAGAAATTTCTATTTGTGCAACAGACTTAGTATTTATCTATCTGTCTTGTTAAAATCTAAAATAAATTGTGGCAATCCCATCCCACATTCAGGAAAGTGTCCTATTTTTGGTCTCCATGCCAACTCTCTGGAGAAGTGTCTACTATTTTGTACCATCATTATGAGTACATTCTCTTGTTACAGATAATAAACCTGCTCTCCTTTCTGCCACCCTAGTCTATTCATTGAAGAATTGTTTCATTTTTTACAACACTAATGTTATTCTCACCAGCTTGGCAACCCTAGGATAATAGCATAAATCAGTGAATTATTATTTTTGTTTAAGGCATTTCTAATTTTTAATTAAAAAGAAAAGTCAGACTCTTGCTGATCACCTACAGGATTGTGACTCTCCATGGTTACCTGTCACTCAAAGAGATCTAGCTCTGAGGAATGCTAATTAGCACTGTTAAAGCACTGGTAATTGAACTGTGGAGACAGCCTGCAGAAGGAGGCTGTTTGCATTCAGCACTGTTTTGCCATTTAAATGGACTAGTACAGTCATGAAGGTACGGTGGATAAAAGCAAAAAAAGCACTCAGGCTGTAATTTTTCATTTTGACTTCAAAGTTGTTTACCAAAGTGTTTCCTAGAAACGAGTGCCCATACCAAAAAAGTGTCATGTGTAGCAACTTCGCTGACAACCTATGCTGAAAAAGTGCGCAATGCCCTTCATCTCTTGCTTTTCTTGTTGCCTGGAGCAGCTGCTTGTAGCAGTGGTGCTTGAGATGCTGCCTGGGATGACCCACACTGCTCCCTGCTCAGTGCTGGGGTTCCAAGCAAGAGATTAAAAATTAAGGAAGTACCCAATTTAAAACAAGCTGAAGAAAACCCTGAAGGAAGATAGTCTTCACGCCTCTTTTCCAGGTATTTCACTCCCAGTGCCATGCTATCCATTTCTCCTGGAGCAATGCACCATCTGTCATGGATTTGATAAAAATGTTTTAGAGGTTTGCTGAGGTGAGGCAGAATATCTCTTGGTGCAGTAGAAGTGAAACCCAAGACCTCTATCAGAAGTGCAGGCTGATTGTCTGGAACCTTCAGATGGGCCTGGTTTTTAAACTAAAGGCAAATACTCCGCGTCTCTTGAGGATCTAATACTTTTCTGAAAAGTACCACAAAAGTGAGGTAGCCATGTTGTGCTGATCTAACATGTCTGTCATCTCTTTGCTTGTGCAATCTCTTTGTCTTTTTCTGTTGTACAACTTGATGTCTCAAGCTATTCTTTGTGTCTTCAGTGAGTTGCATGTTTGTTTAGTTTAGCAAATAAGAACAATCTCATTCAGAAGTATAAAGTTGTATGGTTACCTTGGTCTTTAGATTGTGATGTGACACTTTAATGAGTCATGCATTTAGATACTTTGAGACTAATGAATACTGGTTTTAAAATGTGTCATTCAGCTAATAGAATCATAGAATTAGAATATCCTGAGTTGGAAGGGATCAACAAAGACCATCGAAGTCCAGCCCCTGGCCCTGCACAGGACAATTCCAAGAATCACACCATGTGCCTAAGAGCTTTGTTCACATAGATGAAATTAGATTGTTTTCTGTTTATTAGATATATATAGTATTTTAGCACATATAGCACATTTTAGTACCTGTAAGATCATGACTTGATAATTTGATTATATAAAGTGAATATTTGCAGCATTTGACAGTTACACCTTATTAAGTTGTGAATATTTCAGAAAGATGCTAACTTAAGCATTTTAGGATACTTCTGTGTTAAAAAGCTAATACAATGCAGAAAGTTTCCAGGTGTTATCCTCACTGGTGACTTAAACTTGAAATTCCTTTTCTCTTAAATGTAGGATCCTATCTATTCTCAATGGATAAAACTGACTCCAAATCTCAGTGAGTCCAGGATTTCACGCAGACATTTCAGTGTATGAGACTGTTAGATGGATAAAGGGTTATCTTTATATATCCAACCTTTGTGTTTATTAATCCCAAACTATTACTGTGTGAGATATTACCATTTTTATTTTTTTTTAATTTTGCAGCTTTATGGAGAACAGTATAGATGGATATTTTCCATGTTATGGAAAAAAAAAAAGGAGGTTGATATTTTTATGCTCCCGACTGACCTTAAGAACTGTGTGCCAACATGTTCTTACCTTTCTCCATTCTTCCTATTGGGATGTACTAGCACATTCACCATGGTTTTTTTCCTCACGGGCATTTCACAGGATGCATCATTTTTTCTAGCCTGCTAGCTGTGGCCTGTGCCAGCAGGATGGAGGACACACACACCCCTTTTCATGTGATTTACACTTTTCTAGTCAAAAATATTAGGGCAAAAATTTATATCCCATGTTGCCTTCACTAGTATAATGGCACATCACTGGCTTTTATTCTGAATCATCTTGGACTATTTTCTTGGAAGCAGTGGCTTTTTTCACTTATTTGCAGGTTGGGTTTGAAGCGGGTAAGGTCTATCACTTATGTCATGATGTTATCTGTTTAACCTTCGTGTTTCTTGTGATTCTTTGTCTCTGAAATGCTTCAGGCATGCCAGAACCCCTGTGAAATATGGGCAGGGTGCAGTGTGTATTCAATACAGAGTGTCATGCAGGATCCAGTCCCAAAATGAAGGGCACTGGGCAGCTGAGCTCTTGATGGGGCATTTTGCAGCATGGCATGGTTCCCCCAGTTGTGATGTCAGGCCAACCAGTGTCCACTGTGGAACGTCCTGTCTGGCATGCCTCATGGATGCTGTGGGGATGTGGGGTGCTTGCTTTGCTGCTTCTCACTGTGGCTGAGGACCTGCTGGAGTATCTGGCAGCTGTACCCATGTCCCCGTGTGCTGGCAGTCACCTGAAAATAAGAAGGAAGATTGCCCCTAGCTGCCATCTGTCAGTTAAGCAAGCAAAGAAAATCAATCTTGGAAAACAATGCTCTGACTTAGCTGCCCCAAAGGAAGCCTGAAGTCATTTTGACAGTCTAGGCATCTAGCCCTCAAATATATGACACTATTGATCCCCTAATTTTGAAAGCCCCCTAGTTATGCCATAGGTTGGTTCCTGTGGAGACCACATAAAGCCTTTACTGGAATAGGGGGCCATGAGAGATGCTGAGAAAGGAATGGGGGAGATGCTGTATTGGAGTCTCCAGAGGTACATGGGTTCTCGTGACCCAGTGGCTGGCTGGGAGATGCTACTGTTTCTGCAACAGCCCATCATGCTCTGGATCAGTGACACAGCACAGCTCTTGGATTTTGGTGAGGCTCTTAAATACACAGTTTGGGTTTTGAGACTAGATCAACACTGACCTATCAGTAAATAGATTATAATATCTACTCAATCAGATAGAGCACATTCCATTTATCTAGCAGGATAAGGTAGTGTAGTAAGACCTATGGAGATTTGGGATGGCAGTCACCACATGCTTCTCTGCAGCACTGCAGGTAAAATGCCATGCTGAATCAAAGAACTTCCTCTGTAGCCTGAGAGAAACAGTATTTAAATGTTTTTGCTCTTCTTCACCTGTCTCTGGAGAATTACACCACTTAGATTCACACAGAGGACCTCAGTTTTGAGCTCAGATAGTTTCTAAATATGCAAACCATTTGCAACTGTCAACAGCAGATGCACTGAACAGAGGAGACATATTTGCGTGGGGAATGTGGTGGTGTGGAACGCTGGAGCAGTAGATGTCTTGGTTTATTTTAATCAGTGTTAAGAAAAAGTATTTGAATTGGCAACATTAGGAAAATATTGGTGCTACTGACAAACCCAAAGGCAAAAAGCACAGGTGACTTACCTGCTGCCACTCAACATCTGAAAACCAGAGATGAGATGCAACATGTCTTAAACCCATGCCTAGTTTGTTAGCCTAGTCTAACAGCCTGACATGTAGGCTGTTAACAGAGACATAGATAATCAGATAAAGAAATCTGATGGTAAAATATTTGTATCTACCTAGTTTTTTCCAGTGCAGAAAAACCTTTCACTCCTTAGCAGTTGTCTGCAAAGGGAAATTTGCTCTTATGATTATATCATTGTAATAGTTATATTGCATTGAAAGCAATTTAACATGAACTTCTAATAAGTACTTCAGTACTAGGGAGTTGCATCTGTGTGAGTGCAGTGAGTTAGTCCTCAGTTACAGCAATATAATTGCCTCAGTAAATCTCCCCTACATTGACAAACCCTTAGACAAGTCAAATAGTAGCCATTTCCCACAAATAGATATGTTTCAGGATACCAACTTGACTCCAGTGCCAATGACACTAAGAACTGCATTTTTGAGCGATGGTAAATGCAGATTCACTTAAAGCAGCATGTGGCTGGGTTTCATATCTGCTGTGTGGTGTGTGGCTGGGTGCCTTGTTTTGTGGCTCTATAGGAAAAGTCAATACAAAGACACAGTTGGTTTTGAACCAGCAGCGAGTTTTCGGTACTTTTATACCAGATGAAAGGTTGAAGTGTGTCCATTTAATATGAATACACAGAGGATGCTGGAGGCTGGGTCCTTCGCTCATGTACATTAGTGTTGCCCCATTCTCTTTGGTGCAGTTGACTTATTGTTGTCACTTGATAACATGTTTTATTTCTCTGGCAAAAAGCTGTAAAAGCCTTCTGCTTTTGCAAATGAGCACTAAGTAACTGTACCAATCAAAGAAAAAGCTTAATATGAGCATTAAGAAACTTTTCTCTTCTAATTGTAAACAAACCTAGGTTTACTTACATGTATGTTTGTATTCTCTTATCAGTGGGATTTTTTGAAACAGTTTGAGATAAGATGGACTGAATGTACAGGGCATCCTCAGCTGTTATATGCAACAATACTGCCCAGAGATAGCCTACGTGCCTATATCCCATCCTGCTGAGACCTGTCAGGCTCCAGAGACGTATGTGCCTCTGTGCTTAGAAGGCTATTGCCTTACCTGCCAGCCTCATGTTATTTGTTATCCTGTTCTAAATGAGTCCAGTCCAGCAGTGAGAAGGAAATTGCAATATTTAGAGTTGTTGTGTCCCTCAAACTACTGCTTTTTGGGGTTCATGCAATGGTATAAGTGTTCCCTGGTAGATGATTTGCTGAAGGCTGTTGGGCAGCTGGACTTTGTTGTGGTGTGCTGTGGGTAGCATGCTGCAGTGAAAGAGTTCCTCACCATCGACTGCTGTGCTGGGAGAGGGATACCAGTCCCAGTCGCCTGGTTTTCTGTCCCCCAAGATGCTCCCCCACAGCTGAAGTAAGCAGGTAAAGTATGTGACTGCAGTGGGTGTTAGCGCATGCACAGCTGCTCTGCACTGGAATATTTGCATTTTGGTCTTCATTCTGTGTCATTAGAGCAGATCTTACCCCATCACCTTTAATACTGAAAAATTTAGCCATTTGATTTGAATATCACAATTCTTCTTCTGATTGTTAAACCATTCCTAAAATAGACTTGGAAGCCAATTTGCAGTTTTGTCCCTGGAGCTCTTACACTGGCGGTGGGACAAAGGGCTTTGTGTCAAACAAAGATACCTACCTCCAGCACCAGGCTCAAAGAAAAAATGATAATAAAACACTTTTAAGAATGCATTTCACACGTTATCCTTAGTGTGAATTGTTTCTTACACTGTGAACTTTTTGGACTGTAGGACTGAGAATTTTCCTTCAAGTCTGTACTGGTTTACAACCGATAAAGGTCTCAGGGCAAAGATGGCAAAGCTTCTGCGCTGAACCCCAGAGAACATGGAAATTGAGCTCTAATGAGGACGTCTGTCCTGTGACAGCTTTCCCAGCAAAACAACGAACGGGCCGTGCTCTGGTTGAGAACTAGAAAGCCCGAGGGGATTCTAATGTGGCATGTACTCACTTCCTGATTAACTATACCTGCTGAAAAAGCTTTTTTGTTCTTGGGATCTTATGAATTGCTCCAGTCTGAAGGATTACATTACAGAGCCGTTCATGAGTATGGCATTTCCTGGAACATATTTAAAGAAATATGGTGCAAGTGCATATATTGGCGTACAGTATTCAACCTTCCTGTAAATGAAATATTACCAAACCCAGAAATCAACTCCCAACCAAGAAAAAAGCCCTAAATGATTAAGGGTCTCTGAGGTGTCTAAAACTAGGTGTGGACTATGTCATAAAATTCATTTTGTTAGTATAATACTTTCAACTTTGTTCTGAAATCTGAGTTCACATCGTCTTTATACAGCTATATGTTTTCTAGGTTATTGCCGACACCAACTCAATGTTACTTTTGAGGAGTTAGATGCTTCTTTGCAATGAAATGCAGAATTTAGACAGACCATCCACAGCTCTGCAGTTGCACAATTGGAAGATGTTTGTTCCTCTCAGGTTTAACTCACCAGACTCTGGTATTAACCTGTGGGAAAGCTCCTATGGTTTTGTGAATATACTTTAAACCTCTGGCTTCACCAGAGCCCCAGTACCCATTGAAGATTATTTTTCTATTACTAGCAGATAGATGTTTGCTGAGCCTGGTGAGATTTGTTTCCATTATCTTCTGTGACTGGTGGGTTGCAGTCATTGCTGTATCTGCTGCCAGGTGACTTCTTTCTTCCTGTGCCTTGTGCAGCCCTGCAAGGGGAGATCCAGTAACGCTGCAGCAGTGAAGGAAAATGTGGGCTGAGAAGGGCTGCAGAGGGACTCTGTGTTTTGGAGCAGTAAATGTGAGACAGAGAATGTGAAAGAAAACTTTTTCAGACTTTTGCTATAAATGAAAATACGTAAGTTTCCTGAGAGGAGGTCTGGTGAGCTAAAAGCTGTTCACAAGGAAGTATCCTTGATAATTTTAAAGTGAGTGAACTGAAGAGACTTGTGGATTTGGTGGGGTTTCTTATCAGCAGAGATAGTGGCTAAATTGCAATACATATCTGTTTCATTTGACCTTGTTTTCTTCATGTGCAATATTAAGGAAAATTCACACATAACGTTTACATTTGTCAGATAAAATTCTCCCTGAATTACTTAGCTCTGCTTCCACAGGCTGAACAGCAGAGCTTGCAGTGATAGCACTGCTTCAGGCTTGAGATCAGTCATTGCTGCTCTCTAATGTTATAGAAGCTATCTAAACAACAACCAGCTGCAGGTACAGGAAAACTGGACATATCAGCAGTTGTGAAAACCATAGACTGGTGCTAAAGGCACGTCCCTCTCTGCTGAGTTGCAGGGGTGGCAGCAGGGGGCTGTCAGCCTCATGGATCCCCAGTGGGAATCAGTAGACCATGCAGAGGTACATGCACACTGGGTGCCTCAAAGAGGTGTTTCAGTCACTAGCCTAAACATTGCCTCTCTGGCTAAACAAAATTTCTGATGATATCCTACTAATACTGACATGCATAATGTTAATTTTCCAAAGCCTTGCCAAAGGGAATTGTTTTCTACTTTTAAGCAGATAGTTTTAAAAATATTGTATCTGACTTTAAGCTGGTAGAAAATTGTGTAGAAAATCTGTTTTGTTGGGAGAAAACTATATGGGGAGCAGTCCCACGTTGTTAAGAAGTGTGAGTGAATGGCATAGATTTGTTAATACTGCTGCAGGACACTTTATTCTTGCTACTGAATTGCATAACCTCAACTCCCTACTTTTGTTTGTTTGAGCAGAGCAGTATTTCAGGCTGACTAGCAAGCAGGTGGTGGTTCCTGTTTTGTAACTTACTCTTCTGTTACAACTAGGCACAGGAGGCTGGTTTGGAAAAGACATTGCAAATGGCTTACAGACACTTTGGCACCAAATGAGAATTATGTCTCATACTATGAGAATTAGAGAACTCAGGTTTTTGTTAAGATTCCACATTCCTTGATATGCAACCCCAAGTTAATGATGTCTTGCTGCAACATGGACACAGCCCCATAAATATCAAGAGCAGCAGTATTGAGGAATCTCCTTGCAAGCTCAGAGGCTTTGCAATGGGACATCCGCAACAGGACTATACTAATTGCTTGCAACCTTTCCTTCCATGATGTTTTGAATCTAAATAAATAGCAAGGAGAAATAGGAGAGTGGGTTCATACCTGAATGGATTTGAGTCTGAAGCTTTTCGGAAAACAGGGCACCGAGAGTCTGCCTATGAGTGCAGTTAGTTTTCTAGTGTTAAGTAATTGCTGTTGCCACTTCCATTTTGCAGGCAAGAGATGGGAAATCTAAGTAAAAATTCAAGATTAAAATTTCAATGTCTCTGACAGAGCTGAAAGCACGGAATAGGATTTCTGAGCTTGGTTTGACCTGAGGCATGGTCTGAAGAGGTAGGGAGGTGGTGGCTGCACACCACCAGAAGGAAGAGGCATACAGAGGTATAAAATGAGCAGTGTCCACCACCCCTATGTATTACTGCATCAAAAGGAATTTCACAAATCTACAGCCAGCCTGAAGCATTGCTCCCCAGACGTAAGTGTTTCTTATTCGATATACTGAAGCACTAAGGTGCTATACTTGGATCTTAAGCTTATTTACCAAGACTTTGGAATACTACTGTTACTTGCACAGGTCTTTAAACTGTTCCCAGCACAAATCTGGGAAAGGCAATATCAAGTTTTAGGTTTTCCATCTGATTTAAGCAAGTGGTTTGTCTTCATGTCAGCCTGGGAGGATGCAGTAGCTATCAGTCAAGTATCAGACAAAGCTGATCCTTTTGGTTTTCCCTTTCCCCCACAGCTTTTTCCCTGCCTGCGGAAAACAGCTCTTACCTGGCAATAGGGCTGGAGCTAAGGTTGTGCCTCTCAGGTTACAATCCTACATCTCTCATTGCTCTTTTCCAGCCAAAAAATCCTTTAGTGGCCCATGTAAGCTGGAAGAGTATCCAAAGGAAAGGATGCTCAGGTGCAGACTACCCTGCCATGATGGTTTGAACATACTGTTAAAGGGGCAGGTGTGGTTTCAGGGTTCCTCCTGCCCCTCTAGAGAATGGTGTTATTACCAAGAAGTGTGTAAGTGGCCTACATAAGCTCCTTCAATTTATAGCAAGTAATTATTTTCCTTTCTTATTACAACCATTTGGAAATGAATTACACTAGTACAGAAGGAGGCTAGGCAGGAATTATGCTTTTCAACAGACAGAGCAAAAAACAGTTGCATTTGAAGCAATCCTCCTGTTGTTTTCCAGACCAGTTTTCAGACTGAAAACCAGCTGAAGAGTGAGACTACAGCTGAACATGAAGTTGTACAGCCCATGATTTTTAGTAGAGCCACAAGCGATTTTGCAGGTTTCCCATCAGTGTTTTGGTGGTACAGACGGCAAGACCTCCACAGGGATTTGCTCCAGGTCTTCCCCTGTGCCTCCAGCATGTGTTATAGGAAAGCCTGGGATATCTGAGCCTCAGGGATGATTTAATTCCTTGATTCTGCCCTGTCATTTAATCTCCATTGTTCTGCCTTTTCCCTGCGAATATGGCTTCTGACAGTATGTTCACTGCCTTCTCCGTCAAGCTCACTTGTGCCTTGCTCCAGGGACAAGTGACATAAAGCCCTTCTTGCTCAACAAACAAGGCCCCTTGTGCTGCCATTACAGAGCTCTGACTGAATGCAAAACCCAAGCTGGTATTGCTCATGCTTAATCAATTGTGTCACCGCTGAGGTATTGGTAATTCCTGAGTTGTGTCTGGTAGGCAGGCTGGGAAAATAGTAAGGAATGACCAGGAAGAAAAATCACTTTGCATCAACCAGACATACAGTCTGAGGTGGCAAAAATTTACAGCATCTCCTCCTTGGGCCTGATACAAGATGACACCATGCAATGCAAGGTAAGCTCATCTTTTTACTGTTGTGTTGCTTTCGTCTCTAAATTTTAAACATCAGAGTTTTCATGTCTGTGCCATGGTTGAAACTGTTGATTGAATGATCTCTTCTGTTGGCAAAATTTCTGCGCTTCGCATGGTAAAGCTATTGCTTCTCAGAGCAATACTTTGGTTACTGCAGATTTTAATTACCACTCATAGAGAAGAAGATAAATGGAGCTTGAAGTCCACAGCATTTAATCTAACCACAGACAACCTAACTATGCCTGTTACTGTGCTTAGATGATGTCAGAAGCATACTATTTACTTAACCTATAAATGTCACTAATGTGATTTGTGCCTCTGAAGATGATTTGGGGAGAAATTGTAACACGCAGCAGAAGAAAGAAACCTTTAAGGAACAGATGGACAGGCAGGATTTTCACACTCACTGTTCATATGTAAGAGTATGGGGAGCCCATATTTAAGGCAGCAGATTTTTGCTGGGGGTGAGCACATCTTGCACATCACTTGGATGTGCACAGGAACACACCTTCTCATGGCACTTGGTGCCCGCCAGCGAAGCCCTGTGGGAGCCCAGTGGGCGAGAAGAGGTGCCAGGTTGGGTGCCAGCTCTGTGCCTGTCAAGACAGTTGTTTTCTGTTGGGTGGAGGAAAAAAAGTCTCATAAACTCTTCCCCACTTGTCTGCTCCCAGCCTCTGGCTAGCTGGGTGGACTCTGGACCCCTGCGTGAATCTGTGCTCGTGCAGCAGTGGAGCAGAAGCCCCAGGTGAGGCTTTCCAAATGCCAGTTTGACCTCTGGTGCTGCATCTGCAACTCTGCTTGAAGCTTCTCCTTGGAGTTTCCTAGTGGGTTGCTCCTGGGTCCCCCTTTCAGCCCAGGGGGAGGCCTTCTGCTCTAGAGGTGCTGTTGTGTAGAGCTTGGGGAGGGCTAAAGGAAAGTTGGGATTTTTTGATATATATATATATATATTATTTTTTTAAAATTCTTTTAATCATTTCAGGTTTTGGTTTTCTTTTTTTCCCCCAGTCTGACAGAAGGCCATGAGACAATGTAGGTCAGTGACAGGGCAAGGCTTGGGACATGCAGGTGTAGTTGTGCTTTGTGCATCAGGGTGTCACACAGTGTGCTCCACAGCCCGTTTTATTTTTGGAAGAGTGGCATGAGGGGAATGTTACACCCCCTGAATTTAATTCCCCATTTATGTGTGTCAAGTTGGGTGTATGCTTCCCCCTCCCTCCCCTTTTCTGGGGGATAAATTTATACATCTCTCTGGTCTGCATCCTGTTTGACGAATTCATGGTGCCATCTGCTGATTAGAGATGGAATTAGCACTAAGTCCTAGTTGGGGATAGCATTCTCCACTATCTGTTTCAAAATAAAATTTAATTATGTGATGATTAAGCAACATATTTAAACACAGAAAGCACCAAATACTTGGATTTTTTTTTCCTCATCAGAAAAGGTCAGTGCCTCTAAATAACCTTGACTACTTTGTCATATATGCCTGTTTCTTCAGAAGGCTGAATAAGGTCCATACCTCCAAAATATCACCCCAAAAGTACCATGGAGTCTGAAAGATTTCTCCTCGCTCCTATGCTCAGAGCATTTGTACACCCTGCTTTCCCCCTCAGCTTTCAAAAGCATTCTGAGCTTTTGGGAAAACAAGAAGATTATGGGCCTTTTCAAAAAAACGGCAGTAGCCAAAACCAGCAGACCAAAATGTTATATTTTGAGTTTATGAAGCAGAAAAGTTTTTCCCCTTTTATCTGTAATCAGCAATATTACACAATATGATCACATGGCCAAATCTGCAACTTAAAAAACCCCCGAAGAGACAAGTAGTGAGTGGGGGAAAGTTTGTCTTGACTGTCTTTACTGACGATATTTCTGAATTTCAGATTTCCAAAAACCCCAAACCTTTTGACTGAGAAACAAGTAAATAACTTGTTGTTTCTACTGATGGTACATGACCAGTGATGAGCTTTGCACCTGCAGATGTCTCCTCCATCTGTCTCACACTATTATTGTCTCTTCTGTGTTGATTGCTCTTCTCTCCTAAACTATCTATTTCTCCTGAAGCATCCTGCTCTTCAGGAGTTTGTTTCCCATCCCTAGGCAGATGCATGCTATCACCAACCTAGCAATCTGGCAGCCGACACAGTAAATGGGGTATGGGGCTAGAATCAGAGATCCAGGACACCTCCATCCCCAGGTGACTCTTGACTTTGGATGGGCTCTCTGTGAAGAGTGGGCAATAGAAAATGTGTGGGAAGCAAGTAGAAACATCTTTAAAAAGTATATAAGTACTTCACTGAATGCAAAAGGTCTGTGAGGCTTGATTTAGATACATTTGCTTTGCTTCTGAAATATCTAGTTCTTTTTGTTGTAGAAGAAAACACAAAATGTGTCCAAAATGGGAAACGTTTTCCCCATATGCTTTTAAAACACTACCCCTTTTCTGTCCTTTTTCTGTAAGCACAGTGATTGCCCTTAATAGCTTGCTAGTGTTCCTAAGGTTAATAGATAAAATAGATAAGAGATAATAGTGTTCCATGTAGCGGTGCTTTAGGGAATACTGTGAATATTGAGGTAATTGGGGAAGTCTGTAATGGGGAACTGGGGGTCACTGAAGAGGAGTCAAGGTAAGATTAGAAAAGCTGAGCTGCAAATCTCCAGAATACTTAATAAAGGTCAGAACTAGGGGCCACCAGATCACTTTCTCTTGAAACACAGAGTCAAAGAAAGAGAAGGGCAGAATTAGAGCAGTACTCATGATTTCTGACTTCTAATTGTTGTGTAGATATTGTTATTTTAATAAGATTAGCCAGCAGTAATGACAAAATAGTAGACTCTTCCCTTTATATATCTGACAGATTAGTCTGCCTACCAGAAGTGCAGTGGCATGCCTAGACATGGGCATGAGAGATAATAGATTGGTTAGGAAATAACTTTGGTGGTTTCCTCCTCTCCTTGTACAATTAGGTTCAGCTTTGCACAAACTGTTAATGGTAGGTTGTGGGGAGCCAGCTACAAGTTACAAACTGGCTCAAATCATGCTGTAAATGGACAGCCAGTATTTACATGAAGAAAGTTTGGAATTTGAAGGGTCATTATTTTTAATCCAGGTCATACCTGTTAAATTAAAGTATTTTGGTAAAAACAATACAAGTGTTTTGTTTTGTTTTTTTTTTTAAATAATTTTCTAATCCCACCCCAGGGATAAACTCATGGTATATTTTTACTTTCTACCAAGTGCAACAGGGATGGATTAAAACTACCTACCTACCACTTCCCAATTTAAAAAAAGGCTAATGCCCTGTTTCAGCCTGTCCCACTTTGCAGTCTAAGCTGATTTTAACAAACATTTTTTTTTCAAATTGCAGGAGTTTTGGTACAGCTATGCCAACGTAAGCAGGCTGTAAAAGTATTGTTGTGTCATACTTCAGGAAAGTCAGATTCACATGTGCTATAGTGGGTGATGCTCTGAGTTAGTTCATCACTGCCCACTCATGTGCAGCAGACTTGCAGACTGGCTCAAGGCAGGGATCACTGTTCCTCAGTTGTTCTGTTGCATCAAATCCTATCTAGTAATAATCTGTGCTTGATACTCCTGGGTACCACAGTCATGGACCAGCACTACACTGAGGGTGTGACTTGGAGCTGAGGTTGGAGGGGAGGATGGTTTCTGTCTCCAGGAGTTTGTAGCACAACATGGCAGCAGAGTAATAGGGATATTAGAAAACAAAAATATTAAGATGCTGTTGGGTAATGTGATAATCAGGAGCCTCATAACACAATGTGGTTTGTGGTTGTCATGCTCTTTCAGTAGGATTATTAGGAGTGTGGAGGAGGAAAATAAAGTGATATAATGTGTGTCTATGATGAAGTCCTGATAGAGAAAAAGAAAGCATGAAGATTCTGATTTGAATAAGAAATTAGAGGATGGAAGCTGGATGCATAAGGTAATGAGAAATTAAGGAGTTTATGGTGGGAATAAATTAGGATACATATTAGAAATAAAGAAAAGCAGTAAGTAAGTAAGAAATCAGGAAAATTTTGGAGAGTTTATCTTTTTGGGGCTTTTTATTCTTCATAATGACACTAACGGCTATGAAAAAGAGACTAACCAACAAACCAATTACTATGACATCTGCACTCTCTTAGTGTGCTAGATACGTTTGATTTGAACAAGGATTCTGTGAAGGGGAGATGAATTCAATATTTAGAATTATGGAGAAATGATTTTGAGTCTTTCAGTAACATCAGCAGTGTGATCTTTGGAAACAGGCCTTCTCTGTCTCGTTTGTGTTAGAGTAAATACAGATCAAAAAATATAGGGTACCTCAATGGTTGGTGAAAGCCATTGCAGTGCAGAGGAGCTGAATATTGCACTTCTAGTGATTTCCTTAGTGCATTAGCCTGAGGCTTTAAGTCAAGAACTGGACCTCTGACAAACCCATGCTGTTGGAGTGTGTTTCCTCTCATTTATAGGTCTCTGTTCAGACTGCTCTTTCAATTCCCAGCTCTTTCAAAGACACGCTGAAGTCTGGGCTCCAGTAGTAGCCTGTAAGGTCAGCAGATGCTTGTGTGTTGTACTGATGTTTATTCTATGCAAACATTTGTAAGTACTTCAGTGCCAGTTTATGGGCTGACTTCTGTACTTGGTTGCTGTTAGTACTCTGCAAGGTTCCAGTCTCACAAGAGCAGCTGACTGGAAGCAGGGCACTGAGATGCAAACTCAGAAGTGCTTGTTAGATTGCACACACCTTCAAATGGATCTTCACGTCTCACATAACTGAAGTTTATGAGACAAAAGAATAGTTGAAAGAGTTGGAACCAGTCACAGGGGGATGAGAAAACAAAGAGGCTCATTAAACTTTGGCTGCAACTCAACTCTAAGCTGCATAATGCCATTTAATGCTTTGAATTTTAATTGCTACCTTAACTAGTACACATCTAATCATACCTTTTCCCACCTGGTATTAGAGAATGAATCTCAAGTTTAATTTAAAGCTCCACAAGATTTTGAGGAATGCTGGCATCCATGTTTGTATGTAGGATAGAAACTTGCTCAC
Source organism: Formicarius rufipectus (assembly GCA_013399695.1). NCBI lineage: Eukaryota > Metazoa > Chordata > Aves > Passeriformes > Formicariidae > Formicarius > Formicarius rufipectus. Next base: position 2,144,000 of record VXAU01006133.1, on the reverse strand, counting down.
CATTTCAAGGAGAGGAAAGATATTTTCACTCTGAAGCACACAGGGGACTTTATTTTACCATCCACGAAGCAATTAATAACATATTAGTATATATGACTGCATTCAATATTTGCTGACAAGTCCACATGCTTCTGTGTAGAACATATTTTTGACTGAATACAACATCTTTCTTAACCACCAAAGAGTATAAATATTGGTCTTAGTGCTTGAACGAGTCACATCTCAAGCAAGTGAATAATTTTTAAACACCATGCTATACTGTGGAATTACTGAATTTCTGTACTGATTAAAGCTGCAACAAATTTTCCTGTTTTGCTGAACATGGCTGTACCTATTTGTTCTGTGCAAGCAGACTGTAGTCCAGAGAGTATTGCAGTGTGCTTCATGATGAGTTCTCTTTATCAAAGTTACTCTCCTAGAAAATAATAAAGCATCACAATTTAAAGCTTGAGTCAATTGAAAAACTTTTAATGGAAAGTTCTCTCAGAATGTACCAATCTTCCTGAGACACACTCCCACTTGGAAATTCTCTTCAGTTCTCTAGTGTGCCCTGCAGTCTGTGTCATTGAGAGTGGGCTATTTTAGGTGGCGAAGTGACTGCACACAGACCTAGCACAAACTGTGACCATGCGCATCATTTTATTCTTGTGCCTTTTTAGTCTAGCATATCCCTCTGTCACAAGGAGTCTTTCTTGCTCAGTCTGGTTTCAGATAGGAGCAATAGCATCAGTAGAGCAGCAGACATGCTGGCACATTATGGAACGGCCAGCACAGTAAGAGCCAGAGGTAGATGCAGAGTTCAGAGATTTTCACAAAACTGAATTGCTATTCCATTGGTATTGTCTGACTTAGTGATTTCCAGCAGTCAATCAAGTTTTAGGTGTTTTTCTCACAACAGGTCTACATAACCAAAAGTTTGAAGGGAATGTTTCCCAGAAACCTGTACTTGCTTTGGAGAGCACTCTCCTAGGTCAGGTCTTAAATTCTTTGTGGTGATTATTGCCTGTTTTTAGCAGTGATTAAGTGGAAACTGATGAATCATTCAGGCTTTATTTGACACAAACAAGGAGGAGAGTAGTTTTTGTTTATTCTTCCATGGTTGATAAATAATTATGATCAAAACCAGTAACTGAATAAAAAATGAAAATTATTTTAACTTCTTTAACACAGAGGATAAATATGGGACATATTTGTGCTCATATACATGTGTATCAGAAACTCAAAATTGTGTAAGTTAGTAGGAATTGGAGTATTTATGGAAATGTGTGAAGATTCTGCAGACTCCTCATCTTGGAGTAAATTAATTGTCTCAATTGCACTTTTGTGGGTGACTCCGAAAGATATGGAAGGAAAATGGTTGGAAAAAGAAAAGTGCTGAATGTTAATTTGCTTACTACGAAGCTAAATGAAAAAGACATTAGGGAAAATACTCTGAATGGGTTTGGGAGCCTGTGCCATAAGAAACATTTCCAATAGCACATGCAGACAGACCAGTTAAGTGTTAATAGGAAGTAATACCTTTTTTCCCCCCTTGAGATGGATATTAGTAGATGTGTTGTTAAGAAGAGTTAATCTGTTCTAAGACAATTATTTCATTTATTAAATGTTCTTCACTACTGCTTACAGCTGCAAAACCAAGAGTAAGAGGCACAATATACCTGCCGGATGCCTGGGGAGCCAGATTGATAAAGCAGGTTTTTGGGGAGTCAAGGAAATAAGTTCCTGGGCTAGTGTGAGGTGGTGGGCAGCCGCCCTTGAAGAAGAGACCTGGATCAGAGTTCATGGCAGGAGCAATTCTGAGCACCTGCCATGCCCAGCAGCCTGTTCTTGCTGGTAGTTCTCACTTCTACACTCTGAGCTGCCACCACTTACTTAATTTTAAGTACGGGTATGAGTCACCCTGCTGCCAGCAATGGGATTGTTCATTTCCCACAAGGAAGTCTGAAAGGAAAGAAGACTGATACAAAATGCTAGATTTATTTTCCAAAGTGACACATACATGGTTAGATTTACATTTATGTTATAAATCTATTTTTAGGTATCCATCTCTTGTTTGCATTAAATCAGTACCACAGGAAGGTAAAATAAATATTTACATGAAATATATAGAGGAAGTTTTACAAATGAGGTTATATTGACATTGATGATCTGTTTTATATTAATATTTATGCTATTTGGTTTGTTACTAGTGAACTGAATTACAAATACTGTGTTTCTTAAAGCAAAGTCTATTTAATAGCAAGCTTTAAGGTAATTTTTCTGGCATATTTTGTGCAAAGCTTGTTTTTGGAGCACAGCTGTACTCAAAAATCTTGTATTTCTAAAAGTGATATGGAAATTTGGTAGGATATTGCAGTCTGATGTACCTGGAAATAAATCAGATATCTGGGGAAAAAGGTACTTTCAGGAATCACCCAGGGTCAGGTAACTCAGCTGCGACATAGCTTTCATAAAAGCAACGAGGAATCTCAGTAAGGTAATAAGCTTGCAAGTCATCAGATTTTCCACATACAGTCATGTCCTGTAAGTGCAATAGAGTGTATTAATAGTACTCCAATGTAACATTTTCCAAGTGTTTTGTAGTAGTATTGGTTGGGTCGTGTACTTCTAACAAGCGTTAACATTCCTTGGGGAAGACTCAGGGTATGAAGTGCCTTATGCTACCATAAAATGTGGAATAATCAAATCTGTGAAGGACAAGCCACTGTGAACCTGGCAGGAATATATGACACTTGTGTATTGTATAACAGGCAATTCCTCTATTTCTGTGATGAACTGGAGGAAATTATTTTGAAGTATATGCTTTGTATACATGAAACAGAACATAACATTATGTAATGCTCAAGTTTCCTACCTAACACATGGCCAGGGGGTGTTCCTGGAGGGAAAAAGAACTGGAATTGCTATTGTCACCCCAAAATCTTTGCCAGACATCCTTTCTTTCCCTTATGTTTATTTTCAGTAGCAGCTGACTCCTCTCTCAGTTGTTGGACAGGCAAGGTAATGCTCTTTGCCCCAGGTTATGGAGAGGGTGATGATGAGATGCTACACAGGTACCCTTCCCATGGGTTAGTATTTGGTGAGGACATCCTAGGGTAGGAACCTGACTTGTGGCTGAGCCTGAAGAAGAATTGCATCTAGATAACATTTTATTAGTCTGCATGCTGTTATTTTGAGAAAAAAAAATCACCACTGAAAGATGCATAAAATTAAGAGAAATTCCAGCTAAGCATGATGTATACCCATTAATGGACTATAGGGGCAAGGTTCATTCTTTTGTAAGAATTGTTACTGTTCACATGTCTTTAATTGATGACAATGTAACCTGCCTGTCAATATAACTAATAGGCAATGCCACTGCAAATGTTGGAAGATATTGCTAAGTAGCCTAAAAATGTGTTTTTATTTCATCCCCAGGCTCAGTCTGATGTCTCACCCTGCCTAGATTTGTACCCAAAATTGGACACAGACCCTTGCTGCAGGGATGCCTCAATATATCCTTACACATAGACATCTTTGCTGCTTTGTCTGTAGTTAAGGATACTTCTGGATGAGGCTGTGTGTGAAAGTATGGATCTGCAGGTACACACTTTCTGCAATTGTATGTCATGGTAGTCTGTTTTCCCCTGCCCTGTGGTGTCTCCTGAGCTCTACAACAGCAAGTCATCCTATCCCAGCTTATAGGGAGATATTGCTCACAGTTCTGGAGCTACAAAACCTCTTAATTTAGGGACTGAAATATTTTGTTCTGTAAAAACTTCACATGAACACTTATATCCTACATATGACCATTTACAAGAACAACTTATGTTTTACAGATTGTATTAGCTTCCAAGTATATTTTAATATGGAAAATTTTCAGTTAATATCATAATCCATGTAATAGATTAACATCTGGTTCTGATTTCCCAAACTTCAGCTTCCAAACTCTTCAGAAATTAATGGGAAAGTTAGTAGACAACCTCTACATAGAATGTAGTATTAATTCTTCATGTCTGTTTCGTTTTACTTTATTTAGACTTGAAAGATATTCTCTCCTACTGGCATAAGTTCAGAGATGTTCCCTCATCATTCATGAACAGGAACCACATCACTATGTCCTCATATATTATAACTCAAAAGAGAACATTGAGGGAGAACAGCCAGAAAAATTCAACAGAGTCCATGTTATGAGTTGTATAAAACAGTTCTTGTGCCTTCCAGTGGTATGACCTTTTCCACTTGTTGTTTGAGACACTTTAGTCAGTGGATTTTGAATTTATTGTATAATACAACTCTTCATTTCCAAACAGCTAAAGCCTTGTTAACCCTCTCTTGTAAGTTGGTGAAGAATTAGACCAATCTAGGAAACTTCTCAGGTTTGTTGTTTCAGTGCTAATATTTCCCATTGTGGGAGTTTGACAGTTGTGTCTAAAGTTGTGTCATAGTCAGGTAACCACCATTTCCAAGTGAAAAGTGTGGCTGGAGAGATGGAAAACTCCACAGGAGCACAGGAGAAGGCAGGGCATTTGTAATGATCCCTGGTAGGTGATTGTTAAACAGTTTTACCTTTTATGTATTTAGAAACATTTTGAGATTAAATATCCTTCTTTTTCATTTCTATGGAATGATTTTTTTCATTATCATGAATATATGACTGTTACATACAAGGTATTTTGTGCCCTTGTAAATTCAGCATGCATTTTCTTGGCACATCTATATTCCATGTTTGCAGCTAGTACTTTACTCTTCATTTAAAAAGCCCAGTATCTTGCCAAACTATATGAAGTCTAATTTGACCTTTACTTCTGTACAGCTAAAAGTGGTGGTATGACCACCTGTTCCCTGTCTAGAAAAAGGAATTAATGCAGAAGAGAGGAAATGTTGAGTGCTCAAAGCTTTCAGATTTATATCTCTCAAGATCAAAGACCTTATAATATCAGATGAATTCCTTTTCCATGAGAGATATCCATGAACTAACCACAGTTCAAGAACATAATCATATTCAGAAAGTTTGAGTACTTAGGACTCAATGTGTATCTCAGTGAGCAAGGCTAAAGTCATGTCACTGCTGTGACTGCAGTGCAGTGTCACTGCATGGGAGATAGCACAGCTGCACCATCCCCATCCCCTCCAGGCAGTGCTCATCCTCACTGCTGGTGACTTCTGCTGTCCCCCACCATGTGCTCATGTTTTTGTCAAGGGAGGTGTATTCTAAAGAAGATATTTATATAAGAGATTTGTGTGTAGCCACTAGGGCCAAAATAGAGATAGCCTTGAAAGGAGGGTAGAAGCTTTGCAAGAGAAACAGTTGTTGTCAGAAGACAGATTTTGGCAAGAATGAGGGAAAGGAGGGATGCCATAAAAAGAAGCAGAGTATTGAGGATGACAAAGTTTTACTTCACATAACCTGGCTTGCTGCCTCCTGTAAAGCTGCTGCTCTATTTTGCTGCCCACGAGGATGTGGAAATTCTGTGCTTGCCAGACAGGAGTGTGTGTTTTATCCCATGCATCTGGCAATGGAACCTGCATTGCTTTAGTTCTGCAGGTGAACCTGAACGTTTCTGTATGCTTAAAAGTGATAGTTGGAGAAAAGGGTGCTGAGGTAGTCCACCAAGAAAGTGGAGTGGTCCTGAGCACTGCAGTGAGACCCTGTGAGATGCTGGTGTCCACCTTGCTGGCTGATTAAGTTCACAGAGAATGCATTTCTCAGCTGAGCACTGCACTGGGACTGCAGCCATGGCTCAAAATAGAGGTGTGTGCCTGGGCAGTGAGGCAGCCCTGACTGCCCCAAGATGTGCAAGAGGATGCCTGCACTGGGTACTGCACATAGCCTGGGACTGGAGTTCCTTCATCCCCTCAGTAAATCAAAGGCTATCACAGCTTTATTCAAAGTGCTCCTAAAAAAATGAGCCTTTCAGATGATGTCAATAGGATTTCTTGTCTCCTTCCCACTTCTTGGTATCCCTGGGTCCCCAGAGAATATAATCAAGCACAGGAGACTGTAACAGTCAGGGTTTGGAGATTATGTAGCATCCAGGCACAGCCTTGAGGAGTCATGTTTGTTGACATTAGGGTGGCTACAGCTTTGTGGTCATTTTACACATGACAGAATGTCAGCTGTGTAAACCTCACTGGAACAGGAGATTGCCTATGACTAGATGCTGTGAAATTGAAATGATTTGTTTGTGTATGTGTGGACTGAAAATCGGGCTATTGTTTGCTAGTTGCTGCAACTTCTCAAGCTTCTTTTCTAATTCAGTATAATTCTGTAGTGGAGACAGGGTATTACAGAGGCTCATGGTGCAAGTGTATGTCAGATCCCCACTTTATTAGTGCCTCCCATCAGCTTCTTATCAGGCTGAATGGGCTTCACCTTGAAAGCACAGATCATACTGTATTTTCCTAGCTTCAACAGAATTTATTCCAAGGGAAATATGTGCCACTGCAGAGGGAAATATGCTCAAGGTGACTATAGGGTAGCAGAAATGAGCTTTAACTGATGTGCTTTCTGTGAACAACCTGTGGATTCAGGGACATTTTTGCATAACTGGTGTAGAGTTTGAGCCTGTGGATTCCTGTGCTTTCAGGGTAACTGCATAATGATGGATGTGCTAATCTGATGCTTGCATTATTTTGTAAATAATGATCGTCCCTCTTCTCATTTTTCAGACTTAATAAAGTTATGTAAAGTTTGTGATGTAGTTAATCAATAGGACAATATTTTGAGTATGGCTTTTAAGCAAAATTTTGTAGAAGTTAACTTGTTTTGCTTTAAATCAGCATAGAAAATTGCAAATGCTTTGACCTATTCTTTTTGACAAAAGTCTACAGGGTTCCTGTATGTCCATAACCTGACCAATCCATGTGTCACAAGGAAAATAGAAATGCTCTATTTTAAGTTTTCATGATATTCTATTTCATCTGACTTGAAGTGCAGTAAAGACTGGGATAAACAGACTTTATGAAACACAACATCCTAGTACAGAATATTTTCTAAGAGAAAAGGAATAAAGACTCCTACTGAAAAGCTGCTGGTGTCAAATAATCATTTATTCTACTGTTGTTGACTCGCCCCTGTCTAAATGACAGGGGCTTAGCTCCCAACAGGAAACAATATTCCAACAAATGCTTGCAACACCTTGTATAATGCCGGTCACATCAAAAGCCTGTGTGCTTTTGGCTGTAGTGTTCTTTTCTTTCTCACATATACAGAAACAATAATGAGGAAGTATTCATGCTTATCAAGAAAGAAAGCTACTTTTTACAAACACAGCACATCATTGGATCTTAAACTGCATGTCTGAAGTTTGGGTGAATTTCAGGGCTGATGTCACATATAGTACTCAAGAGCTTTTTCATCATGGTCTCCATGTTCCTGTGGTAGCTGCTCGTGAGATTTCGTATGGTTTCTGTTGTTTGCTCTTCTATTTTAGCAGAGATGTTACCTTGGGAGCCCATTACCTGAAAAGCAGAAGGCCTCAGCAAAATGAAAAGTTATATATGACTATGTTTATCCTACTATTCTTCATCATCCAGCATAAGCATAACACAAACACGTCATGGTGTTTCCTAACAGTGAGGGTATGCTCTAGGTTGAACTGTATGCATATAAACATTAAAGGCAACTCTTTCATATGCTCACTAGCAATGGGCAACTCTCCACATAATGAAAAGTTTCCCAGCTCAGTGTGGGAACAACATTGTATGTGTTTTGTCTTTTATATAGCTCTTTTTAATTTGTTTTCTATTTTAATGACTAGTCAACTAAGTTCTATCACCCGTGTGCTTCACTTGGCCTCGCTGAGAATGCATGTAAGCCCAGCTAGGTAGCAAAACAAGGGAAAGCCTTCCTGGCAATGCAAAATTAGAGTTTCACAGTACTTGAAGTGTCTTCAGCAGTTAGTGATGTATAACCCTCAACAGGCCTCAGACAAGGTCTTTTAATGTTACATTTTCTTGTCTGGCGAAACACCAGACAGCTTCTGGCGCAGTTAATATTAGGACATTTGCTTAGAATTTAATTGACTCTAGACTCACTGAACATTTTAGCAAGGTTATGCTATAAACAGATGCACACATTCCAAATCTGTGACTTTGCTCCTTCCTCCCCCACTGACCCAACATCCCTTAAATTCTTCCCTTATGGAAAGATCCTTTAGATACCAGGAGAGAAATTGTTTTCCACCTGAGGAATTCCATGGGGGAGAACAGGAGACTGTTCTGCACGTTGGCACAATAGGAAAGGAGTAAGTAATATCTTCTTGTTGTTCCTGCCAAGGCTTTCTGGGGTGGACTAGCAGGTGAAGCTAATCTGTGATACATTAGTAGGATACCTAGAGGATGACTAGAAACAGGGGAGGAGTCATTAGCTTTATTTTCCAGGTGGTTTCACCCCAATCTAGTCCTTAAAAGAAGGAGAGCAGCAGAGTTAAGATCTTTTGCACAAATCACCTTTGCAGTTCCGTGGATCAGTACCTGGCAACGTAGTAAGACACTGGTCCATAATCCACATGTAAAACACCTCATTTTGGAAGAAATGTAGGTTGTAGACATAATAATAAGTATTGGGAAAAGATTACAGTTTTCTATAGTAATTATTTTAAGCTGACTTTTTATTTTAGCATTTAGACAAGAAGCGAAGGGTTGCATGTGAGAAAGGATGTACAGCTTAGGCCAGATTGATGAAGCTTATTTTTTCCACTGGGGAAAATAACTTTCTAGAGATCCCAGATGGTTGCATGTTATCCAGCTACTAAATACTTCTGAAAACCTAAAGAAAAGTATTATAATTTTAAGCAGAGCTTCTGCAGACCTGCTCTCTCAGCTCACGCTGAAGTTGTAACTAGAGGTAGTAAATTCTTACTCTTCTACGTGTTTTCCCCCCCTTTTTTTCTGCTTCTGCATTTGAAGACCTTTTTCTTGTGAGAATGCAGACAATACTCTGCTTAGTCTTTGATTCCTGCTGACCTTGAAGGCCTGTCCCTTATTTTGCCCATTTATGCTAATGTCATTATGAAGTTGCTGAAATATTACATTGACTTGGAAGCCACGAAGTTAAGAACTAGGCTGCTCATCTCCAGAGTAAGGCGATCTCAGACCCCGAGTACAAATGCCATAAACACCATCAAAATTGGTTTTAGATGCAGGCTAAAAATTTGGCATGTTTTGAAAAAGATCATCCATATTATCATTCTAACCTTAAGTTAATTGTTATTTTCTATTGCTATTGTTAATTCTGGATGGACGTGGAACATCTCATAGTATCATAAAATTTATCCCAGTTTCAATACGAAAAGTATCCAACACAAAGTAAGAGGAGGAATAGCATTAAATGAGACTGTGACAAAGAATTTAAAATACTTGTGTCTAAATACCCGAGCAAGTAAACTGAACTGGGCATCAAATCTCCCTCTGCACTGGTTTTGCTGGAGCCCCTGAGTGCCTTCCAGACACAGGTTAATAATGCTGACATTTGTCTGGGTAGATAAGTGTTCGACATAATGGGGTCAGGGAATGTGAAAGAGGACTGTGATGATCTTGTACAACATATTGTCATTTGAGGAGCAATATGTGCTCTGTCCTGCTTGTGTGACATGTTCAGTCGACAAATAGTGGCCTTTCTCTGCAGCTTCAATATTGTTTGTAATGAAAAAATTGAGTTCACAACAAAGCAACATCTTTACTCTTTTGCTATTTGAGAACTAAAATAAGCAGTCTGGCTTGACTGAAAAGATGGACAAATTTTAGAGGTGTTTTTACTTATTTCAGTGTCAGTAAATGGCTGAAATTGTACATATGAAATAGTTGTTCCTAAGGTTTGTGATCCCTGCTGGAAAAATGTTTTACATGAGGTACCAATGAAATGAAAGGTTTATGAAGCCATTTTTGTTTGTTCCCTTTGTTGGCTTTTTTTTTTTTTTTTTTTTTTTTTTTTTTTTTTTTTTTTTTTTTTTTTTTTGTGGCTGTTTTTGCACACGTGGTTTCCTTGACTTGCCATGGAACAAATAGGCAAGGGGAAAGTCACTAGGTAAAAAGAAGATGGCTTGTGAATGTCATGAAAATGCTAGAAAAAAATGTAAGATGGCATAAATATATTAAGAGGATTTAATTCAGGTATCTAAATATTAGCCAGACCACTTTTACTGGAGAAACATAAAAAAAACCTCAGGAGCTTTGGTGATTTCTGTTGATAAAAGTCTTGTATCAGGCAGCTAAAGTGAAACAGAAACATTTTAAACCTTTGCTTTTACTGACACTCACCTTATTGAAACCTTTTCAAGACAGGAGTGAGATGTGCCTACAGTTAAAGAAAGTGGACCCAAAGGTTTTTTCCTTAAGGGAGATAACGTCTTCAAAGGACAAGCATGAACCAAGTATGGAATCTGGACAATTTTAGTGGGAATAATACACAATTTCTTCTACAAATGCATTCAAAGCCCATGAAAAAGTAAAAATTAAGCATGTATGCACCGTAAGGTATTATCTCTGTGTTTAATCAGTATGACCACATTGGTTTGCAGAAGTCTCCATGTTGGAAGCAATTTGATTTATCCATGAGCAGGTTGACACTACAAAAGGATATATGCAGGTTTCTTACTTACAGTTGTTTGCTTGTTCCTAAAGTCCTTCTCCCTCTGTAACCTGTAGTGGTCTATCTCAGCTGTGGCCTCTTCCTTGGCCTGCTTCAGCCTCTTACCCTTTCCTAGCAGGGGAAGAAACTGATTTGTTTCATGTTATCACTGTATCCCAGAAGATGAATCTCCCTAAAACAGAGGTATTTTAGATGGCATAGTAAAACATTGACTTTGCTGAAAACTTTGCCCATCAGGTTTATCTACACAATAATGATCCGAAGAGCCAAAGTGATTTATGCAGAGTACTTTTTGATTGACAGCCAGTCATGCAAGTACTCATCTTCTGAGACCAACTTCCTGTACAGAGGCACACATCAAATGAAAAGATTGTTGGTTTGGTAACAACGGAAGTCTTTTTGCAACTACGTGTTTTCTTGTAACACCAATTCATTTTTTTTTTTTTTTTAAGCACAGTTGGGTGTTTAAATATCTAACTTTCTTCATCAGCAATAGTAGCAGCCAGAGAACAGATTTTAGTTGTCACTTATGGGAAAAGACATTATTCTCTAAGATTTGCTGTATTGATTGGTTGCCAGGATCCTTTCATCCCACACCAACTGGATTCTGCTTAGACTTGGAAGAATTCCAAAAAACTGCAAGATACGTCTTAACCACTCCCAAACTGAGTTGCAACCTTCATTCTTTGTCCTTTTCTTTCCCCACCTTTTCCCACTAACATTTGTTAAATACAGAAGTAAATAATTAAGAGAAGAAGGAGGTCAATGGTATCTTCTACCAGTGCACAGAATATAGGAAAGTGATCAAAAAGTCTTTTTATTTTTCTTTTCATTTTAAACAAGAAGGTGATCTGTAATTTCACACTTTAGGATCTAGAAGAAAGTAGAGCCTGCCCCCTGACCCAGCTTGTTTACATACTCAATTTTGTTTGCTATGAATATTATTTTACATAAAATGTTATGGGTTTGTCAAAGTGCACATAAGTCATTGCAGGACTGTGCATAAGGTAGTTCTTGGGTCTAGCAAGGGTGTTATGTAAAGGATAAGGATAAAAGGTTTGATGGGAATGTGATGTTTAAGGTTTTACGTGGAGAAGCTGGTGAATATGCCATAAAAAACCCCAGGGGCTTCTCTGTCTGCCTATTTTGTATAAAGTCAATAAAGTTGCACGTGTCTCCTCAGGATTCTGCTACGCTGCTTTGTGAGGAAAAAGTAATTTTCTAACTGATATGACCGCAAACCTCTCACATCAAATGGTGATATGTTATACTTGAGACACTTGGGCTGATGCTGAGTTTTGGGGTCTCTTTGTGCTGCACGATAGAATTTTAGGAGTGGGAGGGAATAAGTTTGCTCCCTTTTCTTAACAGAAGTATCTTTGATGGCTCAAAAACTGCTTAGTTGCTTAAATTAGGATGTCACAAGGATGAGAGACTGGTGGCGTAGGCAACAGAAAAGACATCCCAATTGCATGTATGACACTGATTAATTTATTTATTGTAACCACCTATTTAACATCAGTGGACAATATGAACACTGTTCTTTTTCATGTGTGTGTTTGTTTTTCAGACTTTCAATTCAAGCACAGGAGGTGAAAGGTACCCTTTCTGAAATACTAAGGAAAATTCTCCACCTAGACTAGGAGGAAGACCATGAGTATTTCTGATTTTATTTCAGGCTGTTACACTGGATTGGTTGCACCTGAGCTGGACTCCTGAAGCCTTATCAGGTGTGGCTTATAGCAGACCGATTCCACTGAGCACAGCACAATGAGGAAGCCTGGGAGGAAGATTGTAGGTTTTAGTACATCTGAGATTCAACATAAACCTGGATAAAATGCCTGATCCAGCAGGAAATTACTTGCCCAGTTGGTGGCTCCTTCCAAAGTCATCTGCAGAGGGGTGAGTAGAAGCAGAGAGATGCATGACATGTGAATTACCTTTTAAAATCTTGATTCCTGAAGTGTTTGTTTTTGTGGGCATGCTTATTGTGGAATCTTGGGTGTGTGGCTGTATATAGGATTTTTATAGGAAGGAGCAAACTACTGAGTAATTAGATACTGTATTGACTTTCAACTCATCAATACAGGACCCTCTTGTGTAGTAAATTATATTTCACAGAGTCCTTCTGCCATTGAGTCACTGTGCCTGTGTATAAACCTGAAAGTGGCAGTTTAAAAGTTAGTGGGTATTTTTCCAGGTTTTGTGTTTGTTGGATAAAGGCCAATTCCCCCAGTTTCTGCCACTCGTTGTATGAAGTGTTGAGACCAGTATGAGTGAACTGACAGATTTGTGTCAGAGCCTGACATCAGTCTGGACAACAAAATTTGGAACCAGGTCTAGGTCTGTATTTTGAAGTTCCCCTTATTTTCCTCTCTAAATTTGGAGCTGATCAGCCTTTTGTAGAGTCTTCCTCTAGGAGGAGAGCCAGGGGGTGATTCTCCGGAGTTAGCATTTGGGGGAAGTGACTACATGAAGCTCTGCCAATTTTACCAGCTGAGGAACTGGATCTCTATAACAAATTAAATTATTTCAAAATTGGTGGGATTTTAATTTCAAATTCCATCTGGGGGGCCATCTGTACTAAATATGTTGCATATATGGCCACCAGATAGATAAATATATCCATTTAAAATGCACAAAATTAAAAGATATTAACTGCAAAACAGCAGTTCACTTGCCTCTGACAATGTAGCTATTGAACCAAAAAGTGTATACATATACATACGTGTCAGCTTTTGACAGTGCACTGGAACAAGCACAATACATAGGGTGTCACTGTAGAGCAGCAGCCATTTCATTTTTCCATGATGCCTTTAGGATTGGCACAGCAGGAACCTGCTGCTTCCTATTTAATTAAGTGGAAAAGCTGTGAGTAAATTACTGCTCGTTCAACAACGTTGTGGACAGAATCGGCAACTGCCAACATATGTGGCAGTGCATATGCTGCACCTGATTAAGTTAAGCAGAAACGAGAGCTTAACCTGCTGTTCCACTAGAGACAAATCAATATTAATTAATCAGTCTGTTGTTAACCACTTGCTTGCTACCTTAGTTATGTGATACAGGACTGCCTTTTCAAAGCCTTACTGACGACCTTCTAGGTTGGGCTCTCTGCAGAGGACAGCCAAGCTGAAATCAACCCTTACAGACTGAAGGGTGGCAAAGCACTGAAATTCAACCAAGGTCATGCAAAAAGAGGACAAGAAATACAGGAAGATGGGTATACCAAACTGTCCCTATGGATCATAAAAGTGAGATACAGAAAGCTCCAAGTTTGAAGAGATTTTGCTCAAAGGGGCATGCTGTGGGGGTCAGGTTTGCCACTGTCCCCTGTTCCTCTTTCTGTGCTGGAAGGCAGGGAGCAGTAAAGCAGCTGTGCTGTGCCTGGTTTCCTTGTCTACTGTTGTCTGTGATTATGGTAGCTGACAGCCTGTAAGTTTTTAGTCATCATGTTCAGTTGGCCAAATCTCAAACAACTTGCTGTATGTAACAAGTCAGCCCTGTATTAGATTTTCTTGCCTAACATGGGAAGGTATTATCAGCATGGAAAAAGGCTGTATTCTTCATTATAGGTATTTGTGTGATGTCAATGAAATACCTAGCTCTGGTTAGATCCAAAAGAGCTAGTGTCTTTTCGGTTGTTGGGGTTTTCTTGATCTTGCAAGAAAAAGACAAGTAGGAGGCAAAAATGTTGCATTCTAATTTATTCAAACATTAAGCTATCTTACTTTCCAGAAACTGCAATGCTAAAATTGGCTTTTTGTTTTCAAACATATCATCTAGGCTGCTAGCTGAATTTTTGCATGAAAATCAAGTCATTTGAGGAAGTTGCCAAAAATTAATCACATTTTCTTAAAATAGAAACGTTTCAGTTGTCTTCAAGAATACTGGATTGTCTGCAAATTGGGATTTGGGGATACTCATTTTATGAAGACTTTTGTATTTTTAATAGAAGACAATAAAAGCAATTTATCAGTATGTATATTTTTTTTCAGTACATAAAATATATCTTGGATATTATCCAAGAGAGTGCCATGGATACAATTCTGTGTACAGTACTTTGGTTAACATTTGGTTTTAATCTGATTTCCTGAAATCTTTCATCTGAGTTTTTATTTTATTAGACATGAGAAATTCAAGCCAAGCCATAAAAATGTATAGGAAAACAAGTGTTGCTAAGCCTAGTGTTCACAGCACATTGGTTTCCCTTGTTTTACCCAAAAGGATTTTTGGGAATTGATGACTTGGCTCTGATAATGCTCAGTTATTTCTGGGATCCAAATTATGCTTTAAGTAAAAATGATAAAGCAGTGCTGTATTTGAAAGGCCAAAGGATTGCCAAAAAGGTTTGGTTTGTGTTTAATCAATTCAATAGTTTCAGCCTAGCACATGTGCATTTACTAACTAATTAATTCAACTATTATTAGTTTGTCAGGTATAAGGAATACTGGCTAACCATACAGTAAAGAAATTGCAAGTCATGTAAGGAATATTGAGCAAGAAGTATGAAAAAGCATGTACAGAGGAGCATTAGCACTATTTTTGCTTTGTTTCATGTCTATCAATATAATTTCATTTGCAAGTGGGGTTTGCATTATAAACAACTGCACATGTGTCAGCAAAACTGAGTCCCATTATCTGTTTATATACAACATTACGTGTGTTCACACTACATTTAGATCTGGTTATGTGAGTATCAACTGTAAACACTGAAGGGTAGTTTTGCTATTCACATTTCCTTGAAAATGCCTTTTCTTGGTGGTGTCCCATGAGCAGCATTGTTCTGATGTTGCAGTGTAAGCAGAACAGCTGAATCATTGGTACAGTGGTGTTGTCCAATGATTGTTTGTGGTGACAAAGGAGGTCACAGGTACAGTTTTTACCAGGGGCAAGACTGCATTGGCACAGCCTGGATGGGCCCTTTGCTTTCACTTGCAGCCCAGATCAGCAGAGTCCGGGCCCTGAGCAGAAGCTGCTGATCTGAACTGGTTATGGGTGGATCTGGACTGGCAGTTTCTGAGGTGAAGCAGCATGACCTTGCCTCATTTCACCAAACTCCATGTGCAATTAGCCAATTGTGCTGGATATATCAGTTGCATTTCATAGACTTCCTTTTATCTTTGCTTTTATTCTCAGAGACAAACTTTGAAATCCTTTATTCTGATCTAACTGCAGAATCACTCTGAGGAGGAGACTGTTGAAGTAATTCCAACTTGGCATAGCCAGATTTGCCTCTAAAAGAATCCCTTCTGTCCTTGTGTCACAATATTTAAAATATGCTAGTATAGGTAGGTGTCTAAGGTGGCATAGTGGCATTGTTATGAAAAATACTTAAATCAGGAACAATATGAGAATTTTAAATTTTATTTTGTAACTACTCTGAAAACTTTTTATAATGTTGAATGTAATGACTGTCTAGGTGTAATTGTTCTGCTAGATTAGTTATATTGCTTGGTTTAGCACAAATTTCAGGGTGCATTTATTTAAACTGTTTGGCCGTGATCTGCTATCCCTAGGAATAAAATCTTTTGGATGTCCCTGAAATTTTTCATGGAATCCCATGTAGCTGCTGAGGCTGGAAGGAGTCTATAGTGTGTGCTTCTAGTCCTTGCTTGGACCAAGGGCAACTTGACTGGGGCCATATCCAGCAGGTTTTGAATGTCTCTGGGAATGGAGACTCCACATCCTCTCTGGGCAGCCTGTTCCTCTCCTGCAGCGATTGGGTTGTTTTTTGACACTTAAATGTCTGTATTGAATTCTTTGTTTTCCTTAATAACTTTGGTAAATGCAATAAAAGTATGGCCTTAAAAGTAATAGGGAAGAAAGTCATGATGATGAATTATTTTCATCATAAAAATATTTTTACTGATAGCAATTTCTTAATAGCAGTTTTTCTGTAGCTGGTTATTAACTGCTACCAGTGTAATTAGTGTTGAGGTTAGTATAAGTAGTGGTTTAATTCAAATTTCTGACTCGGAGAGATCTGGAAGATACTTTATTTGTAAGAAACCCTGTGCTTATCATAAGCACTCCAAGTGAGGCTGAGGTGATGACAAGGAAATACGTCATTTGCAGGGCAGAGTAAATGTATCTGTAACTGTGTCAAGATGTTAATATTTGGTCATTAATTTTTTGTTATAATGGTACTTTTCATTTTTGCAGTTCCTTAATTTTTGAAACCTCTTTTTTAACTGGCTGTTTTAGAAAATGATGAACTGACTTTTCTGGTTTTAAAAACAAAACCAAATGAAATGAAAGCAACAAAAAAACCCCAAAACAAAAGTAAAGGGTAGTCAGCTTCAAACTACCATAGAGGCAGTCTGTGTTCAGGCCAAACTCCCCCTCCCTCCACTGGGGCTGTGCCTTTCCAGGTCATATACTTTCTTGCTTTGTGGAAGAGTGTGTTTCCTCTGCCCTACATGAGAAGGGGAAAAAAGCCCATCCCTCTCAGAGTACCTGTTTTGGTTGTATAAGAGTCAAATCACTCCTTATTATCCCTTGCTTTCAGGCTTGTTTTTGAGAGAGTTCTATTTTATGAAGGTAGGGGGATTTTTTTTTTCCTTCCCTATTCCTTCTGCAAGGCACAGGCAGTGGTTGGGTGCTCCATAGAGGGGATTTGTCTTTCTACTTGTTTTTTGTGTGCTGCTTTATAAATTGATATGTCAGACTAACAACTTATGAACACACAACAATACTGATTCATGTGTAGAAGGGATGTGGGAACTACAGAAATTATTTTTGTTTAGTTTCCATTTCTTGCTAGAAAATATAACATATTCCTTTATCATACTCTTGCTCTACATGACATCATTGTAATTCATTTTAGTTGAGTTCTGCAGTACTGCATTGTTTCCTGCTGGTAGTTTCTAAAGCAATATAACCCCATTAAATATTATTAACATTTCAATGCTAATGCAGGTCAGTGACTGCCGTGGTTGGTACCTACACTCAGGAGAATAATTACTTATACTGTGTAATAAAACTTCTATGAATGATCTATTATAGTACTGAGAGTGCTTGTGATTTTATTGTCCACTATCATGATGCTGAAGTCTCCCCTTTGTTTTTAAATAATTTTTTGAAGGCCAGCTGAAATTAGGAGACAAGTTTCTAGAAATTGCAAGTAAACAGGTACACTGAAAAAAATTAACAAGACTTATAAGGAAAAATAAAGAGGTTAGAGTCTGCTCCTCCAGATCTGGCACCCAGAGGCATGTAGAATTCTAGTTTAAACAGCTAAGGAAGGTAGTAATGATATTATTGGCATTGAGATAAAAGAAGGATAAGTTAGGTTGACAGGATAAATATGACAAATAAAATCTTTTTAACATAATAAGGCACATGTGCATGCACACACAAACACAGAATTTGAAGCAAAATCTGAATGTGCAGACTTGGTTAATTGCCTGGCTGCACTCAAGGCACAGCATTAACATGTGTATACAGATGAAATAATGTTTTTATGTGAGCCACTGTAATTCTGAAGAGCTTGCACTTGAAAAGTATAGTAAAACCAGGCCAGCTACTCACTTTTTTTGGCTTCCTCCAATTTGTCCTTGGCACGTTTTTCTGCCTGCAAAAGCTGCTGGATTCCCTGAGACTGGCTGGGCATGCTGATTGCTGAGGGTGGTGAACTTCTGTGGAGACCAGAGCTCGGAGGGAGTTTTATAGAGTTGCCAAGCCCTTCCTTTTGTTTTGTCTGTTATTGCAACAAGATTTCAGATTGCACCAAACCAGCTGGCTCTGCCTGGATTACTACTGGGTGGAAAGGCCTGTTAGTGCAACTGGAAAAAGACAGAAGTGAGACTGAGGGGAATGCTCTCCCCTCTTCGTGGTCACAGAGAAGTTGGTGTCTGATTAAGACGTCAGGGGAAAGAAAAGGGAACATTTTGAGTACCTTGTATTTTAATTTTTTTTCCTTAATCTCTTATTGCTGAAGCAGAACACAGTTAATCTTGTCAGTGGAACTGAAGGGAAAAATAATGTCTATTGGATTTTTCTTTTGCTAAAACTTCTCTGTGTGAAGAGCCAGATTCAGTCAACACTTAATTTTGGTTGAACACTATGAACTGCTTGTAGGCTTCTGTTTGGTGTTACTTCTTAACAGTATTCATTAGGGTTTTCACTTAAAAACAAATCTTCAATAGAAATGAATTCATTGGGGATTGAAGTTTGAAAAAGCATATGGTGATTGAGGTAATATTCTGCCTTGTTATCTGCCATGATGCAGATGAGTGCTGGGGTGGGAAGCTGTGGGATTAGCTCTGAGATCCATACCCTTGGAAGGTATGAAAGGTGGTCTGGGTTTTACTTTCGAGTCATAATGTGCACAACAGTCAAAAGAATGTCTGAGTGTGGCTGTGGATGCACTTCCCATTCCCTACAGAAGGATAGAGTACTTTGTGAGCTACTGCATAAATGAACAACATGTTCATATTCTGAATCCTAATTCTTATATAAAACAATCAATCCCACTCTCAAAGGTACTTTGGCCATTACATAGGAGAGGGACATGTTAAATTGCGTGATTAAAATAGATTTATTTTTGTAAAAAGGTACATTGTAGCATGACTGAAGTATATTTATTATAAATTTATTCCAGACAGAGCTCTTCCAGGATCAGAGATCACTTTCTGATGTAAATATTGGTTTTTTGGTGCTGCAATTATATATACATAGTTATGTATTTATACCTGTAGAAATCAATTCTGTGTGTGTTATAAAATAAAGTATGTTTATACGAGGATTATTTGGTGCTCTCTGCTGGTGGTCCTTGCTGTAGGGCCCTTTCTTTTCTGGGGCTTGCCAGTGCAGCTGTGTCACTTGCTTGCTGCAAGGCTGTTACCTGGTCCCTATGAGGAAATATGTAGTACTGGCATGAAGTCTTGCTTGTCCTCCCTCACCCTTACCACTTACCCCAAAACAGTTGCAGGCTTGGGAGAAAATGGAGAGAGAAGCCTCTTGCACTGTTGCTATCTTCAGCTGTGCTCTGAGTGGCAGCAGTACTGACTTTGAAAAGGAAACTGTTTTGTTTTCTGATTTGTGATACTGCGAAGTCAGATTCCAGCCAAGCTCCACCTTGGGGAAAATGCCTATTGAGTTTATTTCTTCATCCAGTACTGAAATCATGAGTTCACTGTAGCTGCAGGAGAACAGACATGGCACTATTTTCAGATTTTAATGCATAGCCTTGAAGTTTATTTTTTACAGACACAGATGAAGAAGTGATGATCATTTCTACAGAAAATGTGGAAACTATAAGGTTAGGAAGCCTGTTCTGCCATTGGGACTCGACTACAAGTGATATTACTGGTATAGAAAAGCAGAAGTGGAAAATGAAAGTAAAAAGTTAAGAGATCTGGTTTACTTAGGGCAGGAAACTTGGGCTCAGAACTTTAAAGCAGTAGTAACTTCAAAATTAAATAGGAAGTGGAAATGTCAGGCTTGTCTCAGACATCAAGAGTATATTCCAGGCAAGGGGTCTTATCAGGCAGCTCTCATTGCTACAAGAAATATTACAAAACTGCCAGCAAATTAAACTATTTCAGAGGTTTGAACTTGGCTGAAAGCATCATGGGTCAGATCCTTTAAATTTTCAGAGCAGTTATCAATGCTGTAATTATGTTATGTGGGCCTCAGTAATAATCTGAATTTTGATATTTACAATCTGTTAATTGATATTTCATGGAAAACAGTTCTATGTAATTAACTTTTATGTGAAAAAAAATCCACCCTTCAACTGATTAGGAGGCTCTTTCATTGTGAGAAACTTAATATAATTCTATAGTACATCATTTGAGCTGCATATATCATAGGTCACACAGGTAAATATTTTCCTGATTTAGAAAAACATCCCATTTTATAATTTTCCTCGTGGTTGGTTCACATACCGTGTGGTGACATTCCATGCTGGCACTCCTCATGGCATCAGACAGCTACTAGTACACCTCTGCAGGGAAGATGATGATAATTCATTTTGACTGGTGCTTATATACATTTTGTTGGACTCCACACAAAGTATTGACACCTAGAATTAATTTCAAAGCTTGTCTCATGATGTTAGTGATGATCCCAGACTATGCTGACATGGTACCTCTGTGTATCCTACTTACTGGATAATTCATTAAAACAAAGTAGGTTAAGCCACTGACTGACCAAACAGGCTCCTACTTCATCACACAAGCTAATAAGAAACTTCTATCTGTTGCAGTTGCTGCCTTTCTTTCCAAGTTAGCTCCAGACTCATTTAATTGGAGAAGTCAATGTGGTGACTGGTGATGGGAAGTGGAGAGGTGTTACCAGAGTGAGAGAAGACAGAGAGAAGTTTTGGTTTTGTTTTGTTTTTAAAAGCTCCTTTTCTTCTCAGCATTTGGTCCATCTGTCTCAGTCTCCAGAATTTCCTGAACCTTTTCTGGTTATCCCCAATGACAGAATGGGAAAAATGGGCTCAGTTCTGGCATTCTCACTCCTTCAAAGCACAGTTGTAGAGCTGGGAAATAAAGAGCCTTACAAGGGATGAGAGACCCTGCTGAGCTCTCCCTGCTCACCCAGGGCTTGAACAGCAGAAACACTCTAAGTCGGCTATTTCTAGTTTAGATGGAGGCTGAGCAGCTGCTGCCTTATCTCTGCAGCAGGAAGGTCAGGGACAGTGACTAAGTACACCCCAGGTAATTCAGAGTATTTTATTTGGAAAAAAATATACTTGCTTTAACTCAGATTAAGGTTTACCTACCATGAGTATATTAATTTGTCAGTCCACCTGCTACTGTGCAGTAAAGGCAGTGCTGTGGCACCTTTTATCGTGGTTTAAGTATGCACAGACTCTCTGGTATGTAGGAGGGCAGCATGCAGTGTTTCTGCTGAAATGTGTTTAAGGTGAAGGTCTCCCGTGCGTTGCCTCTGTGGCTGTATTTCCCAAAGTACACACTTTTTAAATCCCTTTTTGAATTATAAAACAAATTCTGTCCAAATGAGCTGCTATGGCTGCTGAGTAGCATGCTTCGTTCAGGATATAGCTTCAAAAACAGCGACACTGATGCAGTGATAACAGCAGCATGTTAGGCAGGGCAGCTGCTGCTGGTCCTTTTGTGTCTCTGTGCATCTTTTGTTTTCTTGCTCTAGAAAGGCCTAAGTAGAGGAAAAACAGGGTGCACACCTGCATAGCTTCCTGCAGCACAATGGGAACTGCTTTTCTGATGAAAATGGACCACCTTCAAATGGAAAAAGACTTATCATGCTGAGAAAGAGTAATAGGCTCCTGTTACCATTCACATCAAAAAGTCTTTGTGCACAAATTAAAATGTATGCAATGAAAACCGTCACACACATCTGAAAATCCTGGCCTTTTCTGTCTGAATTCAGTAACCATATTTGCTTATATTAGGAGAAAAAGTTATGAACTTTGTACTGAAATAGTGATTATGTCTGCAGATTCTCTCTGTGGCGTTTTCTGACAATGAAGTTCTCACTCTGTTGACATCAGCACAGTTGATCTCAGCAGCCTGAATTTCACTCATATGCCAATAAAAATATGGGAACAAATAGGTATGCAAAGATGAATAAGTACTATTTCTAGAGGCAGTTAGCTGCCATACTGTGTGGGTGAGCTTACTGACTGCTGGCCAAGCCTACAACACAGTCCCAACTTCAGCTGCCATAGCGGTCTGATGGCCCTATATTGAGTGCCTACTTTAAACCAGCTCACTTTTTTTTTTTCTGAAATTTGGCCTGTGCCTTAATATGAGTAATTATGTTTGCAACTACAGTGAATTTAGTGCTCAGAGAAAGTCAGCGTGAGCTGTGAATTTACTTATGTTTTCTAAACGTTTCTTCAACTTCCAGGAGGAAAATTAGGATTATTTTTTTTTCTTGATATGCATGTGATAATTCAGGTAGATTAAATAATAATAATTTAAAAAATGTGCACAAGAAAAAGGGGGAAAAAAAGAAAGCTATAGTCTCTGTGGCTCCAACTTCCAGGTTAATTTATAACTTGACCGTCAGTGTGGTTGAGATTATTTCCTGTTCTCAATGTGTGGAGTATTCACCCCAGCCAGCAAACTTCGACACAGCACATCACATACTAACCCATGGTGGCATGGGGGAGGGAATCAAGAGAGCAAAAGAGAGAAAACTTGTGAGTCATGTTCAAAACATTTCTAAAAATGAGTGGAAAGGGTAGAGGGTGACAAATTGATGCCAAGGAAGTCACTTATCACCTCCCTTACGCAGACCAATGCCTAGTCAGTCCCCAAAGAAAGGCTACTATGGAAAGGCCAAATCCCCAGCTGTATTGCTGAGCTTGGCATTACATTACATGCAGCACCCCTTTGGTCAGTCTGGGTTGCTGTACTGGCTGTGATCACTCCCAGCCCTCTGCCCATCCCTTCTGCTCCTGGGGTAGACAGAGTTGAGGACCAGAGAAAGCCTTGACACTTTGCAGTCCCTGTTGGCAAACATCTAAAACATTGGTGTGCTATCAGCACAAGTTTAGTTGCAAGCAGAGAACATGAAGGCTGCAATGAAGCAATTAACTCCATCTCAACCAGACCAAGCACAGTGTTTCATTTAAAATAGCTTTCTCTTTTCTTTTCCCAGTGCAGCTATTTGCTCTCCTCTTTCCTAGCCTTCTGCATGACAATCATATCTCTTCACTTTTTACATCCTCTTTATGATTTTTACCATTGCTGTCTTTCCCCAAAGAAGTTTGGAGCTTCACCAGTGTATTTGTGCAGTCCGATGGGGAAGGGAGGGGAAGTGGGGAGTCATGTAAGTATATTTTGAACGGTGTAGCCTAACCAACAGCTCACATCTGTGTCACAGCTCAGAATTCACTTGAAGAAAACTGAGTGTAATAGATCAGAAAATTTCAGTGCTGTCTCAGATTTACCAAGATCAACAAAGATACTACAAAGAAAATAGTTCAAATTTGCAGCCAAGGAGCTGAACCTGTGGTTCTCTGTACTGTACTTATGTGCTACTGCTTTGTTTATATCTCAAGGTCCTTTAACCCATTTTCTGATCCTTGACAAATCTGAATTTTCTACTCAATCACTTCATCGTATTTAATTTCACCTCTGAGAAACACCAGCTTAAATTGAAAGTGAAAAAAAGGAATAAGAATTTCCTTTCTTGTAGTGAAAATATTAATACTTCAATAGGAAGGAGGAAAGCTTTATTTGGAAAGGTAAGACACAAAACCTGGGGTGGAAAAAATGACGTATACTGGCAATCTGTATTTTAAGACCAGAGTAGACGTTGCCTTAGCTAAGCTAGTCCCTGTAAAATTTCCTATTATTCTGATACAATTATGAATGTAAATGTGGTGTTTTCCTCCTTATTTTTGTAATACCTGAATTAGTGTTCCTGAAACAAGAAATGTGTACATGTTAGTACTCTGTGTGTGTGCACAAGTATATATTTTTGTGTTGAAATTTAAAAATGTCTACTCCATCACTTTCCAGTGCTCTTTAGGATTTTTGATGTAATTAAAAAAATAAAAACAGAACTTGCCTTCCTTTAATAAAAGAAATCAGAACGTTAACTAATTTTAGCCTGTTCACCGCTTTACATCACATCTCTGGCATTTCTGTTCTGTGTTTCTCTTGCTCATCATGTGGTAGTGAGAGTAGTGAGTCTTGTGTGTCAGGCAGTTCCTCATCTTAGAGGAGGAAGAGTTTTTCTTGTCGTGCAGTCTTCATGCAGTGTAAACACTTTTAATTCTTTTTTTCTCCCCCTCCCCCCCTACTTCTTTTGGTGACTCATAAGGGCGTGAGTTTTGATTTGTAGAAAGTAATTCTGCTGCTGAGGATCTCTGTTTCTTAATCTAGAGCATTTGCCCCTCTTAGGGGTTTGGAAAAAAGGTCAAAATTTACTGTTATTTTTGCTTTTCTTTCAAACACTTCAGTTGCAAGTAATTTCAAAGCTTACTGAAGCTAAACATCATTATAGCATGTTAAACATGTCCTGAGTTCTGGTGCCAGACCCCTTCAGGCTGCCCATTGTGCTACTTGTGGGGTGATAGCCGTGCCCACACACCTTGCCTTCTCCTACCCTGAGGAATCTCCCTGCCTTATCCTGCAAGGAGTTGTATCTCAGACTTTCCTGATCACCTTATGTTTTCAGGGATGCCACTGCAAAAATTGGCATCAGGTTATTTTCTTTAAGCCAGCCTTGCTGAATATTTTGGGCAATAACATGATGTGTCATTAACTGGTCTGTATCTGCTGCTGTAATTTTTGAACCATTACCTTATATATGTAGTATTTTTTTAAGGTGCAAATACTGTGGCAGAGCTTGTGAAGGGAAACATGGGCAACGCAGAGCTTGGCAGTGCTTGGGCTGGCAGAGCAGCAGCATGGTGCAGGAGCAAGGTCCTTCATATGGACAGGGGCTGGTTCCAGAGGCCAGCACAGAGGTGATCTGATGAAAAGTGGGAGATGACCCGTCTCCCAGACAGCTGTGAGATCCCACAGAGTCCCCCTCACCTGGTGCTGCCCCAGCCCTGCTGTGAGGCTGCTGGCTGGCCTGGAAGGAGGAGAAGGAGAAGGGGGAGGAAGGGAACCAGAGATGTGTTACGAGCCTGTTTGAGGTAGCAGGATTGGGAAAGAAGGTGAAACTGGTAGGAACTGGGCCATCATAACATCTATCCAGAGGAAAGGTGAGCCTTGGCTCCAAACTGTGATTCTGGCCTGGTGCTGTTTGAAATTCTCCTTTGAGTGAGATATAAAATAACAGGAGTGGTGATCCAAAGACAGTTTAGAGATACTGTGTGTCATCATCCTGGAAAGTGTAATAGAGTAAAAAGGTGCATTTCGGACAGGAATTTTGTTTTTAATAGTGGATCTTGTAGCATGGGCCACCATGAGATAGCTCCTGTGTGTGGATGTTGGCTCTGTAATCCTGCAGTCGTTGCACAGAAGTTCTGGGGGTCAAACTTTGTCTGGAAGAACAAAGAGGAAGAATGTATTGTACAGCAGGAACATTTTGGAAGTTCCCTATCTACCCACGGGGAGTATTTTCTGGCCCCACAGAGAGCCACAAGATTGCTGGTATCACACAGTATTTAAAAAGGGTGGCCTGATCACCATCTGTGCTGTTCTAAATTCATCACAAGAACAAGGTGGATGACTTTAAAAATATTTCTTTAAAAATATGAAATGTAACTTCATTTATATGCAGTTAGTGTTAATATAAAAAGTTTTGTCTTGTTAATATGTGGTCTGACAGAGCTGCTAGAATCAACAATAAAGACAATTATTATCAATTTGGCTATTCTGAGCAGCTACCTATTTTATCTTTGAAATACATGCCTGGAAGGATTTCATTTTCTTTAGAGAAAGAGTTGGAATTGGTCTACTATGAAAGCACAAAAGTATTCTCTCTATTTCTATCTGAAGATATTGTGAATGTTTGCATTGCTCTTTTTGACTTTATGGGTAACAGCAGAAGCAGCATGGATTAAACCTTCTCTCACAGAGCATGGCAGAGGCTATAATAGAAGCCTCTCAAAAGCAAAAATCATTACTTTGAAAAATCTCAAAAGATACATTAAAAAAAGAAGCTTCGTGCTTATGGTAATGTAACCCTGGATAAAAGGCTACACAATATTGGCTCTCAAAACCTTCTTGAAATTAAATTAAATGCATTGAAATTCTTTAGTAAAGGCCTAACAAGTAATAGCTTTTATTCTGTCAGTGTGCTCTACTGGATCTTTCGCTCCCAAGCCACCTGAGATCCTCCTCTTAATAGCAGAGATGATTGTAGATACATGTCCTAGAATTCAGACTATTACAGCAGTTCATCTGTTCATTTCACTTCTCCCCCTTTTCTAGGCAAGGCTGACACCTTATGCAAAGTACTGAGAACCTCAGAAATTACTCTTTTACTACCTCTTTCTGGACACTTGACTCCTCCTTGCCTTCAGAACAAAAACAACTCTGCTTTTATGAGATAACCTGTGATAGCATGAAGAGCAATGCCTACATTTTGCAGGTGCCAGCAGCTCCCTCTCAGTGCTGGCTGTCCAGTGCCTCATGTTGAGTCCTACCTTCAGTCGGGCTCCTGCACCCACCTGTGGGTGCAGCACTGCCAGCCCTTTTACTGGCTCCTACAGCCATGTTTGTAATGAATCCCACATGGGAAAAGAGGGAGAGAAGTGGTGATTGAAAGACAAGACTCTCTCCTTGTGAGCTTCAGTGAGGTGCAGGGGGAAGCACTCACCTGCAGATGTCAAACAACTGTTGTGTTACAGTATCAAGGTTTTTGGATGTTGTGCAAACTGACTCTAATAGCAACAAGTTGATATATTTTTCATTTTATGCACATTATGTCCCATATACTCCAGAAAAAGTCTAACAGAAATATGTGTGGTTACACAGAGGACTGTTTGCAATTATTACAGGTAGAGCACTATAATGTCTCTGAAATTTCCCAGCATAAATTGCCTCCACTTATTGTAATACCTTTGATATCTATTTTCTTCTGATCCTCTCACATTTGTTTTTGCAGTTCTGCAGTATGTGAAATACCTGTGTTACAAGTATTGATGATACTGAAGAAATAACAAGGCTCTACAGCATAGAAACTGGTGACAATAGGTATGTGAATTAAAGGGTGGGAAGGGAGCTGACGGTAAGAAGTTCAGAAAGCTGACTCTTTACAGTAACTTTGACTTCCTCTACACAATTTTATGCTGTTTTGAAGTTTTTAGGTTAAATATATGAAAGGATGACTTGGGTATGGGAACTTTCCTCTTCCCCAGACAGTATCTGATAAACCTGTTACCAACAAATCAAAGGTTTCTGTGAAAATATGCTTATGCCTGAGGTTAGGTGTATGTTGTACTGTTATTTGGCTTACAAATCTTTATAGCAACTTTGCATACTCCCTGGTCAAAGAATCTGTTTATTTTGGAAAACTTACCTGAAAAATCATTTTGTAATGAAAATTTCCAGAGTTCTCTGCAGGAAAGTGATTTGAGCACATTGACTCCTCCCAGCATTTGAGGATGCAAATGTTTTAGTTCCACATCTACCTGCAGTTTGCTTGAGTTCTGAAGCAGTAGATTAATGGGGCAGCAAAGAAGCATCCTCAGCCCCCAGGGTCAAGAACTATAAGTGCTATGGCATGACAGGGCCTCTTTTGCACCATCTATTGACAGCCTGTCTGTGTCCTGGTATAGGGAGGATGCAGAGATGACCCAGTCCCTTCCTGCACTACATGATGTCTTTCAGGTTGTTGAAGACCTGCAGGCAGCAGTGGGGGAAAAACAATGAAACTTCATTTCTAAGGTTTGTTCAGGACATATAAAGAGAGAAAACTGCTGCATACATCTACTCTCTGCTTCCTGGAGTTAGTGTACTCTAGCTTGCACGAATATCCATATGGGAAAATGGAGATGCGTTAGAAGCTGTATTTCTTCCCATGTAATCACCAAGAGCTCAGTTAAATGTTTCAGGCCTATGGTTTTCAGGTGTGTTACTAAATCACAGCCTCTGCACAGAAACTGTACAGAGGCAGACTTACAAATTTGAGCACAGGAAGATCTCAGTATTGAGAAATGGCTTGAAGGTTTCATTATATTTACTGCAGTGATTAGACAGACTCTTAAAATGCAAAGTTTTAGTAGCAGGTGAACAGTAGCAGGCTCTGTACTTGAAAGAAACCCTCACATTAAAAAGAATGTTTCACAGCAGAAATATTTCAGATTCCTATAAGAATGGAAAAGGAAGCAGTTAGGGTCACTCCAGAGTGTCTTAAATGTACACGTTTGCTTCACTTGAAGTTATGAAGTAAAAAGTTTCAGAATACACCATCCAAGTGTCCACAGGAAGCAATGTCACTTCAGAGTCCTAGAATTTCAGAGCTATTTTGTTAACTATGGAGAGAATAATTAGGAGATGCATGAGTCTATAATCTTCTTGGTCAGCTATGTAGATTTTTTCATAGCTTTTGTATGCTGGACATGAAGTGTTGAAATAAGGCTTTTAAAAATATTTAAAGAAATTAGATTTTTAATTAAATAGGGATTCCTAGTTATTAAAGGTGGTGGACTCAGATATTTTGTAGCTTTGTCTTACTTATTAGGTGTTCTTACTGCGTTGGAAAGTATTGCCAGACTAAAATATGTTATTGTGTGTAGGCTGAATGATAATACTGTGTTTACAGTTGTGGGAAGAGCTATTTTGATAAAATCTAGAGAGATCCCATAAAAAAATACCAGACATTATACATTTTGCAGTGTGAATTTCTTTTTTTTTTCTTTTCTTTAGTTTAGTCAAGACTGGCAGTTATGGATCAGGGCAGTCTTCAGTGGAAGTGTAGGGCACATATGCTCTTGTGTGCGTGTGAACACATATGTTGATGAAAAGCTCTACCAGTCCTACTCTGTTGCAGAAATAATTTTAAGGCTCTCCACTTGCTCTCCGAAACATCTTAGAGCTGATTCCAGAGATAAGGAGAAACATAAAGGTGAGATTCAGAAGGCAAAGGTAATTATGCATAAACCAGAAGGGGGAAAATTGTTTTTAAAATAAAAAAAAAACAAAACCCAAATGTATTGATTATCTTGAATTACTTAGACCCAGCTGCTTATGTGTATCTTTTAGCTTTTCTACCTCTCTTCATGAAATATAGTTTTTGAGTTCACAAAGCTGATTTCTGATTTAAAAGGTAACAACAAGAGACTATAGAGTCCTAACTCAGGGAACTATTTGCTGATGATACCAAAGAGTGTGTTGGTATCAATGTATTATGACTGAAAATAAGAAGGGACAGTCTTTTAATTTGGGTAGCTTTATGTGGAATGAAGTGTGTCTCTGTGTGTGTATATGCCTGTATAGACACATACAAATAGTCATATAAATGCCAACACAAGCTACTCAAATGCATGGTAATACATCTTTACTGTTTATTGGGTGAATTTTAAATGCAATTTTTCTTTCATATGGAATGCATTTTCAAGCTAATTTTCTTTCTGTTCTTCACCTCATTGGAGTATTCAGCTTTGCACAGGAGAACAGCAGGCCTGTAAAATGACTTTTTTTCAGTAAGAACTACAGGATCTGGCCTGTAGTTTGAGTGTAGATAAAAGAAAAAAAAATGGATTTATTTGAAACAAACCCAGGAAACATCCAGGACCATTTTGTTCAATACTACACCACAGTTTCCAGTAAGTGCCCTGTACAGTTTGCAAGTATTTTCACTTTATGTAAATACGTTAACTTCTGAAAAATCTCTTCTAGCTGTGAGGAGGAGCCTTTTGAAGGAGGTGTTCTTTTGAAGATTTGAGGATCTCTTAAACACGCATTTTTTTTCTTCAAAGTAAATCTTGTAGACTTCCTGTCACAAATCCTTCTTGTTAGGAATTCTGCTTGAAGAACTGTTTGAATTTCAGTCTCAGGAATTTCAAACAAATACATCTTAATGTCTCAATGTATTTTTGTTATGGTCAGTCAATGGCCCTAAATAAGAAGGGGAATCTCTGATAATTTAAATTCTATTCCTAGCAACCTTTGAATAAAAAAAAAATATAATCTGAATTTTTTATAGTCACTCTTGGTAACCAAGAAGGGAAAGTAACTGTAAACATCTGATTTTTGAAGTTGCTTTCTCTGCTTCTTCATCTTGTACTTCCATTTCCTGTGCTTTTATAAATAAGATGAGTAGAAGGTGCAAAACTCTGTAACAGAAAATAGTGTAATAACATAGAGGTAGGCTTTTGTCTTGACTTTCAAACAGATGAAATTAATTAATTATAAGCATGTCTGTCAGTATCAGTTTAAGCTGTCAAGTGAATAACAGTTGTTTTTGACTTTTCTGTAGTGAAATCTTGCTCTGGCAGATTTTAGCAATTGCAGGACAAGTGGTCTGTTTTACACATTATGCAGGAGTGAGGACATGAGGCTTTAATGCATTTACCTCTGAATTTCTTTTTGTAGCTAAGAATGGCTATTTTCTTGATATAATTTGAAAATTCCAATATGCCATAATGCAAAGGTTTTGTAGACTACAAATACAGAATGAGAAGTACTTTTAAAATTTGGATATGGAGAAAAAGAGTATAATCTAAAGAAATCTGCACCATAAAAGCTAGAATTTTTGCTCAGTGTCTCTATGCAATTGTGGACCCAAGGAAGTACATACCTCATCTTTGATATAAACCCTTTCGCTATAAGGAAGAACACAGATTACCTGAAAGCTTGTCTGGCTTATGTTGAATTGTTACAAGGTTCCTACGGCTCAAGGACACCTTGTTAAGAAAATCAGAAGTGAACATGCTTCTTTGAGTCCAGCCTCATTTTTACAGTCAGGGTCTCCAGGAAATAGAATCATAAATCTGGAATGTTATAAAATACTTTCCCATAATTCAAGGTCAAGCTATAAATCTAAGTTAGCATGTTTCTTGCTGGACGTGTATTTTCTCTGATTCTTAGAGCTTAAAACTTCCACTATGTGACCCTTTAAATGCTATCAACACTAATTTTAGCAGAAAATTTGAGCCTTGCTGAGCTGGACAGTATGAGTTGCTTAAAACAGGTATATTCTCAAAGGTTTTTTGTGTAAGCACAAAACAGGTAAAGGGTCCTGTTAGCCTGATAACACTTCCATCTAAAAATGACAACTATTTTGTAACTTTATGCATGCTTACACACTCATGTACATATTCTTATATATACACCTACAGATGTGTGTGTGTGTGTGTGTATATACACACACTGACACTCTCCTGTATTATTGACCCTTTTGAACACTCCTTGGGGCTTCCCAAATGCCTGTAGAGCTGAAGGTAGACTGCAGAAACCTGACACCTCGGTGGAGCTGGATGCAGTAAAGCACATTGCATTGTACCAGTGTTCATGCTTTCTCCGCTGAGGTTATTGCCAACATCTTCCTTGCATATGCAGAACTCTGAGTGTTCATCTCTTCTTGCTTCAGGATCTGCTCATCTCCTCTGCTCTCCTCCTCCCACTTCCCTCCCACACGCAATAGCACTGTTTGTCCTGAACACGTGTGCTGCACAGAGCTGATCAGTCAGAGTGCATTTCCCTGAACAGTGGTATGGTCAGGGGACATCTGGTGAAAAAAGAAAGACTGTCAGTGCTCATCCCCAGCTAAGGAGGAGAACAACACAGATCTCTACCATAGCAATGTATGTCTTCCAAAGATGAAAATATTCAAATTATTCCAAACAATCCTGCAGAGATGGCCATAAAGCAGCAACTCCATCTTTTAAAACATAGAGTACCCAACCTCACGCTTCATTAGCAAGTAAGAGGAGAGGGAGATACTAATAACTGTGTATATCATAGGTACCTTAAACTATGTCATTAGACTACAAACCAAGACACACTGAGATAGAAATGCATCCCACCAAATGTACAGTCCAAAAGTGTTATTGGGAGGGCTGTGTAACGGATCATTTTGTTCTGTACAATGTGTTCAAGTCTGATATTGTCAAATGGGAGCCATCAACAAGCTGCAAGCAGCCAGGGGCCAGAGAGAGAGAGAGAGAGATGTGCTCTCAGCACTTGGACTGGACAGAACTTCAAATGTCTGCACACTTCTGTGACCTCTAGACTGCCCCAGAGCAGGGTTTGTTGGTCCTGCAGGATCTGGGAGTCAGTGTCACATGTACTTTAGTTCAGCGCAAGCTTCAAATCATCCAATGTATCATGACAAGAGCTAAGAAACCAGCTTACCAATTTAGAAAAACCTGAGGCATCTGACTGAAAAAGTTTTGCTGAAACTTCAGTCATTAGATGAGAATATGGATGACATTTATGTCTCTGTACTTCTTTTCAGTAAAAAAAGTGCTGGCACCTGTGACACTTCAGATACAGAGCCTGATTGGTGAAAATGAGCTTGGCACCTCTGATGTACAGAATGAAGTCTGAAGTATTTATTAGGTTGTCCCCAAAGGACCAGACTTTTCATCCAAACAATCCAAGGGTAAGTAGGTTATTTTCTTTCTGACCTAAAGTGTTACAATATGCTAAACTGAGGTTGGGAGTGAAGGGCTACCAGAGTGTTTCTTGCTTCAGGGACCACCAGTGAGCTGCCTCAAAATGCCTTAGGTAGTCTCCAAGATGTCCATCTTCAAAGACATCCACCAGAGACAACATTCACAATAAGTGAAATTGTGGCTTCACTGGTGTAGCTTGGATTTCACTTAGCTGGAAAAAGTGGTTATATTCAGGCCCTAAGTTATGAATTTTGCAGCTCTGCACCATTATTTGGCCTTGGTAACCATCATAGAAGAACCAGAAAGTGAAACCAGCTTAGAAAGCTGAGAGTAGCATTGCTTTGTGGGCCAAGCTGAGGCAAGAGCAAAAAGCTGCAGTCAGGAGTTTTTATGGTTTTTCAGTTTTAGCTCTGTTTTGCCTAATAGCCTTAATCTGACAGTCCTGAAAAAATACTGCTGCTGATCTTTCATGATGTATTAGGTAGTAAAGACATTACATGTGTCTAATATTGCTGTTAAACAAGACTTGCTTTCAATATGTAAGCTATTGATAAAGACAACATAAAAAGTCATAGTAGTAGTAAAGTAATTTAAGTGGTTATTTACTTAGATTCAAGGTAAATAGTTTGAGAGGACTTTGGACTTTTGTTTTCCCTTTCGAATTTTTCCTAGTTAAATAAACAATTTTAGGAGGTTTGGAAGATTAGTGAAGACAATTTATAAAACCGGTTTCACATAACTATTTTTAGGTCATGCAAAATAAACTATTTTCCCCCTTAATTTGTCTGAATGTTAATGAAAGCATAAAACTCTTTAAAATAGGTAAACAAGTAAAGATACATGATCTTTAAAGAGTTCACATGTTTGTATGGTTGTACAAAGAATATGTACATTTTCATGCTGCTTGACTTTCCGATACTGAGCTAGGACTTGTATAAAAACCAGATTTTCTCAAAAACAATTTTCCTACTTCCTGTTACCCCTTGGAGTAGAGCCGAGCAAAGGTCACTGCTGAGAAAAGCTCTTCCCACCTCATTTTTGAACTTCTCTTTTCTCATCCTCCTTGAGTTCTTCATGCAAACAAAAGTGAATGAAGACTGAACACCTCATCTCGTCCTAAATTCCCCAAACTCAAGGTTTTGATTGGAGGTTGTTTGCCTCAGGACTGGTATTTGGTGCTCTCACTGCCCAAATATTGTACTGGTATGTCAGGTACTATCCAGCTAGAATAAGGTGTATGTAAGTCTGACCTTACAGGTTTATGATTCAAAAAGGTGAGCTATCTGTGAAGAGTAGTGATATACTTCAGATATTTTTTTTTTTTCAGGGTAGTGTGGGAAATTTTGAGAAAGGATGGTTCTGAGAGCAAGAAATAGCATGAATGGGTTTTTGGATCAGAGACAGTGGAGGACGGGTTGGTTTTGTTTGCTATCGTCTGTCTTTAAATTATACTCATGTTTATAGTAGAAGAAGGAAAGGACAATGAACATTTTATTAGCTTTTCTTAGAAAAACTTATCTGTAGATCTGTATTTTTTCATGGTGGTTGGTCTCTTTCACCTAAAATGACAGTGTGCTGGCAGAGGGGGTAAAATCTCTCAAACTCCACTGCTCCAGAATGTGTCTCCATTGATCAGTGTGCAGCAACTTTCTGAACATCAGTAATCTGAAAATAAAGCTGGGATGTTAAACCGAAATGAGGTTAACATTTCACAACATATCTTTCTCTGAAGGAAAAAATCTTAATTTTTTTTTACCAGTTTACAGGCTTGACAGACTGACTTTGCTCTAAGAACTGGCAATGTTTAACTCACAACTTTTTCCTGTTTTGCATCAAAATCAGTTTTAAATAATGACTGTATTTTAACACAGAATTTCATAAACTCTAAAGAGGATCTTCTTCTGAGAAGACGAAAACAGACAGAGTATCTTGCTAAACAATTTGTTGCATGAAGTTTCATCTTCTGTGGTATTTCCTAACTTACAAGGTATAGGAAGTAACACTTACTATAGGCAGAAAGAGGATGTGCAAGTACTTTATGCTGATCTTGAGAGGGAGAGCACATTACCAAGTTAGTATGTCAGCCTGAACTGGTATGGAAAAAAGTGTGTTGTTCTTGCTATAGTAGATTTTATATTGTCAACATTTTATCACTTTTTAGAAAAAAAAAAAAAAGAAGAAGAAACAATAGCAATATTAAGTTGTTATTTTTTTTTAAATGCTTGTTGTGGAATTGTGGTATTTCTTTGAGTCCTGCTTTATGAAACATATGAAAGGATTTTTCTTCTTGAACTAAAGGAATATGGTACTGTTCTAATGCTGTTGTGATTCAATTGTTTAATTATGCTGAGAATTCCAGGTGTTTTGGGAATACAACAGCATAGACTGTTTCAGCATAATAGATTACAAGCTTTCCCTCCTCCCCACCATCCTCTTTTGGCTATTTTTGTCTCTTCTTTTGCATTGTGTGCCGTAAACAAGTTATACGTGTTTATACGGTCTCAGCAATATGTTGAGCTTTTATGACAAGGTTAAAATAGCCAGTCCGTGCTAAACATCTTTGACTGTTTATTACAAAGTATGCTACCGTGAAAGAAAAATAAACTATAAAACCAAAATAACAGAATTATTTTTGTTTGATTTCCCAATGCTGTTTTTTCTCTTACCTGTCTGTAAATAACTGAAGTATTTAATTTACTGCCTGCCAAAATTTGTCTTGCAAAAGATTCTATGGTTTACATGATTATTACTTTAAAAGGATGCATTTCCAATATTTCTACACCTCTGTTAGTTGACTCTAATTATTCCTGTTAACAAGAATTCATAAAGAACATGAATGACTTTTGCATACATTACTTTTAATATTTTTAATGAAATTAAAATACTTAACAGTCTCAGTTTTGCTCAAATTTACCTTCTTCACTTTTCCTTCGGACTAGAAAACAGTCTACCCAAATATGATGTTTTCCCTGAAGTTTCTGAATACTGTAGAAGTTTGGAGAACACCAAATGAATACAAATCTAAAAAGATCAGACTTTGTAGGTCCTAACTGTAGATTCCATTTTTTCCTGAATAATCATGTATTATCTTCAGTTTTACTCCTCCTTTGTAACTTTTCATCTGCAGAAAGTGCTTTCTGTGTCCCAGGACACATAACATTCATTGATCAAAAGAAAGGATGAAATCAGTATGAAAAATAAGAAGGCAAATAGTTTGGCAAACTAATATTTATATAACTATTATATTAATTACTATAGCTATTGTTGCAGAAAATGGATCAATTTGAAATATTTTGACCAAAAAGTACCTATAACATGCAGTAAGTAACCTTCTTTCCATGCTACTGCAATACATCTGTTCAGTTTTGGGCTCCTCACTACAAGATGGACTTTGAGGTACTCGAGTGTGTCCAGAGAAGGGCAATGGAGCTGGTAAAGGAGCTGGAGCATAAGTGTGATGAGGAGCTGGATGTTTAGCCTGGAGAAGAGGATGCTCGGGGAAACCTTATTGCTCTCTACAACTACCTGAAAGGAGGTTTTAGCTAGGTGGGTGTTGATCTCTTCTCCTGGGTAACAAGTGACAGGACAAGATGAAATGGTCTCAAGTTGCTTCTTGGATATTAGGGAAAAACCTTACCATAGAAAAGGGTTGTAAAGCATTGAAGCAGGCTGCCCAGAGAAGTGGTGGAATTGCCATCCCTAGAAGTGCTAAAAACCATGTGCATGTGACATTTGAGGACACGGTTGGACATGTGGTTGATGGCAGGACTTGATGATCTTAAGGGTCTTTTCCAATCCTGAAAACTCTCATATATTTTTACTTCTGTCACCCCAAATCTGCTTCTATTTTTTTACCTGTATTTTGATTTTTTGACACTGACCCCTTTTATGTCAGTCAGAGAAAATGGATAATAATATCAGATTTTTTTACTACTTCTACTAAAGGAGCAAATAACCAAGGTACATGGACTTTAACAAGACTGAATAAAAAGTTATTTTGGGACAATACTGTAAAAACTTATTTCAAAAGTGTATGGCCTAGGATATAGCTCCATGGAATTTTCCACACTGCAGGCATCTTTTTATTCTACAGAAACTTCTGCCCTTATAACAAATCATTTTTCAGTATTTCCTTCTAGTTTTGACAACTCCTTTTCTTTAACAAAGGTTTACATTTACTGCTTGGACTAAATATTTTATTGTTTTTATAGTGTGAGAATAAATAAAGACAATCAGTGTATCTTTAGACAGACTTTTTATTTCTGAGTATCAGCATTACGGAACTTGCCACGTTTTAAGATGGCTTACAGTGTTTGTGTGAAACATATAAATTGAATGGCTTAGAGGCATGGAATTTAAGGAAGGGACATGCACAAGGTAATTCTATGGGATCAGTTTGGTTTCCTAACTGTTTTGAATTTAAAGACAGCTATATTATGAGTTTAGATTATAGAAATCTTCTAGACTCTTTCAGTTATACTGCAGTAGTTTCTTGACAAGCCACTGAGGAAGAAGTAATGCATGCCACATGTTTATCTTTGGAGATATCTGTCTAACCCATTTGGACAGACCCAGAGAGAAAAATCATGTCAAAATGTGAAGAAGGGTAAGAGATGGGCTATCAGAAGATGACCAACAGCGTCACTGTAAGCAGACTAGCCTTCTAGGTAAATATTTGTGGTTCATGCTTATAAATACCTTGCTCAAAGGCATTTTGTGCTTCTGTAACATAATGCTTACAATCAGCTGTGGGACTACATTTCCATCCAAAAAATAAACATAGTTGGGATGTTAGAAAACATTTGGTATAAAGGCATCCTGTGTTTTATTGGAAAAATGAGCACAGATACTCTTGGATATAAGCACTGTCATCTGACAGATAGTAAAACACTGGGAGGACTCGCAGGCCACAGCTAATAGGGTATGACAATGAATCTGCCATCCTAGGTGGGAATTAGTCTGGTCAGAAGCAGGATATAGTGCTAGAAGCAAAGAATACAGAAGTTAGTTTAGAGAAGGATACCTACTAGGGAAAACCAGGAAAATGGACTGAGAACTCACAGAAAAAAATGGTCTGCTCATTTACAACACAGACTAGCTAGCAGTTAGCTCAGAAGTATATTGTAGAAAGATAGTTCAAAACACAAGTTCAGAAGCCTACCCTGACACTGGTTCTGGCTTTCTTCAGCTAAATTGGAGCTTTAAATAAAGATAAAATAAGAAAACCCCACACTGTTTGGTTATTTCTAGCACTAGCTTCAGAATCAACAGACATATTGCTACATAGCATACAGGAAACAATGTTCAAGAGATAAGGTAATGTCCAGTGAACTACAGTGTAATATGTGAGTGCAGTTTTGAAACCAGAATGGAAATACTTTGGAAAAGATTGTTCTGTAAGCATTTTCTTCTTTTTCTGTGTAGGTTCTTTTGTGTTGGCAGGTGTTACTGTTGCTTTGACTTGCGTTCTCTCAAGCCTTCTCCAAACATGGCACAACCGTGACTTTCTCTATGGTAGGGGTAAGACAACATTCACTGCAGACTGTCACAGTGTATAATTTTGCATATAATTTGGGGAGATTAACTAGTAGACAGAGATTAGCTAATAAGAAGCAATCAGCAAGCAAGTAATCAGTTTTGCTGAAGGCAGGGTGGATTTGGTGAAGATAATAGGGGAGACACTGCACAGAGGGAGCTTGTGTAGTGCCTCCAGCTGCGGTGGTACTCCGGAGTTTCAGTGTGATTGTGCAGAGCACAGATCCCTGCCTAGCATATTCAGCTCACTGCTTTTTAAAGTGGTTGTTCATTTGCTGAGACACAGTCATATGAGTGCCTATAAGAGTCTAAGAGTCTTAGANGGGATGGGAGTGGTGAATAAGAATCAGAGTAAGAGAAGGAAAAATCTGCCACTGTTGAAGAGCTCTTCTGAATGAGAGTTCAACAGGGAGTGGTCCATGGGTAGAAAATATTCAAAGAAACAGTATCCCTAGTTTTCCTTTTGCCTTACAAGCTGGATGATGGAAGGATAAAAAGAGAAGACACTATGGGAAAAATGTTTACTTGATGTTTCATAATGTAGAATGAACTCATTGGTTGTGCAATATTTGAATGCCATATAAAAAGCTAAATCATGAGCTCTTCTCAGCATCCAGCACTCATTCAAAACCAGGAGGAGAAGGAAATGTCCAGCACAAATCTGACTCAGTGCTTATAGGTATGTTGCCACCATTTAAGGGTGGCAAATTCTAAATGGGCATGTTAAAAGGAGCTATTCAAGAACACTCATATCACAGTGAGTGAGCCTAGTGTTATCCTGGAACAATTTTATGTGTGAGCAAGAAGTAGGTGCCTGGCACTTCTGAGAGCTTATCATAGACTTACTGCTCATTTTGGGCCTGATAGTGAATAGCGCCTCAGGGATACCAGAATACCTTCTCTGTCCTGAGCAGGTACAGCAGAGATCAGGCAGACAATAGAGGAAGTGAAGATACCAAGTCATCATTGCCTGAGGGTGGGTAGCAGCATAGCTGTATGCTTGCACAAAGAGTTGTATTGTTTACTCGGCCTTAAAATAATTTGATCCAATATGACATATTAAGTAAAAATGTTTTCTTTCTTCAGGATATAGTTCTTGGCAATTTCAAACAAGCCTGGAAAAGCATGTGTAAAATAGATTCCTTATTATTCCAAATATTCAATGAAAAATTAAGAATATTGCATGCATATATTCTCTAGTATGAACTGTGTATTCATGGCAACATTGTCAAATTAATTTTACTGGATGAAATGTATTTTGCAGGTAACCCCCCTTGAATGAAACAGAGTTGCCCTTGGGAAGAATCTATCTAGTGTCTAAACACTTTTGCTAAGGTGTGTGCCTTCAGTTTCTACGGAACTGCTTAATTCTGATATGCAGAATGCTGAATTTCCGCATCACTGGCCAAGCCATATGGTAGAGAAATAATACAAAACAAAGAAAGAGTGCATAATTTTAAATCCAAGTGATGTATGGAGTATGTAGAAAAAATAATTTTTATTTAATTTTTATTTAATTGTACTTTATTCTTTCAAGGCCTCTGAACAAAAAGAAAACAGGTGGGCTCTCAGAAATATATTTCTTGAGTGAACTAATTCATACTACATTTTGTTAACACAGTAACACAAAACACCATTAGGTTTAGGTACTAGTGGAGAACACCATTGCCTGAGTTAACCCTGACTCTCCTCCCCAGTAAACTCTCAAACAAAGAAATGCAACCCACTTAAAGTCCTTTGTGATGAATGCCAGTGACATCATATTGACTGGACTTAGAAATTGTGTTGTGTGAGGAAGATGAATACCCTAATGTTATTAGGCTAAACACTTAGGGAAATGAACAGAGGGTGGAACTGAGCAGCATCAAGTCATATGAAGAGAGAGCAAAGAGAGAGGAGTTTCATTGGCATCTTTTGGTCACAGTGACCACCAAGAATGACCACTTTTGGGTGCCACAGGCCCTGTAGGTCTTAATGTGCAGAGTAAGTGTAGCTGTTATTTGCCACCTGATGGCAGATACACGGTGGGCCAGTCTTTGGGGAAACCTGTAACAATTCAGCCTGACACAAAAATTTATTCGTCTTGCTGCTGTATGAAAATGCTGTTCATACCCTGGTTATTATCACTCTTGCCTTCCTTTCATCTTTCCAGTCTGTTTCCCCCTGGCCCTGTGGTACCAGGCAGAGATATAGACTAGTTTGAAGAGCACTTTGTGGGGTAGAAAATGGAAGTCTCAAAATTCTTTTACATGGACTAAGAGTTCTCGCTCTCCCTGCCTCTAGGATAAATAGTGGTGGTTTTTATGGCTGTTCTCTTCTTTACCCTTCATGGGAATAGGACCCAACTCCTTGGCTTCTCCCTGAAGAAGAGTAATGTATTTTTTAGATGCATTAGCGTATGGTGGAGTTGTTCTGGGGCAGAAGTGTCATGCATCTGTGTTTGTTCCCTCCCTCTCTCTGTCACTGTTACGTGGAGGGAGGCAGTAAGGCTGGAGTCTGTGCTGAAAAGAGCCAGGTGCCACATGCCCTGAACTGCCTAACAGTAAAGCTATGGTAGAACAGGGAATTACGGAGAAGTGCTTATATTTATCAGGCCTACATGGGTACTTTTTTAGTCTTCAGTTATTGCTCATCCTTCCCCTTTCTTAGATGCACTGAAAATGCCGTGGCCCCTTTTTGCAGGTTTCCCACTGAAGTAGTTACCTTTATTGGTGACTTCATTCCATGTGAGCTCCTGCAAGAGCATCTGTATCTGAGGTGTCCATTTGGTTTTGTTCAAAAGTTGATCAAATACCCTGGGAAACAAAATCTTCCTCATCACAGAATCAGGCATCTGCAGCTGAATTTTCCTGGGCTTTGCTGTTTGCCTACACAGTATGGTAAGACCTGGCCAGGCAGGACTATTGCTAAATAAAAATGCCTTCAAAAGCTAAAAATGAGCAATGCTTTGTGCAGTTGTGTTTCAGGATCTTACCATGCCCAGCACACTCTGTAACCTGATGCCTTTGTGCAGTACAACTTAGAAAATAGACTTACAGAAACAACCCCTTGTAGAATGCAAGTAGGCAGTGACTGTGGAGACTATGAGAGATCTTGGTCTCTCTGAGCAAGTTTGAATTTTTTTTTTTTTTGTTCTGGGCAGAGCTTTTGCACTGTCTAACATCAGTCACTGAGTGATGATACCATTTTTTATTTATTTTTTTAATGTATTACGAGAGATTGTGCAGGAAGATGGGTATGTGCAGTGTTTTGAGGATCACAACTGCTTGTTCTGATTCTGTGGTCTCATTAGCAGTGAGAGAACCAGACCCACCACTTTGGGCTATCCTGTGGGAAGACTGAATAGCCCTAGGACTGACTTGGAAGTAGGAGAGAAAGAGAATTTGGAAACATTTTTTTTGTTTTGTTTGTTGGTTGTTTTTTTTGTGGTTTTTTTTTTTTTCTTGACTGTTTGTGGCTCTTTTAATGACTTAGAGAACAGAGAGACTTCCAAAGAGATGGGTAACTTAAGCATCTGCACATTTTTAATGTCATTTTCTAAATACTTATGAATACAAATTGATGCTTCTAACTGCTGTGTTTATGTACTGACATAATCATTTGGCTGATTAAAAAATTAAGGCTTTGTCCTGAGAAAGGATTTATTTTGCTAGCCCACTGTTTATTGTGCAGGTAGAATAAATTCATCTTCTCATATTCCCTCAAAAGGAGGGTTTTGTGTTTAACTTTGGGAAGAAGACTCCAGTTTATATTTGGGAAAAGACTTTGTATGTTCTAATAGAAATATCACACAGCCAAAAAGGTCCACTGTGCAGGAATTTGTCTTGGGGGGACATCTTGAAAAGTTGAGTGGAGGTTGTATAAAACCGCTGGGGAAGGTCAGGTGGGAATGGAGTCTAGGTCTTTTTGATAACCTTTATGAGAAATTCTTTACAGGATGTCGTGCACTCTATTGATCAGATAGCATACTTCAGCCCTGCTGTTATCCAGGTTTTGTCTAGGATTAAAGGGGCCAAGATGCCAGTGCTGCAGACAATGTATGGCTACAGTCCAAATTTAGTTTGTGAAACTCCAGGGTGATGAAGCTAGTGTATATCAAAATCGAAGTCTCTGGAATGTCAGAGTGATATCATTGTATCAGTCTTGTTCTGAACACATTTGCAATGTAATTCTTATTGCAGTCAGTTTGTATAGAGATATACTGCTTAATGGAAGCTAAGATTTTGGCTTGTATTGTAAGACTTCACTCAAAGTTGTAGAAGATGGATTTATAATCTTATAAGCAGTTGTCTCCTCATTCACTCATGTAATTTGTGAATTATTATTTGAATTTGTGTGACTTTGTCCTGTGTGATGCTTGGCAAGTCTCTGAAGAACTTACGAAGAATTCTCTTCTCTTAGTCTCATGACAGGGTTCTGCTGTTTCTTTTGAAACCTTTGAAACCTTCAATAAAGGAAGCAATTCTATCATTTATTCCTTTTGTAAAATGCTTTATAATGGACCTTTGTTATCAAGTTGTTGAGAACTGCCTTAGTGCATGCAGTGAGGGAAGATGTCATTTGTATACTTTGCATCAACTCCATGGAAAAGACAACAGTCCTTTGGCACTATCATGGCAAAGAATTGCTTTGCACTATCTAGGTACTGAACATTACAGAAAACAGAATTAGATGACCTCTATCCATTTGTTGTGTATTATTGTCATACCTAGCATCTTTGTAGAAAGATTCAGAAGTACATCCCTTCAAATCAGAAAATACTTAAGGTTGGAAGGGACCGCTGAAGATCATCTAGTCCAACTCCATGTTTAAAGGGTTTTCATTTGATCATCACTACTTCACTTGAGGATGCATCTTTTTATGAAGGCCTTGTTGTCAGTGTAAGTGTTCTGTTGCCTGATGGTTTGGGTTTCTCTTTCTCTCAACAGAAATCTCAAGAAGCATACATAACACAGAAGAGACTCAGTGAATGAATGCACTAGAAAAGTGAATATGAATAAAAAGAATGACTTTGTTAAATCCAATCCTTTGAAAAGTTAAGTCTTGTGTAGCTCTTCAGTAGAAAGGAAGAACTAGCTGAAAACACTCTATTTAGTCTGAATTAAGGAAGCTGAGTATTACTGCAGGAACTTAAGAAAAACCCTTTTGACTTCCTGGAAACTGAAAGAAGTTTTTTTGAAGAAGTAATTGTCTCTGACATCACTAAACTGCATAGCGAGTTTGTGAGTGGTTAGTTTGGGGTGAGAGAAGGAAGCAACTCCTTCGCAGATAAGCAGGCAGTGCAATGTATGTGCCTCGTTATTCTCCTTTTAGGTTCAAGCTTTGCAGAGAAGTTCTTTTGCAGACAGATAACATTTATTTTGCTTTGCAGAGAGAGACACATGCTGTTTCATAAGGATACGCCTGATTTCCAGAAATAACCATGTTATTGTGGCTTAAACTTTTAGCATTTGGCATTGCATTTCTGAGACAGGATGCTTTCCTCAAAGGTAGGTAGCAACTGATATTTTATTCTCTCATTTTGATCCCTGAGTATCCTCTGTAGATGTAAAACCAATGAAAAACTTTGCAAAGTGGAGAAATAGTATCTTGGTTCAGAAATTAGAATACAATTGTATGCAGTAGTATCAAAATCTACATCAGGAAGGTTGCTGCATAATGTCCTAGGCTAAAATGTCTCCCGCATGGTCATTTGTGAGTGTTATGTGGACCATTTAAACAAAAGACCTCTGTTTGAGG
Organism: Formicarius rufipectus; assembly: GCA_013399695.1. Taxonomy (NCBI): domain Eukaryota; kingdom Metazoa; phylum Chordata; class Aves; order Passeriformes; family Formicariidae; genus Formicarius; species Formicarius rufipectus. The sequence continues at coordinate 2,100,186 of VXAU01006133.1, read as the reverse complement.
CTGTATTTGAAAAAGAATACATTTATGTCTCTTACGTATACCTGTTCAATACAGTCTTTGTTTGATTTCATCTCACGATGCAGTACTTTGTTTTCTCTTCTTAAATCCTTCAAGAAAAAAATCTTCCCATCCATGTTAGCCACTCCCTGATCTCAGAATCTGCTTTGTAGTTCCACACATTTTGCCTTCCCCCCCCACCTCCTCACGGTAGCATTAATTAAAAAAAAAAAAATCCAAAGGTTATAAATTAATTTCTACAACTGGTAATTTACTTATTTTGTAAAATAGNATGTTTAATTACCCCCCTGAAGGTAAATTTGTCACTTGACATTTTTACTTTTATATGAGAAAGACTGAGCCCATGAGGATGGTCTTGCAAAGCATGATAGATGTAACAGATAATATTAGTAGCAAGAAAAGCAATTAATCTTGAGGTAATACTTCATATAAAGACAAAAACATATCTATATTTAATAAAATATTTTCTTCAGAAGAAAATACAGCATTCTAACATATATGTACCTCTCATCAGTTTAGGCAATAGCGAAATTTGGGGTAGTTGATGACAGTTTTTCTCTACGGTAATGTTGACCCTAAAATGTGGCTTGAAACATATTTTCTGAAATGGTGGTGAGTTGTATGCAGGGCTGAAATCTCTTTTCATATGCATTGAACTTATGCATGCTTCTTTCCGCACATCAGTCTAGTAACTCCAGGTTTATACTGATGTAAGCACCAAAATGATCTGCCTTTAGTTGATAACCAGTTAAGAAGAGCATTTGAAGCCTGAGCATTAGTTCTCTTGTCCTTCAGTCTCTGAAGAGAGGCAGCACTGAATAAATCTGGTTGATAGCTGCCGGATATTATAAGAAAAGAAATGAATGCTGAACCGTAGAGGAAAAGAACAAAAATCTTTTCCTTTTCCTGTCCTTTTTTATTATTTTTTTTTAAAATTGTATGTGCTGTCCCACTTTCCATTTTATGTCTTTCTGAGACTTCCTGCTGCTCCCTTTTCTCCCAAAAAGGCAGGTTACTGTCTGCTCTCTCAGCCACCTTCACAGTAAGTCAACATGTTAGCTAACAGGGAGGGCTGGAAGATGGATAGACAGGTAGTAGTATTTTATTTCAAGTGTTTTTCTCTGTCCACACATAGTAGTCAAAGTTGAGCCAGTTTCTCTCTATATTTACTAAACAGAAGAGCCTCAAGGAAAGGCTAAACTTTAAGTTAAGTTAAACTAAGTTTAAACTCCTCTCTTCTACACTTTAGGTAACTAACAGTCTCATGCTGTAGTATCAGGTACTCAACACCACAGACTTTTTTTTCACCATGTAGTTTGGCATAGAGATTTCTCCTGTCAGGGTAACAGATGCATTATACCTCATATTTATTCTGCAGATTACTCTGCCTTATAGCTATGGGAGACTGGACAGTCTTCTGTGGGGGGTTTGTTAATGGAGGAGCAGCATTTTGAAAAAGTGGTGTAGACTTTGGTTTTATGGCAATCATTTTTCAGGCATTTGATTGCAAATGTTGGGTGGACATCGGGACTTTTTTTGTTGTTGCTGTAATTATTTTCCAAGAGCCAGTGGTATCTAGTGATTTTGAAAACTTAGAAGGAGAAATTTTCAGGTTGTCTGACTTGCTTCATGAGCTCAGACATCCTATAAAACTTCTCTTATTTCCTGTAGTCACCAAGCCTCTTTTAAGAGCATTAAACTACATTAAACCAAACAAAATATAAGAAGTTATAGCCTGCACAGAGGCCTTTCCATGGTGTAAATCCCTCAAATAAAAACCATGTATTTGATTATCCTGGTAAGAAGTAGATGTGTAGTGGTATTTGTGGATTTACCTATACGTACCCATACCTAGTACCAATAAACACCAAACTTGGAGTTCAAGCTGTCCTTTTAAATATTTGCACTGCTGAAACATTAAATTAATTTGTGTTTTGTGCTAGCTTTACTGAACTCTTTAGTTGCTAGATGTGTGGTTCTCAAAATTGTTAGTGTTAGCTTGATAATACAACATTTTATAGTGTCTAGGATGACTTACCAATTGAAAAAAGTTATTTTAACATACCTGATAAAATTCATCAATGCTTGTTTATGCAAAAAAACCAAAACAACAGAAGAATCCTTAGCCAAACCGATTAAAAAAATCCCAACACACCCAAAAAACAAATGCCAACAGCCCCTAACCTCTCCCTCCCAAAAAGTAAATCCAAGAGCAACAAAAAATAAACAAAACCAACCAAGCAAACAAACAAAAAAACAAAACCAAAAACAAACCCCAAACAACCCAAGCCAACAAAAGCTTGAAAAATGCCATTACTTCCATTTAGAATAAATAAATGCTTGCTAGACAAGCACTGTTTCCATTAGATAATTATTTCAGGTTCCCACCCTCCTCCGCAAAAGTATTAGCAATTTGACAGCTTTCAAAAGCCTTCACCCGCTTCTGAGCCGCTTCCTTTATTTCAGGAGTCTAAATTCTTTATAGTTTTGAGTATGATGTCATATGGTGTGGAGGATCCTTTTGGTCAGTTGAGGTCACCTGTTCCATCTCTGTCGTCTCCCAAATCATGCACCCACAGCCTCCTCGCTGGTGGAGTAGTGCAAGAAGCAGAAAAAGCCTTGGCTGTGTAAGTACTCCTCAGCAGTAAAGAAAACATCCCTGGATTATTAACAGTGTTTTTCATCACAAACCAGCTCCAAACTAGATAATGTGAAGAAAGTTAACTCTACCCCAGCCAAAATCAGCACACACATGAAATACAGTCATGCAGTCTCCATGCCCAACAGTGGCAGAGGTTTCCAGTTGGAAGTGTTGCTTTCTTTACACAGACATCGCCATAGCTCATCCTACATTTTTGATTTTCTGTAAAAATATTTTTCACAAATTGATCTACATCCTTGGAAAGAGTTTGGCAGACCTAATTTTTAAGTAGTGGAACTTAGTAATACTGGTTAAATTTTATATGTAGGATAAAGGATAAGGGAAATCGCTCTGGCAGGAGGATGTATATTAAAGTAGATGAAGTGAAAGCTTTAGAACACCACCTCTGATGTTGTCCTCTTATTGATGACCTGCTGGAGGTTCTGTTTAGAACTGCTCTTTTTTGTTGTAGTGGTACACTCAAGGGCTTCTGAAACATACATTCCAGAGATCTCCACTCAGGGACCTCTTAATCATTTGAAACAAGCTGGCTGATTTACACATCTTGCACTGGTCCAAAACTCTATTCACAATCAACTGTGGACAGATTGTGTGCATGCACAGATGGCAGCAGTTCCACTCACTTCCTGGGCTGGCCAGACACAAGTAACTTCTAAACTGGAAGCTGTGTAGTTTCATTATGGTGTCATACTTAAGGTATAGGCAGGACACAAGTTCATCAGAGCTCAGCAACACTCCAGATGAGCAACATGGTTTCTGGACTAGAATTAGTTATTTGATTTGGACTAAATATGTAATTTATCTATTTGCCTAGACCTATGCAAAGATAACAAGCAGATGGCTGGGTTGTTGATGTGGTATAGGTATATCTGTTGAGGCAGACAGGGAAAGAGTCATTGGTTCTAGTCTGATGGCTCGTTCTTACGTAGTATGGAAAAGAGATTTTCTAGTAATTTTGTATTCACATCATTGTACGGATGTGCTAAGTGTCTTTTACCAATATAGACCTAAAGCCAAAAAACTCTGCCATGCAGAGACCATTCTAAAGAAAATCCAGCTCTTGATCATGTGGTGTTTGGAACTGCTTCCTTTAGTTTTAATATGGTGAACTTATGTTTATATATTTGTATTCCAAAGAACAAATCACCAGCAGGAGTGTTAGAAACACTACATAATGAGATAAGGCAGATGAAGGGGGGGGAGGAAACAGGGTGAAGCAACTTTAAAAAGTTTATCTACTATCAGGAATCAAGCTCTGTTTTTCTAACTCCCCAGACCTATCTACAGAACTGCCTGCCAGCCTGGGAGTATGTGCATGCATTAAATGAGCAGCAGTCTCCACAGTGAAATTGTGAGTGCACTGAGTACAGTGCATAAAAATTATTCTGTTTTCTTTTGCTGAGCAGCTGCCTTGTGGCATGCACTGTACCATGCTGGGAGTAAGGAAAGAAGAACAGCAGGCCATGAAAGTGTTCTGTCCTCTGTTTACATTCGTCATCTAGTTTTAAGAGTTAATATTCAGGAGCACACATCTGGCCACCAGGAAGGCAGAACAACTTAACCCACAATGAATCCTCTGCTGACATGGCTTGATTTCGCTCTGTGCTTAGTCAACTACCTTTTCTAGTCAGGTCAAGTGTCTCTGCTTTGCCCCGTGCAGCACAGATTTGGCCTGAGTCTTCCCACTGTCTCTGCGCTTCTTTTGGGTGGCTTCCCTTCCTGTGCTGTCAGTCCAGGGATGAGAAACAGGGGGTGAGAACACAGTATAGGAGTGGCTGCAGAGGTGGGACCCAAGACAGCAAAGTCATAAGAGGTGTTGCAGAAGGTGTGATGTGCTGGCCGGAGCTTGCTTGCATGAGTTTAGCTCTTTGTGTCTGTGAGTTCCTTTGAAACCTTAGCAAGGACGTGTGTTAGAGGAGTGTAATGGCTTAGGTAGAGCTGGGATGGGTATTTGTGCCCTGCTAAGAACAGACAGGGTGCTTGAGGTGGCTGCCAGGTCTGTGACTGCCACTCCTGCCTGGGAGATGAAGATTGTCCCTGAGCTCAGCTGCTTTCTGCATCGTGCAGAGATGCCTGGTGCTCACATTGATTAATCTTTAATCATATATAACTAGAAATCATGAAGTTATTTCTTTCAAATAAGCTTAGGAAGTACATCCAATACATTTTGGAGGAAGTGGTTGACTCTCTTCAAAGGTCAGTTTAGGCCCTGACGAACTTCTGTGCAAAAAAATGGTAAAAAGTTTTAAGGGTGGTAAAACTTTGACTTCCTCTCGTAAATATCAAGATTAAAATAACAGATACAGTTACAAAAATTATTTCCATGCAACCTGACTGTTCTGTCAGACTGTGTGTCCTGATGTATTTCCAGGTTATCCATACACTTGCAAACAGATTTTTTTTTTCACTAGTGTTTCAGTAACTGTTGCAGCATTTTATCTATTTCCAGGCTTTTTTTCCCTTTCAAGTAAAGCAGTTTGGGGCCTTCAATGCCAGAATTGCAGAAACTAGCTGTGAGCACTTCAGTGCTAGCTTATACTATCCATAGTGTTGTATCGCTAACAGGATCCACTTCTTTTCTTTTATACCACTACTTTGCAGTACTCTTCTTCCAGTTATTCCCTCTGTGTCAGTGCCTTCTTGGCTAGCCTGCTTGCTTAGGTTCCTATTCTCTAGTTTCAAAGACTTCTCTTACAATCTGTCTGTTCTTCATTCATAATCCCACTGCCCTGCACAGAGCACTATAGGTATCTTTTGTAGTGCAAGGATGACTTTCTTGTTGTTGCAAAAATGTGGACTCCGTGGAGCAATATTTGTAATTGCCTTTTGAAATAGATTCTTTTCCTGACAGTAAGAGAAATAATTAAGCTAGCTATCTAATAGAAAAATGAAGCCATACGATGAAGCTTTTCCTACAATATATAAAGAAAGAGTAGTTCATTAAATGAAGCATATATGTCCTATATGAGTTGAAAGCTTTTACACTCAGGGAAATGTGGTACAATACAGAACCTCAGCTAAGATGGTACAAAAATATAGGGCTAGTAATGCCTTTAAAGGTAATCATATACATTGAAGAATATGTGAATGGAATACTTAAGATGGTGTTAGTCTCTGAACTGTTTTTGGAGGCTTGTGAGTTAAGACTGTGTAGGTGGAAAATAGGGGAACATAAATGGCAAAGCATAGTTGGGCTTCTAGAACAAGATCTAAGAGAGAGAAGTCAGCTGCAGTCTAGGCTGTCTCAGTGTTGTTTTCATTACTCTGCACCTCAGTTGCATCATCTGTCAGGTGAAGATAGTAACGCTTACCTTGCTGAAAAATGTAGAGTCCTAATTCCTTAAATATTTATAGGTATGCCTGTGTCTTACAATATGTAAACTGCCACCAATTAATCTGAAGAAACTGTTGGTACATTAGAGTATTTTGGATAGTGTAGCTGAGCGAAAAAAGCAAAAATATGCAGCAAATAACTTGTGCATAAATGTCTACCTTGTTCTCAGTCCTGAAGCACAGGTGTTGTCAATTGGGAGCTGGTATTTCTGTGCTGAGTAAGAACAACCCATACTGTGTTTAACTTCAGCAAATCTGAAATTCTGTAAAACATCATCACATCAACTGTAGTCTCTATTTTAGCCAACATTGGGTGAAATAGCTGAAGCTGTTCAATGAGTTCCTGTGAGACACAGGAACAGGATTGCACACAAGAAGAGGACTGCAAGCCTTTTACTTCCTGTGTCTGTGGATGAGAATGTGTGCTAAACAGACCATAGCTGCAAAAGGCTTCATGTTATAAAGTATCCTCTGCTTTTATGGGGAAATACAATAGTAGGCCTGTCCAGTAAATTAGGTGTTTTAGAAGTCTTAGTGGTAGCAGTTATGAACTTAAAACTGTTCTAGAGAAGTGCAGGCCAAGCTGACTTTGTCAGCATATGATTTCAAATCATACACTCACATAAATCGAAAGAAGGATGACCAATGTTGCTACTGCAGCAGTTCAGTTAGTCTTCTTGACATAGACATTTGATGTCTAAAATGAATGCAGAATCACATGCATACACCTTAGAGAAATCTGTCAGTTTAATGAGTTTTGGATAAAATCTCTGGAGGATTTCTTTATTAATTTCACACTTTCTTTTAAGAATTTAAATTATGAAACATAGATTTTTAAAATTATGTGGATTTTTTTTTTTCACTTGGTCCCCAATGGCAGTAAGAGATTATTGTATGCAATATACAAACTCCCTTATCCCAAAACACTGTGTGTGAATGTGCAGGCCTGTGGAATGTATCTGAGTGCGTGAGTGGAAATGTAACATTTGTGATACTTCAGACTGGCTAAGAAGTACACAAAAAAGTTTGCTTTCAGCTTCATTAATGCTTCTGTGCTCAACTGTGCTGCCTCAACAGAAGTGAAAGACCTTTTTGCATCCTCCACACACCTGCAGTCTAGTGTGTTAGTCTGAAGTAAGAAATGTGGTTGTGGTTTGAGGGAAAGATATGAAAGAGCAGAAAGAAATATGCCCATAGTAGATATTGGTAACATTTCTGATTTTGTTGTCCTAATCTGCCAATAGAATGACTTAGAAATAAATGTTTTTGAGACACCCAACACTCTCATTGCTAGAAAAAGTTAGGATTAACAAGAGCTTAACCCGGTGTCAGCTTCCATACCTAGTTTAGAAGACTTACAGTGGAATTGCGCTGAATTATGAGAGGCAGTTCAAGGAAACGAATGTGAAATCTATAAAGATTTATTTATCCTTGACAGTAATGAATTAATGTTTTGCAATACTCAGAGGTGAAACTTTCATTAAATGATATGAAGTTTGCACCGCCAAATTTAGCACTTTATACTTTTCTGAAGATTGGTGAGTTTGGCTGTGAGGATTTTGAAGTTATAAAATAGTTATGCTTTAATACGTAGTAAAATATTATTTATAGAGGCATACCATTTATGGAACTCACCTACAAATGCCTTTGAATCAACACAAGATGTATTAAGTTAAATAGAAATCATACAAGAGTTTAGGAGAAAAGGTCACACAAAGATTCCAAGATTTGTGGATCAGATAATTCCAAAAGCTAATAAAAAAGTGCATGTAATTAATGCTGGGCTTAAGAGCCTGCTAAGATGTAGTTTTGCAAGGCCCTGTATAAACAAACAAATGTTTGGTTTAGTAGCTGGTTGAAGTGTTTTAGTTAATATTGGGAAGAGAATCATTTAGAACATGGAAGGGCTTCAGCCCCAGTGATGTCAACAAGTGTTGTCATTGCCGAAGGGTGCCTTAAATGGCAAGGGGAGGATTGCTTGCAAACCACAGCTTCTAAAAACCACATTCTTCACTGAGTAATGAAGACATTTTAATAACAAAGACTATGTCAGAGATGTCATTTTTGGCTACTTTGTCTGCATTTGATGCTCTGTGTTCTCTTCACAACAGAATTGCTCCTTACCTGAGTTTCACCTCAGTGGTGACATCAGTGGAAACTCTGAAAAGTCTCACAGGATTTATTTTATCTTCATAGCTATTCCTTTTTATTTTTTTTTAACCTACTAGGGGCCTTCAAACTTCAAGTTCTGATTTCCTGTTAGCTGCTCTGAGAAAGTTGTTTGGAGGAGACATCCCTGGTTTTGACTGTAAACTCCAAAGCACTTGGGAATTGTTTTTACATAATGAGAATGATCAGATTTTCAGAAAACCTCCACATGTTGGTCACTGAGACAATAGGAAAAAAACTGTAGTGTGCAGCTCCAAGTTAATATTTTCTGAAACTTTTTCTGAAGTTGTGAATACTGAATACTTGAAAACTAAGGAAGGAGCTGCTTCTCTGTGTGGGTATGACCAACTGTCTGACCTGTGTCTACAGTAGGTTAAATGGCCACAGTCAAAATCAAGTGTTCTTGTTGGGCCAGGTGTTGTCCAAACCTAGGATGAAAAAGGATCTTGTCCTCAAAGGATTTCTGATCTGGACAGCAGGGATATTTCTTAAAAATGAATGGTACAGAGGCAAGAGGAAAGACACATAATGGAAAAAGTAATAGTAGCATATGTGCTCAGCCCAAAAACTTGCATAATCCCCTGCACTATGTATTTCCTTTTCTGAGAAAGGGACATAGAACATCTTTTTCAAAGCAGCATGCAACTGAATAAATTATACCCAGGATGCAAAATGCATTATCCTACCTAGGTCCATGTGTTACATGTATCACATTGTACTCTTATAACTTTTTTGTATGACAACTGGTACAAGTATTTCTGGAAAATAGCACTGATAAAACTGCTGCATGTCAAAACTTCTGGTGTTCCAAAGCTCCTCTCTTGCTGTATAGAAACAATAACAAATCAGGTCACATACAGAGGCACTATATTTATTTGCAGTGATTATTTTCTCCAGCTGTTTAATCCTTTCATTAACATATTGCATTCTCTCAGCAGTGAGTGAAATACAGTAAACAAACAACAGAATGTGTAGACGATGTGTTACCAACACACACATTCTCTCTCTTGTATGGGAGAGAATGTAATCTCATCCTTCCGAATCTCAATTCTTCTGTTACTCTACCTGCAAGAGATGAATTAATGTAAATAGCATTTGGATATGAAAGAGAGGAACCACCTTCTCTTTAGTTCAGCTCAAAAACATTTTAGGTTGCACTTAGTGTTTTCTTATCAAAGTGCTCATAAAGACTAATAACAATAATAAATTAATTTATTGACCTAATTTATTTAATTGAATGGTAATTGATCTAAGAGATTGATTTGAACTGAAAAAAACCCCCAAAAATCATATTTCCTGAATATCAGAGGGTGAGCTCAGTAGACACAGGCTCTAGGGATTGCCTGCAACTAATTCAAGTGTGATCCAAATCTGTATTACAGTATAGAAATTAAAAAAAAAAAATTATTGAATACTGCAGAGGTTTGAGGGGGTTTTGTTGGTTAGTTTGGGGGTTTTTTTATTTGTTTGTTTGGTTTGGATTTCTCTGGGTATTTTTTGTGGAATTGTCTGTTTTTAATTTGCTGTGTTGGATTTCATGGTCATCATGACTTTTGAGTTCTAGATGGATGCAATTTTGAGTGAAAAGATTTTGTTGTGGTGTGCTAGGGGTTTGGAATGGAACAAACGTTTGTTAAAGCAGTAGTTGATCATAAGATACAGCTGTAAGCAGAGCCTTGAGGGGAGCTGTATTGTGCAATATGTGTGTAATAACCATTTAATAACATTATCTTTCTGTTAAATTTGAACTTTATCTGTTATGGCAGCTTGTCCTTGTGATAATGAGCAACCATAGGTAGCAGGAAGCAGGTACCGTAACACTACATCCGTTTTAAAAATCACTTCAGATCTTTAAGGTAGCCTCTGTAAAGCATTACAATGATTGATGGAGTAACAAATCTTCTTATTCATGGCTGATGCTAGACCTTTACAGTGTTGGTGGGTGAAGTCAGAAAAAAGAAGTTCTGGTCAAATTGAGAAGCCAAATGAGGGGAGATTGATGTTGTGGGACAGGAAGTCAGAAGGTGATGGGACCGCTATTGCTACCCCAAAGCATCAGAGAAAGTATGATGAAACTGTTTCTCTGAGAGAAGAGGTTGGATGCTGGGGCTAATACAGCAGTGGGGAACAGAACAGCTGAAAGGAGACAGAGAAAGACACAAAAAAGCCTCTATGTCATCTTGCAAGGCCTGAGATAGCACTAATGCCATTGAGTTTCACCAGTCCAGTGCTGCTGGCAAATGTCTGAGAAACTTGTTGGTGAAAGTCTTCTCACGCTGTCCTACACAGAAGATGAAACTATCCTTATGCTGTCAGTAGGGGATGGATCTGAGCAATGAGAGATACACATCCCAATCTTTCTGATAAAGCCTGGGTTGAGCAGCACTGTACCCTTTCAGAGAGTTTCTGATTTGTTTTTGAGGGTGGAGCACATTTTTCAAAAACTAGGAAATCACGAGTACAGAGTGACATGAAGGTTGCAAAGCTAAATACCCAGTTTTCAGGAAGTAACTTATCTCTGTATTTCATGGCAGATGTTACTTTTGCATACTATTTTTTCTCTACAGGATACTCGGTGTAGAGAATGAAATCTATTCAGTCTATTATATCTGTGTTGCTCAATGTATGTATAGTTCAGATTGCATATATGGAGCTGCTATTGAAAACTCTCTGCAACTAGAATTATAGTTTCTTCTTAAGTTTTTTGTTTTTTTGCTGATGATCATCTTCTCTAGCTAAGTGCTACACACATATAGATTTTTGAATTTGTGATGACAAAATGATCCAAAGAGAAAGGCAATCGATTAATTCAGAAAGATGAACCCGAGACAAGCACCCTACTCTTCAAAGCACCCCTCACTTCAGTTAAATTGCTGTTTTGAAGGGTCACCGCTTCTGTGATTCAGACTGGTGTAATTAATAACCTGTTAAATGCAGAACAATTACTAATGATCACTGCATGGAAAATTTCATATAAGTAGATTTTGCAACATCATACAAGAATTCTGTGGTGAGAGCTGGAATTATAATCCTGTTACCTTGACCACGTTTTACTACTTAGCTGTGGCTCATGCCCAGAATTAGCTCTGCAGGTAAAAGGTATCTTCACCACAAGCTCTGGAGTGTTCCTGGGCTGGACAAAAGAGCAGTTTGCAATCAGAGAATGAAAGATCTCTGTGAATGTTCATCAGTGCTAGGAAAGGAAAAGGACTAGGGCTTTGCACTGGCAATGCAAAGGGATATATGTCAGCTCTTGAATGATTATCTTTGCTCCCTAGAAAATGTCTTTTGGAACAGCTTATGTGTGTATGATTTTATTATAAAATAGTAATTTTATATTCTGTGTATCTGCAACTTTCCAGGCTTTACGTCTGTGCTGAAGTTGTTCTGCCAATGTTGTAAATGAAGTAAATGAAGTTATTTCTGAGCTACTATTTCAGTATTTGGAATAGAAATGAAGAACTAATAATGAAATTCTTGTTTGTTGTGTGTTGTGGGTTGATTTGTTTGTTTAGTTTTTATTAAAAGTATAGTAAAGTCTAGTTAATTATTCAGTTCGTTACAGAAGTCTAATGCCAAAACTACCACACCCCTGTACCTCTTGACTGATAGCCACCCATTCATAACTGTCTTCTGTACTTATTTCTGAGGATGGACTTTTTTCCTGTTGTATTTATGGCCATGAAAGTGACTTAGAACGTGTTAGTGTTGTTATGATTTTTGAATTGTTTTCAATTATTAGTGTCAAAATGAACATTGCATTTGTTGCTATTCTTTTATGAGATATTCCTGTTTCTTGTAAAAAGGAGTGAAACATCTTAAAGTAGTTGCTACATTTAAAGTGAATCACACAAATATTGAGAATGTTTGTAATAATCTCCACTAGATCTGTGTTGTCAGAAAATGTGGAATTACAATTTTCGGAATGTGTTAAGTTTCAGTTTGGACGAAGGGCAGTATAATTCCCATTTAAAGCATCACAGATCTGAGATGAAGTAGGAGAAAGATCCTTCTTAAAACTATCACAATTCAACTGTTTTGAACCATATGTTTTATTTTTACACCCTGAATCAGCACCAACACTTGCACAGGGGATGTTGGTAGGAAACTTAAGTGCAAAATACCATATAGAAATATTTAATATCTTTGCTCAGGTATAAAAAAATTGCTGAAGAGAAAAAAAAGAAAAACTGATTTGTTGGCTATTTCAAGGCTGAGATAAGATGGCAAGCAAACTTTGTGTTACTGCCTTAAAGCCAGTATAAGAGTTAAGCAATAAAAGAAAATATTGGAGTTTCTTTTGGTCGTGTTTAGGAACCCTGCAGCACAAATTGATTTCAGCCAGGTTTCTTTGTATTGTTGCTGGGGAAGCTGACAGATTTTATTTTGTTTTTTTTTTTTTTTAAATGGTTATAGTGGATATCTTGAGGGTCATTTAGGCTCCTAAATCCCATTTTTTTTTTTGACATTTTGACCTTTTTAATGGCTTACAATGAATATGCTGACATTGATAGCTTGTAGCAGCAACTGCAGTTCTGATGCTAAACAAAAAGCGTGTTTTTTTTTTTCTTTCAATAAATCAGAGGATTACATTCTCGTGGAAGGAGATTGAAGGTATGATCACGTTTCACATTAATGAGGATAAAAACCTAATGGTTTATCTTCCTCATTTCTTCTGTGATAGCATTTTTTCCTCTTTCGTAGTTTAAATTTTTTCCTTTTTTTGTTTGTTTTTTCCTTCTTTTTTAAAGTAGCTTTTGGTCTTCCATCATCCCTAATGGTTTTCACAGATTTTTGATACTAGTGCAGAACTCTAGTTAGCCACTATTGACTGATTTGTTCCTAGTCCCTTGTTTCCCATCACCAACTCCAAATCCAGGGAAGAGCCGGACTGGGGGACCACAGTGGAAGAAACGCTGGAATCTGCTAAGATTGTAATTCTGAATCCTCTTGGGAACAGTCATGGAAATAATGCACTTCATTTTCTTAGTGATTATATCTGATTCATTCTGAGGGAGAAGCACTAACACTCCTGAATTGATTCATCAAGATAGGTAGCATCTTATCTCTAGATGAGTATGGAACATTACCTGACCTTTGATGGATATTTCGATTAAAGCAGACAGACAGGCCTAGGCAGAGTCTCCAGGAAGTGTAGGCAGAATACTGTCATAATTCCACTCTAAGAGAGACTATAGGCAGTTCTTAAAGATGTGGGGGAGGCATTCTTGCTCAGAAAAGTAGCTGAGAAAGTCTCTCTTCTCTAGAGAGTAAGCATATTGTGCAGAATGAATACAGAAAGGAAGAAGAAATATCTAATTATGGAATATCTATTATTTTTTTTTCCAGTCAGGAAGACATCTCGTTTATATCTTAATAATGGTTAGAGCAGCACTACTGAAATGATTGTAGTGTTCCTTCAGAAAAATCTTACCTGGAGTAGCTTTCAAACCATGCTTGTGAGAGTTTTGCCTAGGACAAAATAACTTGTCTTCAAAATCAATGTTGCTAAGATTTTACTCTTTTACCTATTTATATTTGTGCTATTGAGAAAGCAGAGTTATTCACTAATTTAAATTTGAGCCAACTTCAGTGGGATTCTTTATAGTGAAAGTAAAAGACACCATTATCAGGCTAGATACACAAGTTTGATCTCTAAGCCACCCAGTTGGCACCATTCAGGATTCCCAAATGCTGAACAGAATGCCAGTTCTTATTGTATGTGATTTTATGTACTTAAGTAGAAAGACAATAATTGTTCTGAACGGTTTAGAATATATTTTTACTTTTAAAAATGTACCTGAACCTTGATTATTTTACACACATGTAAGTGGTTTTGAGTGAAACATAATACCTGTGACAGTCATTTTCATCTAGGTGAGGTAAAGAAATGTAATTTCCTTAGAAGACCCATATGCCTTTTTTTTAAAAATTGCAATATTAACTACAAAATATTTGTGTCAATCAAGGGAAAAGTATGTCTTTGCAGAAATCAGACCACATATGTGTTATAGTAAGTGCTGCTAAACATTAATTATTAATGGAAATGCAAAAGAAAAGAGCCTTGAGCCACCTGTTCATCATAGCAAATTGTCCCCTCGTAGAGCTGATATAAAATATTTCTACTTCATAAATATCTTACTGTTCCCCAGAACTTTACAATACTTTAGTAAGGAAAAATTATTATTTCTATGTGAAATGGAAACAGATCCAGATAGCTGATTTCTAAAAGGCCACTTGAAAAGCTATTGAACAAAACCACTGAACCTTTTTCTGAGTAAGAAGCAAAAAAAGGAGGGGAAATGAAAACAAAGGATGGAACGTTTTTTTAATTCAAACATTTAAGTTGGTTGTGACTCTTATTTCATAAAGGAAGTCACATTGTAGCAAACTCAGACAAAAAGTCGAATTGAACAACCCAGAGAGTATGACATTGATTATTGTATGAAATAAACCACTAATTTAATGAACCTTGTTAGTCAATCAGCAAAGTGGTGGGAGGTTTGTATATGACCTGAGATAGCTTCAGAAATCCTGGGTTAACATTTTGCATAAAGTACTTGTCATTCAAGCAAAGGTGGATACAAGAACTCAATCTGATATTCAGCAAAGACTAGGGCAGGAGGACTTGAGGATATTAACCCTTCCCCCTGGAAGAGGATTGCTGCCGGCTTCAAAAGAAAATTTCTGCCTACTTCCAGGGTACCAAACAGAAGCACAAATAAAAGGGTTGCTTGGACAGTTGGGTCAGATCAGAGGGTGGCACTTTTCAAATGCTCTGGAGCATGAATAAGAGTAAATCAAGAACTGAGAAATAACAATAATGCACTAATAATTTTGCAGCAGAGCTCAGTATGTTGAGCAGCTGCATTTAATTTTATGATCTGGAATTATTGTAGCACTTGCAGGAGGCAAATGCAAATGAGAATTAACATTATCATGGTGATAGGTTTTAGTGAGGCAGATTGTTATAAAGGTTCCTATCTACCTTTCTCTTAAAAGAAAGACAAACCCTAAATCAAAACAGATGAGCTGTGCTAATGATGCAGAGTACTAACCCATGGCTTAGGTAAAAGTGACATTTCTTTGACTCGTGTTTCAATCTGTGGACATACAATAGTGTTTTCACTGGGGATGGAAGGTGTTGCAGAGTGCATGTGGTTGCAGTGTTTGTGCAGCCATAAAGGCAGATGAGAAGTCTCACTGCAGGAAATGTGATCATTAGGGAAATGATCTGTCACAATATTCATTGTGATGCCACATTTCAGAACAAACGGTGCTTCAAAGCTTTTAGCTCAAAAACAAGCTCAAAACCAAATCTCTATGACTCCTGTTCATACAGAGAGGAGATTTCACTCGTAAGAAAGAAAGCTGGTAATGTCTGACAGTGCATGATGCTGAATATTTGAAATGTTGGATGTTTGTCGACCAGTTTCAAACTAGATACCTCACAGTGTAGTTTCTGGAGGAGAAACCAGTTTGATTGCAAATAGATCCAATCTTGATGTCTGCTCATTATCTTTATGGAACAGTGTCTTTTCATATGCCTGCTGTTGTTTTAATATCCAAAAGGCTTTTTGAATTTCAGTTCTTTGATAATTATTTTCTAAAAATAATTAGATTTTATATTATTTGTGTCCACTTATTGCAGTCTTACTGCTGCATGTTTTTAATATTGCTTTTGATGGATTTATTAATGTAATGATCAAACTGGCAAGCACTAGCCCAGCTCATGCCTTCTTCATAGGTAAAACCTTGCTATGAGGAAAATAGAGGAAGTTGAAAAGATTCCATAGTTTCTCAACACAGACAGTTGTCATCTGCAGCTTATAGGAAAAAAACAAACAAACAAAAAACCCCAAACAACTAAACATCATACGGGACACATTCTCCAATATAGGTGATTCAAAGGATTTTCTGGACATGCAGATGTTGTTCATCTTCTGCAAAAACCAGTTCTGACTACTTTCTTGACTTTCAAAGGCTAGAGGCGTTTCCAGGACACATCCAGGTCCATTGCTCTACCTTTGTACTGTCAGCAGGTTAATGAAATGACTTTTCTGTTTTTGTTTTTGATGGCACTTATGATTGATCTATCAGGGCACCTTTACCAAAACTGGATGACTTTTTGCTGTTTTCTAATTTTTGTAATTCTGTTAAGCAGACAGAAAGATTTCTTTTTTTAAAAAATGTAAATTAGAGAAATTGTACTAATGTGAATATTTTTAAAAGGTTAATAATGTAAACTATGAAATAAAAATGCATAAAAATTATAAAGTAGAAATGAAATATGGTGTGAAATGCCTAGGAGTAAGCATCTTTGCCTGGCTCTCTTCTACAGATCTGCAGATTCTACAGCAGAAAGTAAACTACAGTCTTATTTCTTAGATATTAGCTGTCTCTTACTGTGATTTACTTGTGGTTTGTGTCATTGTGGTGGTTGCCTGTGTAGTGCTTTGTAGGTGAAAAAACAAGCTAAAAATGAAAAATGATTCATTAGGGCAAGTACACTTTCTGGTACTTTAGTTTTGTAAAGTTCTGTGTCTTCAGACAATGTAGACTGAAGTGTTAATATTTTTATACATCGCTGCTGTTCACTTTACCTCACTGAGGAAGTTTACTCATTTGTGGGTAACAGGCTGCCTTGCCTAGGAATGGGAAGGTTCTTGCTTACAATGCAAGCTGAGAGCTTGTTTGCTACATACATACCAGTGCTCTGCAAAATGGAGATAAAATTAAGGCACCCACATCCTGTCACACCATATAGTTCTTGCAGGCTGCCATTTACCAGGAAATTGAAAGAACTCCATTAGCTCCAAACTCTGTTTAAACAATAAAGTGCCTTATATTGTGTACAGGTGAAAGTGTGGCTTCTGAGCTAGAGCTTGTGCTGGTGGAATTCAATTTCTTCCTGGAGGTGTCAGAGAGGAGCAAAATCACCTCTGGCTATTTGTCTGCCATATAATGTTTGCAGGTGAACATGAGTGCATTCCCATAATTTGTAGCTAATGCAACTCCTCTTGTACATCTGTAATCATCATTTGCTGTCAGTTCCTGTGTCTGTTCTGATCCTTGTACAAAAGATACTAAATATGAAGTTTACAATTATTGAAAAATTCAACTGTGTTTTATTTTTGAAATATACATATGTTTTGGATTATATTATAGTCTAGGGAGACGGACATTTTCTTTTTATTATTTTATAATGTTAGGAACTTTAATTTTATGTATGTTTAGCAAGAAACTGTTAAAGGGGGCACTCTGGGCCTGTTTTGGAAATTGTTCTGAAATGAGTATGTTTCATCTGAAAATTTGATTTTAATTAAGCTATCTAGTTTACCTGAAGTCAAACAGTATTATCACGGATAAATCTGGTCAAGACTAGGAAGAGATACATAGTATCATGGTTATGTCACAGGCTTCCTGGGCAAGCAAACCTGAATTACTGTCTCTGTAGAAGGCTGCACTGATCTTTTTGCTCTCATCTCCTCTGAATTTCACAATTTCTGATCAAGTTAGCAGGCAGATAGCAGACTGTCAAGGCATTCCAAAAAAGGCAACCTAGATGGCAATTCTGAAGCAGCTCTAAGCTCCTAGTGAAACTGGTGTAAGAACAGGTCAGTGTTTAGGCTGTGGAGACTGAACACATCTTTTACATGGGGATATTTGTGATGCGGAGGCATCGTAATTGTGGTGAGCCAGTTTCCTGGAGTGAGACATAAACAGATGTATGATGATAAGAAAGAACCAGGCACAAAGGGACCAGTCCCCTGACCACTGCAGTTTGGAGGTAGGCTGAAGAAGCTGCTTCAGAAGAAGCAAGGAATAAGGATCTTGTAAACATTAGATGGTAGAGGGGGCAGGAGACCAAAAAAACCCCAAACAAATGAAAAAAAAAAAAAACAACCAAAAACGAAAACCAAAAAACCCCAGAAGGCAAAAAGTAGCTAATCACAGGTGGGTTTTGCAATTTTAGGCTTCCCAGCAAAGAATATAGCATTGCTGGGTGGTGGATGTGCAGAAGGCAGAGGAGCTCTGCAAGACCTGCAGCAAGCCATAACATCCTCTGTGACCCATTCATCCATAAGCTGTTGTGAGTGTCAGCATTAACACAGAGCCTGGAAAGGAACACATGAAGATATTTTGTTGGTCAGACTTACTACTAGAGTTCAAACACATCAGTTTTGTTCTTTTAAGTATTCAAATAATTCCTTTGCCTCTTCCCAGTGAGGTGGTGGATTGCAATGGGTTTTATCTAATTTGTGTGATGTCTCTGTATCTCTGCCAAACCTCCATATGAAGAGTGAGCAAAACCTCAGGCTGGTTGATGGGTAAACACCAATGTGGACCTCTCAGTTTTGTCCCCTAAGATCCAAAGACAGAAATTTAACAAGACAGTTGGAACCTTCCTATGGTTAAACCACTCAAATCTAAACTGAAGTTGATTTGAACTGAAATGGGAGTTTGACCAAGTGGCTGACTAACTGTAACAACTCATAGCCAAAAAGGACGTGACTGCACAGCAAATCAAGACAGAGAAGCCCTTGAACAAGCAGTAACAGAACTAGTGACAGCAGCAGGACTTTTACAACCACATTTGGAAGTGTAGTGCCAAAGCTCGTTAACATTGATGAGGTAAAACATTGCTTTCCATAGCCCCTGCCAGTAACTTAAAGCTGAAAGACAAAACAAGCTTGGCCATTAAGCCATTTTAGCATTGTGTACCTCTGCACAAGAGAGAGAGCACCTGCACTCCTGGCTGGAGAGTAAATGCTCTGGTAAGAAGCCCACATTACTTATGTAACGTAGACCCCTGGTCACAGGAAAAAAGCCAATTTGAGAAGTACCCTATTATACCAAGAGCAATGGGATCCTACTCAGCCTTCAGCTACTCATCTCAAAAGTTCCATTTCCATTCATCAGGGAACTACGTTCCTTTGGGGTAACTGTCTGCCCCATATATGTCCCAAAATGAATTGACAGTCTTTAATTCAATTTTCCGTTACACAATCTACTGTGGCCATAGAGGATTCATCTCCTAACAGAAATACATTATATCCTTGGTATAGAGTTCCATTCTCTGATCACTGCATTCCTTATTTTCTTGGACTTTTAATAATATTTGTAAACATTTTCTTTGTCCAGGTCAACCTAAAGAAAGCTAGTGGTTTCATCACTTGTCTTTCATTGAACTATTTCAGATTTCTTTATCCTGTCTTCACTGGAGCTACTGTTGGTCTGCCCTTAATTTCTTCAGGTCTAAAGAACATCATGCATTTCCAATAGGAAAAAAAGATCACATTGTGTTAACAAGGCAGAATTGATTTGTTTTGCAGCAGGCATTACAGTGAGCAGAACATCATGCATTCTTGACAATGGAGTTTCCTACAATTTCTTACAAAACATATCTTGTTCAGCAAAATAGAAATCCAGAAGCTAAAATTTTGGTTTTTTATAGCTTTTTCAAAGTGTCTGGATATGAGGATATTCTTGATAATCCTAACTGAAATGCTGCAGCTCTATTGTCTTTCAGGATAGTAGTTTCAATTGCTTTGGGCAATGTGGGCACCATCATAAATTGCCTTTCATAATTTTGATATGAATTAAACTGCCTTGAAACTTTAAGTTTGCAGCACCAAGTACTACGAAAACTGACAAAATTACAAAGAATCTGGGTGTGGGTTCTGTAGACTGTGCAGGGTTTTGATCATAGTTCAGTTTATCTAAGTACTCCTAACAGTATACATGTTGGTGCAGAGCAGCCCATGGAAATCCAAGTAATTCCACACTGGAGCTGGTCTATGTGCACCAAATGGAGGTACAGAACAAGCTCACATGCTCTCCTAAGCCAGTAGAGCTGAAGGTGGAATTAAGCACTGTCAGTCCCTGCTTCCTATTCGTGTTTGTTGTGGGGGGTTATTATAGAGCTGTTATGTGCTTACACACCAGACTTGATTCAGATCATCTT
Source organism: Formicarius rufipectus (assembly GCA_013399695.1). Classification (NCBI taxonomy): domain Eukaryota; kingdom Metazoa; phylum Chordata; class Aves; order Passeriformes; family Formicariidae; genus Formicarius; species Formicarius rufipectus. Next base: position 2,080,036 of record VXAU01006133.1, on the reverse strand, counting down.
TATTCAGATTATGGGCTTGATTCTTACTGAAATCAATGATGAATTTGTGTCCAGAAGTGCTTTCTTGAAGTCCTACATAACTTTTTTGTCTTTTTTATTTTATTCATAGTATCAAATTTGTGGGGCATACATGTGAAATGCTAAATAATAGGCGCTAAAGATGTCTTCAAGTGCCTTAGTCTACACAACTAAAAATCCTTATATATTTCTCTAGTTAAAAATGAAAGACCTATTAATTTTACCGGGTCATTTGGTCATATATTGATCAGGATTTCAACCAAATGCTGTAAAAGTGTAGAGAGAAAAATCTTACCCATATTTGCACATACTGTGTAGCTCTGCTTCAGCTTCTCCATTTCTCCTTGCACAAGACAGTGCACATGCTACTTCCAGGCTGCTCCATCTATGTGTATGTGTGCGTGCAAACTGTTTTACAGATCAAATTGGATTTCTGACCTCTCACTTCCAAGTGGGAGTTGCTCTTGTTATTGTCATAAGATGTGTAATGCTACTATACACATATTTCTTATTATTAGACAGGAGAAATGTTTACAGGTCTGTGGAGTTTCATGACTTGTGCATAGTTGTGCCTATATAAAGAGTGTAAAATTATTTGGAGCATGAAATTGGATGTTCTCTTAACTTTGGCTTGAGGGCTTTCCCTGGGTCTCTATACATTGAAAGGTCCATAAAATTATTTTCCTACATAAATTCTTGTCTAGCATCTTTATCTAGTGTCTTTGATTTTACTTTTCTTTCCCAGACCACTCAATAATATTAAAATAAAAAAAAAATTAAACTGAAAAGGGAAACTGTGAAATGCTGATGAAAATTGCTTGCCACACACAAAAGGTGGAAGCATAGACTGTTTATGTTCCTTTTGCCTTCAATTATTTAAAGTGGCAATGAAATTAGTCTTGCTCAAATCCCAAAGAATGTGAGCTTTAGATTTCACAGTCTCTTTTTTAGAATATGGGCACCACAATCCCTGTGACCAAAGCAGAATCCTTCCATTCCAATCCTTTCCTGAAACATTCAGCATGCTGTCTTTTAGAAAAGAATGGTCAGTACAGGATTTAAAGCAAAATCAGAACTGTTTTCCCCTCATTTTGCTTATGGTTATGAGGTTGTTAGTTAAAGCTGGAGCTCACATCTCATGTTTGTTGTAATGAAAATAGCACATAGAGAAAGAGAAAAAAAGAACACATTTAAAATGAGGTGAATGGCTCAGAGTTGAACACCAAAATTGCTGATCAGATATCAAAAGAAAAATAAAGAAGGAAAGGGGTTCCAGAAATCACTTTCACTGAACACTTTTATTGAATTCAGGACGAGTTGTGTGTAATCAGCTCTCTTCTGGAATCCATTCATCATTGCTTCTGACGTGATAAAATGTGCAGGTCCCTTCTTGATAGTGCTGGCTCAGCTTCCCTGAAGTGCCAAAGCCTAGGTTTTGCAAAGATTTGGAGGCAGTGAGAGCCTTTGGTAAGTGCATGCATGGCATTCTGGGAGCTTGAGATCTCGGAGTTTCTCTCTTTGCAGCCCTATGACTGTTCCTGTTTATGCAATCAGGCGGATGTGAGCATTTTTATTTTTTTTTTAATGGCACTTTCAGATCTCTTGTCTGCAAACTTCATAATTTTAAATGGATTTCTAATTGCAAAATGGGTGTTACATAGGCACAGAAATGAAGGGTACACCAAACCACTCCTGCAGTAAGTGACTAAAAAGTGGAATCCCTGGGTAGGACTTGGTCACAATCCTAACTTTTCTCATTCTGGCTGAGTACAAGATGGATTTCAGTTTGTATATCAAATATAGGGCATTTTGATTAAATAGTGGTAATTTCTGCTTTTCAATTAAGAAATGATTGATAGGTTTTAACAGGTAGTTTTCTAAAAGATGATAGGCTTCACTGAATGATTTACTTTTCAAATTATTTACTTTTCATATGATTTTTAAATTAGTAATGGTGGTAGAATCTGACTCTTACATGATGCTTCCTATCAACATTTTGTGTATATATATTACTGTTTTAAATTGTACCCTAACAATTTAGTTGTTGATCAGCTGATACTGTTTGTCGCAATATTTTATGAATAACAAAAATATTATTCAGTAGCATATTTAATGAAAGATATTCAGTTCTGATCATTTTTTGCCTGAATGTTTGGAGGAAAATAAAGAAGTGAGGGCAGTAGCCAAGTAAAATCACTCTCCCTTGAAACAAAGAGACTTTGCTGGCTGCAGCTGGCAGTCCCAGGAGGGCGAAGAAGCTTCCCAGCAGGCAGAGTTGGTATGGGAATGGTTTTCCACTGAGCTCTGTGATTTTTTTTCTCTCTCTACTCTCTATCCTTTCAAGAAACAGAAGCTAGTTGTCTATCAGCTAGTGCTGGTTAGGATCCGCTCTTCATGCTGGAAGAAATCTGGGTCATAGGAGATGACTGAGACTAGCAGGATAGTTTAGAGGCATTGCTGCTTGGAGATGTGAGGCTGGGACTTCGACTCGTGAAGCAAAGGGACTGCTGAGGGTCCTGTTAAGCTCGGAGCAAGAAGTTGTAGAAATAAAAATGACAGATCACTGGAAAAGGAAATTTTTGTGCCACATCTTTAGTCTGATTTGTGCCTTTCTGCAGCAGTTAAGAATCTTTGAAAGGCTGGGGCTGTGAAGGCAGAGTAACTGAGTAAAACCCAGTGCTGTGCACTGGAGGTACGGAGAGATGGCACGTGCATTACTCTGCTGTGGAATAAAGCAGCTAGTTTTCTTTAAACATGAACTGAAAAATCACCAGAGAATTCAATTAAAACTTAATTTTTTGAGTAGGTAAAGTCAGATCCTCACTCAGATGTTCACTCTGACTCCAGTGTGCTCATCTGAACCACAGGACCTGCTCTCATCAAAGACAGCAGCTGACTCCCCCAGCTCCAGCATTCATCTCTGTAACAGAGTTGCTTCAGTAGCACCAAACATCACTGCAGTCCTCAGCACAACGCTCCTTTGAGCCACTTACCATCTCCTGGAAGTATCAGAAATTTTGTATTCGCAGCACTGTCTGAAAAGTATTATTTTTGCAGCAGTACTGAATTATTGAGAGCTTCACCTTGGTGAGGGGAAGAACTGTGAGAGCAGTGCAGCTACCACCTGTACATTCACCTGTGCCACTAAAACAGAGGTATTCTGTGACTGCAGCCCCCACTGCCAAGGGTCTCAATAGTCAGGTGCTGTCGGTGCCAGAGCAGTCCCCAGGAAGACTCCGCTACACCTTTGCAGCACCACTAAATGTTGCTCTCTGGTGGGTGGTTGTTCAGTCATTCACCACACTCTGGTCCTGCTGGCATGAGACTGCCACCACTCAGCCCTGTCTGCCCTGCCCTTGGCCAAGGTGAAGCCATGACACTCCTGTGGGGTACATTTATATGTCCTTTGTCATAAAAAAAAAGCCATACATAGCAACCAAAGAAGTGGTTTGTTATAGGATAGCAAAAGGATGGATTTGTGAATTTGCACAGCACTAGAATGTTGTTTGGAGTTCCTGTTTATAGCATAGACTTTTTCTAAGAATTTGTGTCTGTTTGGTTGGTTTTTTTGTTTGTTTTGGTTTTTGTTTGGTTTGTTTGTTGTTTTTTGTTTGTTGTTTGGTTTTTTGTTTGTTTGTTTTAATCTTTTTATTCCCTTCGTAACACTAGAATTGTTTCTTTCTTTTTCTTCATTTTGTCTCATGCAAACATAGAGTAATACTGGTATTTCTGCATTATAAATAAAATGAAATTAAGATGAAGAAACCTCACCTTGAAATTCAAACATTCATCTAAAACTTTTACTGGCTCAGAGTACAACATGTATGTAAGGTTACAAAAAACAAACAAACAAACCAGAGAAAAAAAACTTAAAAGTTATGGTCTCTTTTCAGAGCCTTTATGTTTTCTTTCCATTTTTTATTGTGTTTTGATCCTATTTTGTGGGACAGCTAAGTGTTTGCAATTACAGGTGATGTCAATTGGAGACAGAAACATTCAGAGCAGCTGAATATCAACTGCTTACCTTCCTCCCTCAGCACCCTAGGCCAGCTAGCTATTTTTGTTTGGGTCTTTAACATAACAGTGGATCAGAGAAAATACTATTACAATAAACAGTAACTCAAAGGCAGATATTATTTCTTGAAAGAAATGTTCATTTCTTTTTAAAAATCACTGGCTGAATCTTTCTGAATATCACTGATCAGAGTCCTCAGTGACATAATGCTCCCAGTAAGTACAGAGCTGTTGATGAAAAGACTTCATGCTAAGGGATCTCTAGCAAACAGAAAATATTTCTGATTTCAACAGGCTTTATATTGTCAGTGGCTAAAATACTGATCTTAGAATCATAGACTCATAGAAAGGCTTGGGTTGAAAGGGACCATAAACATTATCTATTTCCATCCCCCACTCTTCATATGGTACTAAACAGTTTATGGTTTGAAGTTTGAGCTGATTAAAGGTAGTTTAGAGAGAGATTTTCAAGTTGTTTCTCTTTTTTAGAGCAAAGGACCCATTTTCTATTGCTGGAAAAATTACATAAAAAGTAACATGCAATCAGGAAGATCTACAAAACCAGATAATACTTTAATCTTGAAGGAGCTCAGAGATAACTGCCTCTGAGATGCAGAGAAGCAAGTCAGATATTTAAATAAACCATAGTCCAATCAAAAAGTCTGAGATTAAGGAGTTACCCCTACCTCACACTCTCACCTATAGTAATTTCTCAGCTATAGCCTCTTCTTCTGATCAAAACTCTTGAGAGCTGAGCTGCCTTCTACTTGTCATAAACAATATCCATTCAGCAAATGTAGAACCAGCCTGTCAGCATCACTAAGCAGAGCAATATGGAGCAAGTGGTTTTTTTCTGCTCATGGTAGATGTGGGAAAGAAAGATCAAGGAAGGTACAACAGAGCTAGAAAAGTCATTACTGACGTTAGAGACTGGGGTGCAGACAAGTTTAGCATGGTAACAACATGGATCTGGCTGATGATTTTGTGTGCACACAAATACTGAAAATACACAAAGAGCAAAGCAAATATTAACACAGTTTCTCTTTTGTATGTAGCACAAAATCACCAAGCAGATACCACAGCCAATCTTCCATTCCTCATGTACAGGTGTTTCTTCATGACTGTGGATAGTAGGCAGCATTTCGTCAGGATTTGATATTCTCCTCTCTTGCAGACAATTCATGTGGGATAAGTACTCCCTGCAAAGCAGCCTGGACTTTATCCCAAAGATTGCCACCCTCCACTGTATCGTATTAAATAACCTGTACAACTAAAAATAATTACACATGCAAATGTAATGAAAAGGAGTTTAATAGGGAAATTTCATGACTGCACTAGAGAAGTGGTTTAGCACTAAGATATGTCTGATTGCTTGAGCATGTGGGTGCTATGGTAACTCAGTTTCACCATTTGGAAGCACTTAAGCTCTAAACCGCAGTATGTTGCACCCTCTTCCTTTTGAGTAGGGTTCTGTAGAAGAAAGGCAGAAGTAAGCAGCATGAGAGAAACCACAGAGCAGAAAAGGTGTCGTTTGTTTTAGTTGTACAAGTGGGTTACTGTAGTTAAAGTAATGAAGACTATGAAGACTGAGGATGTAATTTAAAGTATGGTGCAATTGATAGGAAAGCATTCCTTCTGCCTTCTAAGTACACAGTATTCTTGCATATTTATTTTAGGTTTCCAAGAACTGTGTACACGACAGAAAGAATTTGATTTGCTGCGTTTGTTTTTTGTTTTACTTCAGGTTTATAGTTTTGAGAAAATCTAAATATCGTTGGTAACAATTTTGTTTGCTTGAAATTAATATTTGAAATTAATATTTATTGATGAAAATGCCCATTTTTTTCACTATATTTTTATATTTCTCTGGAAAAAATTTAATGCTTATGTTTATTTTGCATAATCAGAACCAGAAAATTACTTTTTTTTATGCAGTCAGAAATATTTCACTTGATTTCAAGTTAGTTGAGGAAAAGTATTATTTCAGTATTTTTCTTAGCCTTTTTTTCTCATCCTTTCCTTAAGACAGGCTCAGTATGTTAGCAGAATACTTGATATTAATTTCTTTTAGCTGATGAATGCTGACAAACTTTGATGTTTGTATTTCCTCATCTTTCCTGAGATTGCAACCTTGTGTTCATCCTTGGATGTGACAGCTCTAAGTTTTCAATTCCATCTCTTTCTTCTGGCTGCTGCCCTTCTACTTGATTGCTGGTTAATTTTAATTTTTCATCTTCTTCATTGCTGTAGATGCTGATTAATGCTTATAGTTGACTCTGAAAGTGAGAAGGATAGATTCCAGTCCAGGGAGGTGGGCAGCAAGGAGAGGGTCATAGAACATGCAATAATTTCAGAGGTCAATTTTCATTAGATATGTAATATGACATTAGCTGTAGTGCAGGACTGCACTTATTCCTGAGCTGTGCTTTGAAGGAAGAACTAAGGCTTCCACAATGCAATTGGTAGGTGTCTTGGGAACAAAAAAGTCTTTAACTTCCCAGGTATATGTTTTAACCAAAGATTAAAGGTGGTAGGAAAGAGTGCCAGAATCAGGCTCCGAGGCAACAATGCAGTGCATTAAGGAGTTGCTATAGCAGGCAATTATTAATGAACTTGTACAAAAGGACATATTTTGAGAAAACAAATGGAATTATCATTCTGAAGATTCTGAATGGACTTATATCCTGACGTCTAAAGGAAAAAATAGGCATTTCTCAATCAGAACATTTTTAAACTCAGTTAAATTAAAATTCGGCTTCAACATTTTATCCCTAATTTCTGGTGTAAATAAATATTTTAAATATTGCCTGTGGGAAATAAATTACAATATTTATTTAGTTCTAATTCTTATGATTCTTACAGGGCTATGAAAACTTTTACTAATTAGAGTATGGATAGCTTCGAAGTGATTTGTGGCTGCATCGTCAATGATGACAAGAGCAGGCTTTTATTTTTGGGTCCTCTGAAATGTCCCAGTTACACGAGAAAATTCTACATTGTAAACTCAAATGAGTAGTTTATTTTTTTACTTGGAGCATGCAAAAGTTCACTTTTTTTTTTATTTATTTGAACTTTATATGGCATTCTTTTAATCTGTTTTCAGAAAACAGCAGTTTGTCCAGAAATGGCTTTAGTTTTTTTCTTCCCCTGGAGCTAGTGATAAAGAATAAAGCATAATTCTGCAGTCTGTGATTAGGAAAACACTTCAGCACACATGATCCCATGCATAGAATTTGAGTGGTCCTCTGTGGTATAGAATTACTCAGATGTTTAAGTGTTTGCTAATATATTCTTAGGTCTGCCCAGATTTGTTTATAAAGTAGCGATGGATCCCTCCCTTTTGTGTTTGCAGCAAAAAGAAGCAGTAACATCTCCGGCCCTGATGCTCATTTACTTTAAGGTCTCCTTAGCTGGTTCTGGCAGCACAAGGGAACCTTAAAGTAGGTGTGAATTACATCCTATCCCACTTGAAGTTTAAAAATAAATCAAAGAAGGGCAGCTGGCAGCATTTTGTAAGCTCCTTGCCTTACTCACCCCTCACCTCCCACCAGGAACTGTTCTTTTTTTTGCAATTTAGTATTGGCTTGCAGTGGAACTGCAATGTCTGTGCTGTTTGCTAGAAGACCCCCTCAAAGAGTTTTACTCCATCTGAACAAGTAGACCACATCCTGTTGCGTTCTGTGCACATGTGAAGAGCCCTGACCCTGCTGAAGCAGCGCCGTTCAGCTGTAAAAAGAGGGAAGACAGAATCTGGACCTACACAAGCTGCTGGTGTAAAATGCTGCCTGGTGGGGGTTGCTGGGGTCTGTCCAACATGCCGAAGGCCAGAGAGATCCTGGGAAAAAGGCAGCAGCTCTGCAGAATCACTAAGTATTTTTCCTGGCAGCAAAACCCAGCTGCTGTTATACAGACACAAGGCTGAGAGGAAGGATTACTTCCTCTGCCCCGTCCCAGCTCTGGCAAACCCAGAGGGAGTACAGCTGGATGTGAACAGCCAGCTGGTATGGTACCACAGGAGATAGAACACCAAATGTAATATTAGAGGAAGAGGCCCACGTCTCTATGCTGTGTGTACCAAGGAATACAATCCTGCAGCAGTCCTGTGCTCAGAGGGGACGGCCTGAGCTACTGCCGTGCAAGCACAGTCCTTTGCCCAGTGCAGCAGGAAATACAAAACTGAGCCCATTTTAGTCACTGTTCAAATTAAGCAGCAGAATGGAATTAAAAGGCATGTTCCCTGTCATCAGCTAATGTATATTTGCACCTATAAACATGATAACGTTTTTAAGCTCTTAATGCCAATTCAATAGCATCTTGATCTTATCAGCTGGAGTTTGTGTTAATAACACCACACACAAACTAAATGTGTTCTGGCACTTCCTCCTGCCGAAGAAGATCAGATCCATAGTGTCTTTTAACATAGTGAAAGAAAAGAAACATAGTGTCTTTTAACACACTCTGAATTGTCTTCTACTGAATTGCTGGGTCCTGCCAAGTGGAAAGCATTTTCCTGAGAGGACAGCAACAAGCTGTTTCCTTATGTGATTGTTCTTTTTATGTGGGTGTGACTACAGTTCAGTTCAGTGGGTGTACTCAGTACTGCAACAGCGATACAACAGCTTCTCTACTCCCAAATGTGACCCAGACAGCCTGCTGTCCCAGGGCTTTGAAGTGATAGGCATTTTTTTTTTTTTTTTGGTGGCCTACTTCCTTTCACAGTTTTTCCATTTGCTCTTCTTGTTGAACATTGAAAGCTATCTTCATAGTACAGTAGTCCCATGTTTCACTCACAGGGCCTGTATGTCTTTGAGCTTTCAGGAGAAAGAGTGGTCAGCTCATTCATTTTAGGTGTATTTTGTTGGCAGCCTTTCATTCCATCTAAAACCTCTCTTTCTTTGAGCAGCTGCATTCTGCCTGCCAACTGGTAGCCAGAGAGGAAAGGGAATGAAAGCCATTAGCCAGGTTTGCATGTGACTGTGGGATGTGCTGGTTATATCTTTTTCCAGGGCACCTGCTTTCAGCCAGATCTGCTCAAGCATTACTGACTGGTTGCAAATCTTTCAGTTAAGTCAACAGGAGCCAACTAGTGGCCAAATCAGAAGGGAAAGAGAAGTTTAGAAAAGCTCCTTCAGTAGCAGGAACGTTTTGTGTGCTCTAATTCTTCCACTTGGGTTATCTACACATATTATTTTAAAACATCTTATGGCTGGATGCAGTTTAAAATTTGAGAAAAAGTTTGGGATAGTTCCTATTTAAACTCAGACCAACTTGCTTAGTTTGGTAATCATCAGGCTTTCACACTGCATAGCATGGTTTTTTGGGGGCTGGACATCCCTTATTGAATTTTAAAGATATTTTTAGATCAGGCTTCAGTCTTCCCGAGTTATGTTTTAGAACTTAAAAATGAGCAGACAATTTTGTCTTTTAACTTTTTTAGCCTGAGGTTAGCTCAGACATATTTGTTAGCTGTGGGACATTTTGGAAAAAATAAATTAATTGTAGCAACGTACTAATCTAGGAGTAGCAGAGTCTGGTGTATTGGGATCCTTCTTTGTTTTCCTTCATTTCAACCAATATCTCTCTGTAAGGTTATACGGGGAAATGTATCTGCTTTGCTGTTTGAGTGGGTTTTTTAGTATTCTGGTGCCACCTATTGAATTCTTTTCAACTGCATCCTATTCCATTGCTATAATAAATCACGTCAGAGAATAGAGTCATAGAAGAGAGGAGACCCTTAAAATGTCTAGAAGGACGTAAAACCAGCATGAAATTCTGTCAGAAATTCCAGTGCTTAGTTGGAGGGGAAAAAAAGGGGCAATTTAGGACTATTATTTTCCAAACTCTTTTAAGACTCTGTCTAAGCAAGGCATTTGGAATAAACAGTCTCCTAAAAAGTTACTCCTAAAGTCACTTCTAATGTGGAGTTCCATGATGTGAGCAATAACCTCACACTATATTTAAGCTAGTAGCATTAGTCCTAACTTTACAAGGCAGAGGATGGGGAAAATTACTTCACAGGAATGTTAAGGAAGTGAATGAGGCATCCAGAAACACAACACTGTGATAAGCTTATGAGCCCTCTACTTGGAAGAGGGAATCTCGATGTTCACATCAGAGATCAGTAAACAGCTTGAAAAGTATTTCTGAACGTTTCACTAATCTTTGAGCAAAATTTAGTTTATGACCTTTTTTTGCAACTTCTTTTATTCTGTTCTTGGAAAAGTTTTTTAAGTGAAACTTCGTCTGTGTAGATGCTCACAGAAAGTTAATTTTTGGCTTGAGGTATATTTGATGTGCTGAATCAAAGTAAGATTCAGGAAGGGGGTGTTAAGGGGAACGGGAATTAATTATTGATTCTTCAACTGATAAGCCATTTGAAAAAATCCTGTTATGGAATTTAGAGTGATCAACTGCCAGCTTTCAAACACTGAATTAAAAAATAATCATGAAAATACATTGAAAATTAATTGCTTGTGACAAATATGAATACATGTAAGTGCTAGATTTTACAAGGTTCCTTGGCAGCTTGATATAGTTAGATTATGTAATTGTTGTACAGAAATGTTCCAGACAGAAGATTTCAGATGTTGAAGGTACACTGATAGTTCAAAAGTTCACCTATATTTTTGTTTCTTACCTGTAATACCTTTCTAGTTAGGAAGCTTTATTTGCTAACATTCTGGAGCTTTGAAAAGTATGTGTAGTCTGTGTTTCAGTGGAGACTATATAGATATAAATTACCATACTAGACCTGTTAATACAGTGGTTTCTAATCTATGTTATTCAGTCTGTTGTCAGCCTCCTACTTTTCTAGATATTATATTCTTACAATTAATAACAATTTTAGTTTGACAATTTTGTATGATTTCAGGCAAAGTGTAGGCAGACTTATGCCCTCACCTCATGGACCAGATTTTAAGCAACACTCCTTCCCAACTCTGTAGAGAAAGAAATAGCCAGCTCTGCATTACTATTTTTCGCCAAGCAACCTGATCTATTGAGTGACTTCTCTGCCCGTGCAGGGATATATGAATTAAGTGATCTTTAAGATCCTTTCCAGCCCAGGCCATTCTGTGATTTTATGATTCTGTGATCATATTCTTGATATTTTGGGGGTTGGGTTGTTGCTACATCCAATAAATAAAACTTAAGAATGTGTAGTTCCCTGGAGAATGATCAGCAGATAGTTGGGAGGAAGGAATGTGTCTTTATGTTTTTGGCATGTGATTGTGTTTAATTCCTTGAAAGCTTAATTTACATTTCCTCCCTCTCTCTTTCAGGACAAGAGACAGCAACGACCACACCTGGTAAGACACTTAATTTACATGACAGAAATGCATTGATATTTTTTTTTCCTGGTAATTTCTTCTTTTCCTATCCTGCACATAGTTACCTCACAGAGTGTACGATTTGTTTTCAATCACCCAATGAATTGAAATATGCTGTCCTAATAGGCAAGAATAATGGATACGTCTGGTTTTGAGTCATGCATTTGAGTCTATTTAAAAACACAGCATTTAGCACAAAAGAGGTGCAGACTGTGCCAAAAAGGATTATACTCACTGGATGTTCATCTGACACCTGTTTGATCCCCTAACCCCTTGAGCATTCAGTGTGCCTTTGCTTACTAGCAAATTTCCAGTGTGAGAGTGCTCCAGCGATGCACTCCTGTGATGTGGACAGCTGTGTGTCCCTCCTTGACTAGGCAGACTCAAAGCATTAACAAAACTGCTGTACCTCTCACCACAGGTGTCTCTCCTGCAAACAGTGCATACTCCTCCACGCACTCAGACTCCACGCCTGCCACAGGACTCAGCAACCCACCATACAACAGCACTGCTGTCCTCACCACACTCACTCCCATTGCCTCCAAGAGTCCTTCATCAGGTTCGCCATCTTCCTTTAGATGCCACCCCCTGCTTTCAGAACCGTAGGGGAAGACTAAGTAATTCAGTGTCACTGTAGCCTTTTTCAGCTTATGGTTCAGCAAATAGAAAAGGTGTCTGCGATTTGGCACAGCAGCAATACCAGGATTATTTCCAGGTTCTGGTGTCTGAGTCCAAGTCTTGTAGTCATCATAGTAGTATCAAAATGCCAGTTGCTGTCAACAAGGCTGCTGCCAATGCAAGAGCAGTAGGAATGGGCCTAAAAGAGAATATAGAAACCTGTTTGTGGTTTATAAGCAGAGAGATAAATATTGAGATATTCTAAGTAATATATATGATCTAGCAAACAAGCACTAGGAGAGTTCTTGTTTCTGAAAGAGCACAAGCACTATTCATACTTGTGTTTTACTCTAAGAATATAGCAAAATGGTTCAGTTCACAAACTGTAACACCATTTTTTATGTTGACTCCATCCTGGTTTATGCCTAAGTAATGAAAATAAAATTGTCCTTGTATATTGCAAAAATCATTTGTAAGCGGTATACTCTGAAAAAAATTGCTTCTTATTTAAATACACATTTAATGTTTTATTTGCTATATAACATTTTACATATATATGTATATAAAACACATTACTTTTCTTTCACCACTCTACTCCAAATTACAAAAATCCGATAAGAAAAAAAGCAGGGAAGGGATGTAGTATCCTCATGGCTAGACTTCACGAACAAAGATTTTGGAGGGTTTTACCCACGCTTGCTAGGGATGTAGTAAAAGATGTTTCTGATGACATAGCCATATGAAAGAATGAATTTCACTTTTTAATGATGATATGTTGTTTATTTCCTTACAGATGATCACAATTCAACATCCTTGCACAGCACCATCTCACCAATCAGCACGCCAGCAAACACTGGGATCACACCCACTTACTCAATAGGTGACAAACTTGCACACAGTTGCCACAATTATGATACTTGGAGCACAGAAAATGTATTAGAATGAGGCAATTCATTTTGAGCTTCTTTTATCAAACTAAGCATAAAAATTAGGCATACAACACTATTAAACTTAAGGATGTTTTTAGGAATCTTATTAATAGTTAATGAGTCATATTAAAGATACCAGATTTGCTAATTGTCAAGCAAGTGCAAAATAGATTTTCTAAATACCAGCTCATAATTCCTTTTGGATACTTCAGTGTAACAATTATGGTGAATTATCTGTACTGTTGTATAAATATCTTTCCAGAGGTAGGAGTATTGGTTCAAAAAGCAGGTAAATTTTATTTCTTTAGTGACATTTTGTACTGTTCAGTTACCCATTCCAAAGCATACATATCTTGAAAAACTGCTATAGCTTATCATACTTTATGTGACTGTGTGGTTTTGGAATATTCTTGGGCAACTTTGTATTCAGAAATATTATTAAAAACCAGTTTGATTTCTAGTTTGGTGATGTCATTGGAAAACTGTGAAAGATGCATGATCCCTAGTGTAGCTAGTTAAAAAATGGAGTTATATATAGCTGATATTTTCTTTCCTATTTCAAATGTGAGAGGAGTGCTAAATACATTTACTTGTATTGAATATATTTAATGAAGAGTTTGGGACAGTTATGGTCACCCTTTCCAGTGGTCTGTGGAAAAACCCAAGTCTGCTGAGATAGACCTTAATTTTGTTTTCTTTTCTTATAGGAACAACACCAGTGACGACTCCATTACCTTGTTGTAAGAACCAAACCTCTTATTCTCTCTCAGTCTTAAAATGTGACCAAATAGTAAACTCAAATACACAAAATTGGTAAAGCAGTAAAAAAAAAAAGAGAAAGAAACTCCAAAAACAAAACAAAAAAATCTGATCACTTAGCATCTTGGGTTATTTTATAAAATATCTTCCAATTCTGGAAGAAGTAGGATTAGTTAGGTCCAATCTTCTCGCTTTCCCTTGCAGTTCTGTTGAATTGGCCTGCACTAAGCTGCTATCAGGCCTGAAGAATTGATCTGCATCATTCCACTAGGCTCTCTCTATGTTTTCCCCATTATGCTGATAATCACATGCTGCAAATTCAATTCATAACTCATGTAAAACTAAAATTTAGATTTTGATTTATCTCTCTTCAGAATGAATGGCCTCTCTAATTTTCTAGAATACACTATAGCCATTATTTACTGGCTGGTTCTGAACTGCTTTGAATAAGAAAATGTGAAATTTCTGTTCAAAGAAATGATCTACTGTGTCAAAACAAAGTCTTTCATGCTAACATTTTAAATGAAAGAAAACCTGTTTCTGGAATATTCATAACTTTAATTTTTAGTTTTCTTAACTAGAGAATTATTGCAAAGAACATTTTACTAAGGAAAATTTCTGTTTTGACTAAACATTTTTCTTAAGTAAAAGATAAAAAGCAAAAATAAAGAATGAGGAGCACTTCATTTTTCAATATTTTCTGATTCTTAAAACACATGAAAATACTAGAAAACATTTTTTGTTTTAAATTGTCATTAAATGATTGTTTTCTATCTTTCTTTTAGGTGATGTTATTAATAGCAGCATAATTGAATACAAGAATGACATGTCTGAAGTTGTGGTGAAAATTGTCACAACATGTGAAGAATATTCTATACTGTGGGGTTCCAACAAGAAGCCTGTAAATTCCAACAATGCTGTAGTAGAACTTCAACCATGCAGGAAATACATAGTTTGGACTGAAAACTGTCCAGAGAAATATCTTACTATCCCGCCAGGTAAGTATACAAGCAGTCTAGTATGGGGGGTTTTGTTTGGTTTTGTTTGGTTGGTTTGTTTGAATTTGGTTTTGTTTTTGTTTGTTGGTTTTGGTTTGTACCTACTCATTCAGCTTCCCTGGGTTTCATAATCTATTCTTGTCTCTTTTCAGAGAATCGCACAGAAGGTTTTCATACTTTGTGCTTGATTTGCAGCTGCACATTAGAATCCCTCAGTATTTTCCTAAACTATGTAAAAAGCCCTCAATTTTCTCATTGTTGAGGGAAAAGGGAACATTGGCCATATGCAGGGTGGTAAGCAATAGCAAGATCAGCCACCACTTCAAAGCTGCTATTTATGCTGGATATTTGGACTAATAGTTTCACTTATTATTTGAATACCATTGTGTCTTTATCACATGTAGGCTTTTTTAACTTTGCATTTCTTTTTAATTTCTTTGTATATTGCCCTATGCAATTGTATCTCCATATTGCAGAACAAATAAAAAATATATAGAACAGCAAACTCTTATTTAAAGAATCAGTATAGCCAATGTCACAGTGACGTATAATATTAACTCTTTTCAGTCGACAGTGAACCTTTTGAATGGCCGCTGATAGTCAACACATCTGCTGAGTTATGTTGGAATAGCTCACTTGCCTGTGCTAATGTGATTGCTTCCTGCAACAGTAAGTCACTTCTAACATATTATAAAAGCTGATTATTTATTTATTCATTTTAAAAAGCAATGCTGGTGTCGTTTTTTGATGATAAATTTAGTCTTTTGACAGGTTTAAATTAATTTTTAAACTGTGCCAGTTTGAGGGAAGTGTAGTTCAACATTTCTGGGATCACCATTTAGAGACTACCATCCCCACACACTGCAGATCTGGGGGAAGTTCAAATCCAGAGAGATCTTTTGCTAAGTTTACCAGCTTAAGTTGCAGACTTCTGGAGATTTTGAAGTCCTGCTTGGTTGTCTGAAAGGGACCCGATTATTTTGGAAATCCTGCAGTCAGTGGGTCTGCTGTGAGCTGGTCCCTTACAGGCTGCCTGGGCAACTGGCTGTGCAGGCTCCTGATGGTGGGAGTCCACGCTGTCTGCTCTTGGAGCCAGCCAGCATGAGCAGATGCTGGCTCAAAGGTACCTGGTGTGATCCCAAAGATGTGGATGCTGAATGTCCTCAAGTGCCCCAGAAAAATGTGTGATGAATGTCTGGGGCTAGAAATTTCCTGTTTCAGGGAGCTGAAGAGCTTGGAGTTCATTCCAGGGTTCTGCTAGACTCCCTTGAAATGTTATGATTTCTACGGGGAAGCTGTTTTCTTAGAAAGCCAAATCATATGAGCTTTATTGATGAAAAGTAAAGATCTATGTGAACTACTTTAGTATATAAGAACCTAAAACCTAGTAATTGGATCAGGCTGTACATTTTTCTGTTTGGAATATTATGATAGTTTATTACATATTGCATTGAATAAATATGGTAGAGAAAACCCCAGTTAGAATGGTGTCTGTACTTTTTGAGTTGTGAAAAATATTGATAAAACTGTTCTTGTGTCTACAGAATCACTGTACTTTACAGAATTATCAGAAAATAGAGATCTTCATAAAATTTGTAAGAAGCTGGACAATTTATTACCCAATCAAGTGTACAACTGCACTGGAACCATGCATTTTCAGGAAGAGGAGGTTGCCAAACAAAACTTCACCATAACTACAGATTATGGTGGTAAGTTTATTTTTGCTTTACATTCCACATGTTTCTGGGAACCCCTACAATGAATCCCACTATCTGTGTTTCCTGGGGTTGAAGACATATTTTGAGAAACATGCTCTGCCATACTCAAGTTTTCCTCCAGCTCCTCCTTTCTGATATCCTTCCTTTGTGGTTGTTCTTTGATTGCAGTCACAGTCTTCATTTCCCTCTCCAGCCCCAGTGTCAGTCTGTTGCCTTTCTCTCCCCCTATCAGAGATTGTGATTTTTAATTTTTTGTTGTTTTGGAGGTTGAAAACATGGCCAAATATAAGGAATTTTGAATGAAGACATACACAAGAAAAAGTGCAAGACTAGTCAGAAACAAGTCTTAAATTCCAATTTAAAGAAAAGCATAATAGAATATTTGCAAGGAATAAATCCAGATAAAATGATATATTTTTCCAAAGTATTGTCCTTGGAAATAGCTTAACTTTATTTTTCTGAATTGAAGATGAAAAAAACCTAAATCAAGTAACCTGCAGATAAAAATTCAGGACCAAACATTTAGTTGTTGAAATTATAAGAAAATCAAAACAATGTATAGTATTTGGAAATGTTGGACAATTTTTGTAATACATGATATTGCTGTATTCACTTTAACCTAGACTAATTAAATTTATTAAATTGCTGTAATATGATGCATTTACATATACTCAGTTTGTACTTATGTATCATTTCTTGGAATGAAATAGAGTAAAATATGTCACATTGCTGGTATCTTGCTTTAGTATCTAATGAAATTTAAGTTATCAAATCAGGCAAAAAAAGGAATATTTACATTTTCATTTACTGCTAATTATTGCTATTTTTCTTTTACAACAGTTCCAGAAGCACCAGAAAACATTACTGTATATTGTACTAACACAAGTGTAACAGTGACATGGACAATACCTAAAGACACTCCAAAGGATCACATAGATGGCTACTGTGTGACAGCCCATTGGAAAAACACAGGCAAGTTTATTCACTGCTAAATAATTCTCTGCATGTACATAATTATAGAGCACCATGCATGATGCGCTGTGAAACTATATTGAAATCTCTTAAAACTTTTTTTTTAAACAAACACTGAAATGTCTTTCCTTTGAGGTTGTTGCAGTTGAACCCTCAGTTGAGATTATTCCGTTTACCATGTCAGGACACAACCCCATCACCCTTCAGTTCTCATTTTTCTCATATTAGTAGTTCTGACAGTTGCCTGATCAGTTTGTAGAATTGTGCTCTCTGTTTCAGAAAATGCTGCTAAAGCTGATCAATAAATTATCTGAATAACAACAATATATGGAAAAATCAGGGATTTTGAGTGTGGCAGTTAGCACAAACATGTTTAGATAGGTATAGCCATCTACTAAAAGACCATTCCTTTCAGCTATGCTGGTCTAGGCCACCTTACATTTAGATGGGTAAGTTTGTAGCCAGTACACTGGTATCACATGTTTCAGGTGTGAGCTTTTCTTCAAAATAAGAATTGAAAATGAGGTTTTTAAAATGAAGAGCCTGATAAAAATGTGTCAGGTTTAAGCTGGTCCTGGCTTAATTCAGCCTTTCTGTTCACATTCTGCTAGTCATGTAAACAGACTACCTCAGGAACTAAAGGCTGTCGTGGTCCTGTGCTCCCCAGATAAAAATAATTCGTCCCATTCTCCATGTCCTGAGTTTTGCCACTCCCCAAAAGGGTGGAAGCCGCATGAACCAGTTTCTGTGGTTGGTTTGGCTTGGCCAGTGTAGGAGACCGAGGCAGTAATGTGGGGTGCAGGGAGGTCACATCTGAATCAGCCAGAAGGAAACTTGGAAAGGCCATTGCTCCCCAGTTGCCTAGAACACCAAAGCCCCATTTGTAGCATGGGTTAATAATTTTGCTCAAGTTGCTTCTCGTGCAATTCCTTTTGCTCCAGCTTGCCACCAAAAGCACACATCTCACATCACACCAGAACAGACTTGCTCAGTGTGCAGAGTCACACATCTCTACTAATCCCTTCCCAAGCTGAATGCAGGAGTATCAGTCTTTCTTTATGTGTTTTTATTTTTCTTCCTCTTCCTGAGCCTTCAATTAGCATTAGTAAGCAAGGCAAAGCAGCCCAATGAAAGGCAGTTAAAATAGAAATACACATGACAGTGATTTTAGGTTGTTCTGATGAAGAGTTAAGAGTTGCTGTGTTAAAACATAATTTAATTAATTTTATTACTTATTTTAATTTTTTAGGTTTTCTTGAGACCAATGTCACCGTGACTCATTATACTTTCAGTGTATCTGAACCTTATACCGAAGGTTCTGTAAATGTGACTTCATACAAAATAAGCAAATATCATGGACCACTTAAGAGTACACCTGTAATGCATAAGTTTAGAACAAAACAAGGAGGTAAATCTCGTTTGCTAACTGTTATGAACAAGGCTGATACTAACACAAAGATGATGTCATTTTCTCTTGTAGTTCATTATATTTTATACATGCTATTGTTATTAGCCAAGAAACTGATTAACATTAAAATAATTCTATTGACATTCATATAATTAGTGTCTCTTTTTAAATTGTGTAATCTATTTTTAATCATATACATGGTATGAATCTTGTTCTTAAGTATGTAGGATTTAAAAAGAAAAGTTCTTAATTCATTTGAAATTCTTGTTAAGATTTTAGAAAGCATTGTTGTCCCAAACCTAAGGAAAGATTCAAATTAAACAAAAAGATGAATGAAAAATGTTTGGTTTTTATTTTGTGGCATACAGGCTACAAAGATGTGCAGACTGTCCCTTCTGTTCTATAGTTATTTGTTTGCTTGGAGCAGACCTGCATTACCTGGGCTACACCAACACTGATGCCTGTACTGGGTGTTGATTTCTTTGAGTGTACATATACAGAGTTGACTTCCAACATTAGGTTAAAGTCAAGTGTGTGCCAGCCCTTGTGCTGACAGAAAGGTCTGTACATCTTTTTGGGACTTTCACAAGCTTATCCCTGTGGTCCTGATTCATCATTTGCCATACATGTTCATTTGATAGATCTATATAAGAAGCTAAAAAACCCCAAACCAACAGACGTCACAGATATTCTCCTGATGCAGAAAGAGATGCAATACTTTTCACTTTGTTGGAGTTTTCCTGCCTTTTAATCTACAGATATAAAGCCTTATACTGTTCTAATTCCTGCTTTCTGGAAAAAAAGCAACAAAACAAAACCCAAACCCACCCAAACTGTCACATTTATCTAATTTTTTGCAGTACTTTTTTTAGCTCTAGTTCCATCACTTCCAAATTTATCTAATACAGAGATACAGTGAAAGGGAAACTATAATGGTTTATACCTTGTAAAATACTAAACTAATATTTCCTCTAATTTCACTGAATAAGCTAAAAAGGGTTTTAAGTGAAAAATATTATCTTTTTGATAGTGATACAATGATAGCTTAAAGCAGTGATTGTTTTTTTCCCCCCATAGTAACAGGAATAATTAGATCTTTTGTTGCTTTTAGCACTCCTGGGAAGCCTGTAGAAATGGATATATAAGAACATTAAACCGGACTGCTGTTTTTATTAACTGTGTTTCTATGGAACTTTGGGAAACACAGGGACTTCTGGCAGACTATTATTTTGATTTTGATTCCTATTCCTCTGTGGAATATACCAAGCTTTTGTAGCCAGTTTTACAGGCAAGCCATGTAAACAATGGAATCTCCTGATTACTCTGGGTCATCTAGCTAACAAATTTTAGTTGTAGTTTGAAGTATATAGGGACTGAAACTGTCACCTGAAATGCCACAAAAAAAAAAAAAAAAAAAAAAAAACTGGGATCNAAAAAAAAAAAAAAAGCTGATTAATTACTTTGTAAGTGCAACCAGTTTGATCTAATACCTAACTGTAACAAAAATTTTAAATTGGCTTTAATTTCTAGGCAGCCCTATTTTAAGCATGATCATGGTTCTTTGCTCTATGAAAATCTAGTTTAAGCATATTTTATTTTGAAGCCCCCACTTTCTGATATTTCACTCATATTTTAATCACTCAGGTGAAGATTACATTGTATAAATTTGTGGGTCTGAAAACAACCTCATATTCCTTGCTTTTCAAGAAAATAACAAGTTGCTTCCCTTCATGAATTAATGGTATTGATTAGATCTTCTCCAGCTGTTACAACAATTGATAACATGGTCAAGCAGATAGTGGGAGAGTTTTATGTCTTCTTGAACAGGAGAATGTATAGGTAGAGCACAACTCCTTGAAAGCAGAAAACCTCCTACATTTCATAAAATGTGTTTCACCTTCAACAAACACTATCTCCAGAAGGTTTCACTTTCTCCCTGTTACAGCTGTCAGTAGTATGTGGAATAAGAATAACATATCTGCTCAGTGGATAAAAATGAACAGTTATGTTGTAACCTCATACTCAGCCAAGTGAAATACTCTGCTGCTTCCCACATGGGGTATTTGATCTGTTCATAAAGCTCTTCATATTGATGGCAAAAAGCACAAAATAAATGAACTGCCTAGAGACAATTTGGTCTTTAAGCAGCAAAGGTATTTATTGCAATATTGGGAAGCGAGGCAGTTCGCACTGCACAAACTCTCCTCAAAGTTTCAGTGAGAAACCAGGCAATTTATCCAGTTGACGTTCAAGATTACATCATCTTAACTTACATATTCATGGCATTGTGATATCTAATTATCATATTTGTAGGAGGTGGAGTTTGGGCGGAGCTTGGGGCGGAGCCTTCTGGGATCTTCTCTTGGCAGAGTTTTTAAGTTGTCACTCCAGCCTTCAGCCTCTCTTCAGGGGTCGTTTTCTCCTCTTTCTCACTGTGAACTCTTCATTTTTCTTTGTTAAGTGACCTAGCTAGTCAAGCTTGCAAAACTCCTTGGTTCAAGGCCTTCCTACCTTATTCAAATGTCCATGTTACCCTGATTTATGACCACTAGGTTTATTGTATTGCACTCCTAGCAGTCTTCTAAGGTTTTGGTCCAGTAAATAGAACAGGACAAGCTATTCATCAGGTATCAGGCAGAACAAGCATCTAGCAATTTTCTAACAGAGCAAGGTACCTTTACTAATTCAGTCAACTCTTTTAGGCCTTGCTCTTCCTTCAATATGAAGAAAAAACCAGCTGCCTTTTTTTTTTTTTTAATATGTATAATACACTAGATTGCAAATTGAAGTTATTTTGAAGAAAATTTCCATCGACAGATTCTATTGAAATGCGGCCAATGGGGCTGCCTTACACAGAAGGTTATTTACTTTCTGAAAAGTTTTATGAGCAATCGGTGAAAGCTCCCTGGGGCTGTGCCCCTCAGTCTAAAACCTATCTGCTGCAACATACAAAATGAGAGTTAGGAAAAACAAATTAGAATTAACAGATGCCATAGCATCAAAAAGTAAAAAGTTGTTGTGGTTTTAGACCAGCTTTAAGTGAAATGATATTATTCCAGATATTAAAATACACTAGTAACTCCTAGTTTCATTGATACAAGTTTCAAAATGGATACTCACACAGAAAACTCTTTAGTCTCCTGTCTTGTTTGTTGTCCCATGTTCCTCATATGTAACAATAATGTCAGATGTAAGAGAGAGTTTTGCCATCATACTGTCTTTGCAGCCTGACTGTCAGCAGAGCTCTGATCTTCCCAGCCCATTCAGTTCTACTTCACATCTCTTCCAGCTTGGATAAGCCTGTGATTAACTAAAACTGATTTTACATATCTGGTTAAATCAGCACTGACATTTTCAAGGAAGGTGTGAAATTTATAGTAAGAGAGAAGATGAACATATGTAAGCACATACAACTTGAAATATTGGGTCTGAATGATGAGAATAGAAATAGTAACAATTCTTTTGCATACAGTACCACAGAAAGTGACTCATCTTCAAGCAATATTGATAGCTGATAATGTTGTTCAAATTAAGTGCAAAAATCAAAGCATCTATGGAAACAAAACGACATTTGAATTGACTTGGGGGAATGATGGAGAGAAGCACTTCACAAATGACGAGTGTAATTTTGTAATACGAGATCTCCTTTACTTGACAAATTACACATTTAGGGTAAGTAGGCTTATTAAATTAAAATATATAAAATGTCATAACATTTTCGTTGTTTAAGCATATTATACTTGATTTTAGGAAAAAAGGCAAATATGGTGGCAGAGTTACATATCTATGGATATGTAGGGCACAGATATCAAGAGTAGCTATTATTTTGGAAATAAAATGCATATGTGTTTAACCTATAAAGGAATTCCTTGTTTGCTATCGTGCATAGGTTCTGACAGCAAGAAAAATGCAAGCTGAATAGATAGTTTGTACTTAGAACAGAGAAAATTTGAGGTTTCTACAAACTGAAAAATTTTCCATATGATTGATACTTTAGTGTTTAAAACACATTCCATTTTATGAATATGTGACTGTCATTTCCATCAGAGTATAAATGTGGGATTTATGTCTTGAGATAATTGGTCAGAAATAAATTGTTGAGATTTTTTCACTATGAAGATTTTTGATGTAAAGCAGTTCAGTTCCTCTCATATGTCCTTACATCAGCCTCTTACTAGCCAGTCCTTGTATCCATACAGAACATACTATCGTCTGTCTACAAACTTTGTTTTCCTGAATTCCTACTGCTATTTTCTCTTCTATCAGTCATTTCACTCTTTCGGGGTTTGTTTGCAAGACCAATGGTCTTGCATGATTCCCTTAATGTTGCCAGTAATAATATACTCTTTTATGTCCTGATAGCTCCTCTCAGTAAAGTTTAGCCAAGAAAGTAACCAATAGGAATGATGGAGTATTATTACTCTTAGGAATCAGTTTCACTCATTTCCCACAGTCCTTCCTTCTTTTCTCTGTTTTTACCTGGAGAAATGCAGTATCAGAGAACTTGAGTATTCCAAGATTTTTTTTTTTCCAGAATTTTCCTGACAGATTCCACTCAGAAAGATTTATATTTGGAAAATAAAGATGAGGTCCCGTAGAAGCAAAAGATCATTGCATTGTCCCCCTGTAACAAGGTCCCTGCACTCTTGTAAGGTTCTTGCACACCACTTGCAATGAGCAGCTTTCCTTACAGAGGGAATTTGGTTCTCTCTCTCTGTCCCTAAACCCTGGCTATTGTTTTGCACTTATTTTGCCCAATTCTTACTGGTAAAACAGAGAAAGCCTCTGACCTTTGCTGGTAATGAAGGAACTCTGGGTCAAGTTATAGAAGACTCAAGAAAAACAAACAAACAAACAAAAAAACAGTGTGAAAGATTTGATGTACAAACTGCAAACTGCCTTTTAAATCTGATGGGAGTTTCTATTAAAGAAATTTAAAAGATTGAATAATTGTTAAATATATGGCAAAACACAGAGCAAAAACAAGTCAGTATTTTAACACCAGTTAAAGTATACAAAAATTAATGATCCAAGAAAGCAGCTTATTTAATTAAACTTCTATGAATTAATTCCCATATAGGAATTTATATTAAAAATATCAAATTCAGTTGACTATTTGTATGTTTACTGTTGAAGCAAATAGAGTTTTTTTATATATTGCATGGCTATTTTTCAAATTTGAGGGATGTGGTAAGAGATAAGGTTCATTTTTCCTTGAGATGGATCTGATTTTGATTTTGTAAAATGTGTTTCCTATTTTACCTTTTTTCCTGTCATCTCCATATTTTTGGATCTAGATCTTGCTATAACTTGGATAGAAACTTGAGCTGCACTATAAATGGCTATACGGAGATTGACAGCAGATACTGCTGTCAATGAAATTGATTAATTGAAAATGGATGAATTTCAAAAATCCATCGTGCTTTGTTTTCTAAAAAATTGTATGCAGAAATTTCTGCTAGTCATATCTTAACATCTCTATTATTCTCACCCACTGCATGCAGATCTTCGTGTCTAATGAAGTATACAAAGGGAAGGAAATACAAAGCAGTATAAAAACCAGATGTAAGTAAATGTATATAGCATTTTTACCTGTAGACTTCTTATATATGTATGAATAATAAATATTCATACATAAATATGAATATAAATAATGTAAAATATTAATTCCATTAAATTGCTTCTATTTCAAAATCCAAACTATCTGTTTTATAGTTCATAGTTGACCTGCATTTGAAAAATATTATCCTTATTCAGTATTAATATAAGAAATCGTGTTGACAGTCATTGATCATAATTCAGAATTATTACACAGCCATGGTTTCTTCAGGAAACATTCCAATGCATCTAGAAATTAATTTCTCTAACTATAATTGTTCATTTTAGGATTACTTCCTGTGTTTAGATCCTACATTTCAGGAACTGAACATCTGTGGCTTGGTGGAGATTCCCAATTTCCAGATGAGGAGCAACTGAGAGCTCCACTTTTCAGATGTACAGGTCAGAGTAGGAGAAAAGGATGGTAATGCTGAACCAGTGAGTTGTAGTATTTTGACAGGTCACCATAGGAAGTTTAAGGGAAAATTTTCTTAATGAAGAAATAAAATTTTCTTCTCTACTTTGGAATAGCAAACCTAAACCAAACACATAAAAGTAATTGTTTAGCTCTTTTCTCAAAACAAAAAGAAAACAAAACATACAAACAAACAAACAAAAACCACCGCCAAAAACCAACTCAAAAATCAATGAGCCCTGGTTCTAGGAAGTATACAGAAAGACAAAAGAATTAAAATGATAAATGTATTCTTTTTCTGTTGCCAGATAATTCTAAAGCCCTGATTATATTCTTGGCATTCTTGATCATTGTGACATCAATTGCTTTACTACTGGTTCTGTACAAAATCTATGATCTCCACCAAAGAAAGCTTGGGTAAGCTTCATGTTTCTCT
The DNA here is from genome assembly GCA_013399695.1 of Formicarius rufipectus. Taxonomy (NCBI): domain Eukaryota; kingdom Metazoa; phylum Chordata; class Aves; order Passeriformes; family Formicariidae; genus Formicarius; species Formicarius rufipectus. The sequence goes on along the minus strand of VXAU01006133.1, from coordinate 2,054,825 downwards.
CACTCTCTTACAAAAATGCAGGGGGAGTCTTTCTGTTTTTCCACAAGATTTCCCAGCTTGTAGTGGGAAAATGTAGCAAAATGGATGTTTTATTAATACTGGGAAAAGATTTCTTTTACCTTTTAGTCCTTTCAAAAGAAGCTCATTTTTTAATGTTTGTCTGGCAACGCGAATACAATGAAATAGATTTAAAATCTCTCTGCTATACCTTTGTTCAAGTCATGGCAAAACTGATCTGCTAGAACAAAATGGCTTGTTCCTAATTTTGTGAAAAAATATTCCGAAATATCTCGAAAATGTTTCCTTCATGATCTAAACCAAAAGTAATGAAAATAATATGCAGCGTCTTGTAACTCTTTCCATAATGCTTGTTCACCCCAAACCATATCTCAGGGCAGCTTTGTTCGTTGTAGCAATCTGCAGATGACTCAGCAGCTCTGTAGGACTGCGGATGGTGATAGAAACATGACCATGGCCTTCCCTAGTGCCTGTGCCAGAGCCCTGGAGATCCAGGCTGACTGCTGCCATTGCTGTGAAGGGAGGTGGTGCAATGTGTGAGGGGATATTTGCAGCTGGTAAAGACAGAGGGCAATTTCTTCTGTAACCTTTTGGCCCTCTGGCAACAACAGAACCTGGTGATTCACCTCTTCCAGCCCCTTTCCCCTCTGTACTCTTCCCCTTAGGGGGTCAGGGAGCTGCTCTTGCTCAGATGCAAATTTTTTATGCTTAGGGAAGCATAACTAATTTTTGATTGTACAGCACTGGAGAGTCTGACTTGGTTTTGGCTACTTAGCATTTCAACTTCATTATGTTTTACACATGTGTTGAGTCACTAACAAGAGAAATGAAGATGTTGTGAGCAGCTACTCCAGTGAAGAAATTAAAGATACGTTTGCTGTAGGTGATACAGACAATATTATGCAAGTGGTAAAGTTTTTCAATGTGGTCCCCTTTTCTCTCCCCCTCAGTGGTGCTCAGGGTAGGAAGACAAGGATCCCAACCACCTCTTGCATAGTCTCAGTTGTAGCAATCTTGTGTCACAGAGAGCTTGTAATGCAGTCTGCTGGCTAAGAGCAACCTTGGTGTTCACATACAAAACTGATTTTACTTAACTCATTATTATATATTTGTCTTGCCAGTCAAAGTGTTTACAGATGCTTTTGCTTCTTACAGCAATTCTTCTGAAGATGTAAACCTTGTTGCAGGTGAGTATCTTTATATATTTAGCAAGTGGAAATAAAATTAGTCTCAGGTCCTGCTGCCACGTTTGGATTGTTTACATTCTAGGTTGTATACATAGATTGCAGGTATCACCATGGTAACACCTTATTTAGAGGAAAAAAGTACTTCAGTAAATACATAGTATTTATACTTTAAACTTTCAGTTTATCAGTGTTTGAAAATGTCTTAGTTATTATTTGATTACAAACTGAATTTTGTTATCCCCTGATAATGCTTGTGATATTTTTAACACTGAGAGTAAGTCCAGAATCAAATACATCTTCAACCAGATTTTCCCTTTTCTGTGCGCCTTTTTTTTTCAAAACAAGAAATTAAACACTAGCCAGTTGTTTTTTACTGAGAAAGTTTAGAGGCTTTCACATCCTGAATACTGAAACTGTACATTTTGTGCAACTTTTTGCACAAGATTTCAAAGCCTGTGAAGAAAGACAGGATCAGTCAGTCAATTACAGATTATTACCTCTGCAACTCAGAGAATAAATTGGGGGAAATTTGAAAAATTGGACAATACATGTCACATTTGTAGGTTGTTTGCACAGTAGTCCCTTTTACCACTGACGGTAGCTGATCAGAACTGAGGCAGAAGGCGAGGCCGTGTAACTCTTGTGGGCGTCGGGGCCATTGGTGTGACCGGAATGTGACAGTCACCACTTTGTACAAAAACACTGTCAGTGCAGTGTCCCTGCATGTGGCCTCTTCTAGAGGTGGATCCAGTCTGGCAGCAGAGCTGAAAAAGTTCTGTTATTCCCATGGTCTGTTTGCTTACAGCTGACTCAGGCAACACCAGTTGTTTTCTTTAAAATAAATATATCAAGTTAAAGCATAAAATAAAGAATCCTGTCCTTCTGCAAATTTTTCTGACAATGCAAGAATCACATTTACTGAAATGTAATGTACATTTTCAACATCAGTAAAGATAAATGTTCAACTTATTTACACAGTCAAAGACGATGACAGACAACTTCTCAACATAGAACCAATACCTTCAGAGCAATTGCTGGACACATACAAGAGGAAGATTGCAGATGAAGGAAGGCTTTTCTTGGATGAATTTCAGGTTTGTCCTTGGCTCAAAATACACCACAAATTTTTAGCCAGGTTGTTGGAAAAATTCTGTTCAGGAGCACGTTTGAAGTATGAGCTATGAATGAATAAATAAATAAATAATCTAGAAAATGGAATGAATTCTCATGTAATGTCAACTAGGCCTCAGTTAAGTTTGTTACCAATCTCTCATTGTAAGATGACAATAGTTTCCCCCCCCCATCAAGAAGGTGTTTTTCAGCAAAAGTATAAAGTAGGCAGTCTAAATACTTCTTATTCTAAAGTACCCTTTAATCTATATTTTTTTATACTCTCTCTTACTGCATATTCATAGGGATATAAGTAATATATAATTGGGGAGATATATATTATCTATATGACGGGAAAGAACTTTTTTTACTTCAGATATAAGAAATATATGGGGTAATAGCTTGTAAAATAAAATTTTATCTTCCAGATTCAGTAACACCAAATTATTTCCACATGCATTTGACTGGAAGTAGAAACTATTTTAAATATACACTTATCTAATAAAAGAAAATTTGTATTTTACAGAGTATTCCTAGAGTTTTCAGTAAATTTCCTATAAAGGAGGCCAAAAAGAGCCATAATCAGAACAAAAACCGCTACATTGATATTCTTCCATGTGAGTAATTTTTATCATTTTGGTGCAGTTTATAAATATTTGATTTTTCTGCCACCTTAATACAATTATTTTTTAAAATGATTTAAACAGATGACCATAACCGTGTTGAGCTCTCGGAGATTCCAGGAGATTCAGGATCAGACTACATTAATGCAAGTTATATTGATGTGAGTGACTTTTACTTAAAAACATCTTAGACATTATTGAAGAAATCCTATAGTCTGTATATTTGATGCATCAACACCTTTGAGGATTTCCATTTGAGTTGTTTCTATCTTTATAATACATTCAGTATTATTGAACTGTTGCATATTGAATTTGTTTTTAAAATTGAAAATCTTCTAGAGTGTTCATGCTTGCCTTCTACAAGTTGATAACAATGTGCTTTTTATAGGGCTTCAAAGAACCCAGAAAATACATTGCTGCACAAGGTAATTTTTAACCTTAAAAGAATATGCTTTCTTTATTCACCTATTTTTGTTAGAGCAGTAAAACCTTATTAGTAAATTTAAAGAACAAAAATGAAAATCTGACATTTTGAAATTTAATATGAAAAAGTTATCAATGACTTTTTGCTTAGGGAATTTTGTGAAGATTCGTAAATTGTACTTCAAAGGCAGATTTCTCATGTTGTATAATTTTACACCAGAAGTTTTCAGATTTCATAACTATGCACTAAAGATATATATAAAACATTTAAAATGTCGCTTCATGGCAGCAGTCATAATAAAATCAAGTATGCGGTTGTTATTTGTGTGATCTCTGGTTAGCTTTTCAATTTGCATGGACAAAAGCACGTTGAGAAGGCAAGTGTTTTTTCATGTGGCTGCACGCTGAAAAAGCCCCTTAAAATATCTCCTGCTAGGCCCCAAGGATGAAACCACAGATGATTTCTGGAGAATGATCTGGGAACAGAAGGCAACAATTATTGTCATGGTGACTCGCTGTGAGGAAGGAAAAAGGGTGAGAAATATCCATTCTTCCATTCTTCTGTCTATCTTTCCATCCTCCTTTTTTCTGAAAACAGAGTAAGTTGCTGCACTGTGCTGAATTATATTTTCTTCTTAGTACTTTGTTTTCATTCTTTGCTGTTCTGTTTCTCTGGCAGAACCAGTGTTGGAAAGCATGTCAAAACAGTGTTGTCTCATGATTTACCAGTCTTATCAGGAAAGGTCATTCTAGTCACAACTCTAAGTAGCAGAGGGTGAGGCTCCAAATTACATCTAATTAATCCAGAAAATGGCTCAGGGTAGAATTCAGCTCTTCACAAACCTATTATAAATGGTGTGGTTAGTATGTTTCTTCTGTCTGTTCTGATATCCTGTCCTCCATAAATCCTAGACAGAATATTTTTCATCTCTTGTATTTGCCCTTTATTTAACTGGAATGTTGGGTGCTTCTGGCTTGCTTTTATTCCTTATTCCAGGTACAGCAGAAGGAAGGGGATCTGCTGTTTTAACTTTTTTAAGATGTTGGCAGCATGCAGATTTATAGCACACCCAAGATGATTTTATAGGCAGGCAGAAGCAATACCCCTCACTGAGGACTGAAAAAGAAGCCATGGAAGTAGCTGCAAATGTTTCTACAGCCTTTAGGCACCAGCAGCAGTTGCTGTTAATTTTCTTAACTAGTGTACAGGATTGTTTCCCCCTACTTTACATTTGAATTTAAGTTCCATGGCCATAAACTTCAGGTGAGAGACCTGAATTGCTGGATATTTGAAGTGATTTACCTAAGCAGTGACAGCCTTTTCAGGAGATGACAAGACCTATGAGAAGTTGGAATAACTATATTGAGCTGCCATCTCTTTTAAATCAGACTTTTTTTTTCCTAGCTCTCAGCTCTCTGTCACTGCTGTTATGCTGCTCACCTAACTTCATGTCTTCACAGAACAAATGTGCCCAGTACTGGCCATCAATGGGGAATGGATCTGCAACATATGGGGACATCATTGTGAAGATCAATGAAAGTAAAACATGTCCAGACTATGTCATTCAGAAACTACATATCACACATGTAAGTTCATTCAAAACTGTGAGACTGACTGGAACTAGAGTGTCTGTTTGGGGTCTGTACTTTTGAGAACAGTCAGCTAACTACAGAAGATGCTCTGCTGTGTTTTCCTAAGCAACATACAGCTTAAGAGAAAACTTCTTGGATATATGTGTCATTCTTTCTAAGAAATATGACTTAGATATGTACTTCCCATCTTCAAAATGTATTTTCCTTAATTCTCTAGAATATACCTTTAAGATGAAACTACTAATGTGCTAAGTATTAAAAATATTACTATATACACTATGGTTTCCTTAGATGTTTAGTTCGTTCTGTAACACAGAAATTTTGCTGGTTCATGTATATCTCAGCATAATACTCTGCAACTGAAATCAATGTGACATGATTAGAGCTGGAAGTTCCTATTCTGCTGTCTCATATTGAATTAAAATCTACAAAGGAGGTGGTCTGATTAAAAGAAAGTTGTAACTTAGTGTGAAGTCAGTGAGAATATCAGGATGTTAAGAATTAAATATTAACAAAGACATTGCTCTGTCACTTGAGCAATCTGACGTTAGAAATGAGAGACTGCAGCAGGTTGAAGGCTGATATTTTTAGGGCTGTCTACTGCTCTTTGTTCCACTGACATCATATCTATATAGACAAAATGGATATTCGTTATGGAATTTAAGAGTGGTACCTGGAAAGAAAGTGGAGGCTTCAGCAGTTCTAGTAAAATAGTGATGTATAATTGCATAATTACTTTGCTACCACTGCATAATTCAACTTGGAGTAAGAAGCTGGGGGTTAATTACTGGGGAAATGCCTGTATAGCCATACTAAGTCTTGGCCAGTAAAAGAATGTTATTCAGATGTTTTTCTCATTTTGTCTTATAATCATGGTTATCAAAATCTATGTCCTCTTTTAGTCTAGCAGCAACATATAAAGTAGGACTCAAGACTTCACATGCTTTAAGCTTTAGATTAGTGACTTAGACTTATGTATACATTTATATATATGGAGAGGTAGATATTAAAACCTCATATTTCACTTTTTCTAGGGAAGAGAAAGGACAGCTGGAAGAGATGTCACTCACATTCAGTTCACAAGCTGGCCAGACCATGGAGTCCCTGAGGATCCACATCTCCTTCTCAAACTCCGACGCAGAGTTAATGCTCTCAGCAACTTTTTTAGTGGCCCTATAGTGGTTCATTGCAGGTAAATATATATTTTCCTTTAAAAAAATTGTTAATGTTGAGTCAACGTGAAATGAAGCTATTCAGAAAAGGGAGATGGCAAAAGTGTCTGATCCCAGATTTTGTGACTTGAATACATGAAAACGAGGCAGACAAATATGCAGAAGACCTATTTGCTGGAGGATATTCAGGTTGGTAAAACCTGAGGATACACAGACTTTTGGAAAACAGCCAGTGTTGGGCTACTCACAATATTTGCCTTGCTTTCATTAAAACATATTAAAAATACAAACTCATCACTGTTTGTGTTGCCAAATAATTTACAGCAAGAACTGTTTTCCGCTGCATTGAATTCTGATGTCATTCCCTCTGGATAACCAAATCCCTTTACGCTTTGCAGTGCTGGTGTTGGACGCACTGGGACATACATAGGAATTGATGCCATGTTGGAGGGGCTGGATGCTGAAGGCAGAGTGGATGTTTATGGCTATGTTGTCAAGCTGCGTCGGCAGCGATGCCTGATGGTTCAAGTAGAGGTACGTCACTAAAACTCCTGTCACTTAGAACTCTTCTTTGCTAGGGCTTCATCAGTGTTTCTCAGAAGGGCACTGCTCAACTTTTGGGTACTACGACAGTTCAGTTGAAATTCTTCATAGAAAATAAAGCTCTGAAAAGGATTAAGAGAGAGAAAAACTTCCAACATATTTTTTTCAGTTTTAGAAACTTCAACTTTTTAAGTTTAGAGTTTGTAAAAGAGAGCCAAGAAAAACAATTTAGATTTGATAATCCATCTTTTGGCATGGAATTCACAAATGCAAAATTGGGATTGCAGAGTCAAGCTTGATTTTCAGATTCTAAATACTGACTGCCTAAGTGCAATTTTCAGTTGAGTTGAGAGTACAGCAAAAGTTATGGTCCGATGAAAAACATGTTTTAACTTATTTAAGCATTTTGAAGTTTTAATGCCTGTATGTAATACCTGTTTAATGTTAGTGCTTAATATTACTAACACTAATCATATAATCTGATAGTAATAGTTCCTTATAATGGTTTCTAAAAATGATCTGATTTTTTTTTTATTCTTTAATAACATCATGTTTAAACTCTTCAAATGGAAAATACCAGTCACAGTACATTCTCATTCATCAAGCACTCGTGGAATACAATCAGTATGGAGAAACAGAGGTCAGTCTCTCAGAGCTGCATTCCTACCTTAGCAATCTGAAAAGAAAAGATCATCCGAGTGATCCTTCTCTGCTGGAGGCAGAATTTCAGGTAAATGTATTTTGCACTCTACTTGCCCTTCCTTCCTGCTTAAATTAGAAAGTTTCTTGCAAAATAGTCATGATATAGAGATACCATGTCTAATAGATTACTTTGGTGCTGTTTTATTTCTCTGGCACAGAAAGAGTTTCTTTACTTTCATAAAAACGAAACAAAACAAAACCAAAAATAACCCCCCAAAAACCAGCTGCATATTAATGAAATTTTATTTCTGCTTTTGGGGTTAATTTTAACAAAGATGGAGATCACAGAATGATTACTTATATCTGTGTGCATGATTTCATGTGCCATAGTGCATGGTGTAGCAGGCATTTTGAAACTGTAGTTCAAACGTGATCGAAGTTTAAAGAATTAAAGTAACGAGTGAGGCACTGTGAAGTCTAGGTGAGAGTGTCCAGGGGAGGCAATGATCTCAGGAACTATTTTAATCACACATAACACCAAACATCCTCTTTCTTTAGCGACTACCCTCCTATAAAGGCTGGCGGACGCAGAACACTGGGAATCGTGAGGAAAATAGAAACAAAAATCGGAATGCCACCATAATTCCATGTAAGTATTTTCCATGAACCTTCCCTTATTTTATCTGTTATCTTCTATAAGAAAAATATTGAAACAAATAAATTACTTTACAGAGTGGTATTTGATTAGTTTTCTCAACACTGTAAAATTAGAAACTTTTCATAGTGTTTTAAAAAAGAAGTGATGAGTTTTTGACTATGTTAATTATTTGGAGTGTTTATTTCAAACAAGGTTTGGCCTTTGTCCTGCAATCTGTTGTAAAAGATCTGGCCTTTTACTGTTCCCTCTTCCCCCACTAATGCAACACCCAAGGGGCTGAGTGCTGTGAGGGTGACACTTTGTCTCATGCAGATGACTTTAACCGAGTGCCAGTCAGGCATGAAGACGAATGCAACAAGGAGGGTGAGCATGATTCAGATGATTCCTCAGATGAGGACAGTGACTGTGAGGAATCAAGCAAATACATCAATGCTTCCTTCATAACTGTATGTATTTACAGCATCCACTACAAGTATTTCACAAACTTTTGTTTAAAACTATGCTGTAGCTTGAGCTTTTACTCCCTTGTTGGCTTCAAAGTAGAATAGGATTTACTTGAATAAGGGAGAAAGATCTGAGAGTTGATTGGCAAATCCATCTATGTTCAAACCACTAACCTTCAGACTGGCTTCATGATAACATATATTTCTATTTGCGGGCATCTGCCTACCAGTTGAATCATATTAATATTTTCGTTTTTAGTTAATTAATATTTTGCTATTGTTGAAAATTGGAGTCATCAGTTTTTTGGTATCATTATAAATCCAAAGAAGGAAACCAGATTTTGGTCACTAATGAAATAATGGATTTTAATGGAATTGCAAGCTAAATTCCGTTTATCTGAATCCTTTGAAATTCTGCACAGTTAGGATACCTGTTCAGAGTAAATGTATCTTTATTTTTAGGTTCCTCAGTGTGAATTGGCTAGTACACTAACATTGGTATAAACACAATTTCTTAGCAGTAAAATTAAATGACTGTGTAGAATTGAATGGTTTAGCGTTTAAAAACATGCTTTGCAGAAAATGGCAGGATGAGGTCTCATCCACTGCAGCATCAGTATACCTTGTCATTTTGGAAGTGCTTTTCTTGTTAGGAGGATTGAGTTTAATCTCATTTGAAAAGCAGAATTCCTGTAAGACCATTGCACACTGTGATAAGCATATCTTCCACTTAAACAGAATGGTTCATTAGTTTGTTTCACTGGCTGTTCCTTAAATGAGAATACGTTCTATTGTTTGACAATCACATTTCAAATTAATTTAAGAAAAAAATTCTTTTATAGGGTTACTGGGGTTCGAAAGCCATGATTGCAACACAGGGACCACTGCAGGAAACTATCTCTGATTTCTGGCAGATGGTGTTTCAAAGAAAAGTCAAAGTCATTGTTATGCTGACAGAGCTGAAAGAAGGAGATCAGGTGGGGACATCATCTGCACGCAGATGTATATGCAAAGAAAACACCGCACTGAACTCTCTTATTGCCTTTCTCCAGTTAAGCATATTTCATAGGATGATGAATTTGTATTCCAATATAATTTGTTCTATCATTTAATTACTTTGTTTACTTTCTAATGAATTTTTGAGGGAAGAGTGTATAATGCTACATTTAAAAATGAAACTCCTACTGCTTTAAAGTCAGTACATTCTGTAATTGCATGTGGAAGGCAAAATAAAAGGAGATTTGAATGGTAACCACTGACTTGTACTTCTATCCATTTTAGGAACTCTGTGCACAGTACTGGGGAGCAGAAAAACAAACACATGATGGCATAGAAGTTCAAATGACAGATGTCAATCATTGCCCTAGCTATACCATGCGGGCATTTGATGTTACACATCTGAAGGTAAAAGTTTCTTTTCAGATTTCAAAAGGAGGTTTTAAAGGAATTTTTAAATTTGAAATAAATTTATAAACTTAGCCTAAAGAAATTGAAGAGGCAGTTTCCACTACAGTTACCTCCTGCTCTAAGAAAATGAACTATTTTACAGAGTCATAGAATATTCTGAGTTGAAAGGGACTCACAAGAATTATGAAGTCCAACTCTTAAGTAAGTGGCCTCTGCAGGGATCAAACCCACAACCCTTAGAAATATTAGAGCTGTGCTCTAACCAACTGAACTAATCTCAGGTTCTTCTTCCAGACCAGCAGTTTATAATGATAAATGCTCTAGATTAGCTTAAGTTCCCTGTTTAGTGAGATGCTGAGATGGTTGTAGTGGAGTCTCAGGAGATCAGCTGTCTTTTGTATTTTGAGGAAAACTTGGATGTCTATCTACCTCATATTCACGAGGTCAAACTCACATCATGCTGCAATTCCTCAGGAATATAATTCTTCCTTTGTAAATCAGCAGCAGTAGAGGTACAATGTGAATCTTTAACCTGAATATTAACATCTTCACTGCTATTTTTCAGACTAAAGAGACACAGAAGGTGTATCAGTATCAGTATCATAAGTGGAGTGGCTTTGATGTTCCGGAAACCCCCAAAGATTTAGTCAGCATGATTGGTGGTGTTAAGCAAAAACTTCCAACCAGACAAGTCATTGAGGACAACAGGAGAACCCGCAGTGTCCCACTCGTTGTCCACTGCCGGTGGGTCTGAATTCAAGCACATAGGTTCACCTAGCTCTAAGTTCTGGATGTGCATTGTAGCAATAATTTTGGGATGCCTACCTTTTCCCATAAGTCTTTCCATGCGTCTGGAGACTCAACTATCCCTAGAACTCTCCTTGAATTGCTCAGTCTTGACCTTTTGGATTGTAGTGGTGAAAAGCAAGCACACATCCCTTGGGCAAGTGTAGGTACAGGAGCAGGTGGTAAGAGCTGGATGCTCTTGGCTGGTACACCTATTTTCTGGTGAAATGCTAGGTCAGAGTACACTTGTAGGATACACTAATGAAGATCCAGTACACGTTTTAGGTTCATCTCTCACTTCCATCTATTTGCATAACATCTAAACTGAAAGATAATCTTGCTAAAAACAGTTGAGACTATAAGTCTGAAAGTTTGAATTTCTCCCTTCCCCTTAAGTGGCATTTCAGATCCGGGTAGCCTCTAGATAAAATTTAAGTCTTGAGTAACTCTAACACATATACTTAATTGTGACAATTTCATTCCAGTAAAAAATGCTTTGGAAATGTAATTCATTATGAAGGCTTTAATATATATCTAAATTAGCCAGAAGACTTGCTGATTTTACATTGTAAATTTACATGTACATTTTACATTATCTTCTAGTGATGGGTCACAGCAGACTGGTGTGTTTTGTGCTTTAATGACCCTCCTGGAAAGTGCAGAAACAGAAGAAGTAATAGATGTTTTCCAAGTCGTCAAAGCTCTTCGTCGCACCAGACTGGGAATGGTATCCACTTTTGTAAGTAAATCTTATGAATTAACAGAAAAAAAAAAAAAAAAGATTACTTATCATGGTCACTAATTTCCCCATAACATTATGCATAATTTCTGTGTACAAAACACTAATTCTGATTAGAACATTCGCAGCCACTCACCACTATTTGGGCATTGGCCTTTACTGATAGGAATGTGGAAGTCTGTGAGATGTCCAGAGCTGAAATTCTGTAACACCTTTGGAAAAGGCTGTGTAGTATAAAATTACAAATTGTGTAAATTGCTATTCCTGCAGTTGCTTCAGGGATGTATGTACATTATCCCTGGAGTTCTGCAGGTAGAAGGCTGACTCCATTTCACAGACTAGCAGCCACTGACTGTTTTCTTTAAATCACTTCAGAGGAACTGTCTGTGGCACACCATAGGAGCAACACTCTGTATGCTAAAAATTCTGGAAGCTGCTTCACATGAAGTCTTGCATGTCAAACTATATGCTACATTACTAAAATTCAAGCAAACAGAGAAAGAATGGATTTGTTCTTGGACTCTGAGCATTACATTCACATTAACTTCTCTTTATCTTTAAGGAACATTACCAATTTCTGTATGACACCATTGCCAGTACCTACCCTGCACAGAATGGACAAATAAAGAAGAACAGCCAGCAGGAAGATAAAGCTGAATTTTGCAGTGAAGTAGGAAAAATAGATCAGGAAACTGATCTGATCACAATTGATCTTACCCCACCAATGCCAGAAGAAAATGAGCAACTTGAAATCTGTGATGATTCTAAAGCTGCAGATAGCACTAAGGGAACAGAGAGTTCTACAAATGGCCCCACAACTCCAGTTCTAACTTAGAGCTATACTAAAAAAAAAAGCTTTTTTTTTCAAGTGCAAAAATTCTTAAGCAAAATAAGTGTAAGGTTTCTTCCTCTTCACACTTTTTTTTTTTTTAAATTTGAAAATGTTTAGTTATATCATTTTTTCAAGGGTACAAAATTAAAGGAATACTTGAAACTTGTGGAGAGTGACAAAGAACTGTGGAAGTTTATTTTTTTGTGTAGATTTGCAATTAATACTTCTTCAGAAAACTTTTCACTATTTTTATACTTTTAAAAATATGTACAGTGTAATACTATGCTAAGCAGTGAGAAGGAAACTTTTTTGCTTCTGTAACAAGAAGAAAAGCAACTCAGAACAAGTTTAGTGTGTTGCAAGAATGGGTCAGTCCTCAAAACTACTAGCAAGTAAGTTATCTACTTGGTAAGCACATATTCTAGCATTTCAGGAGTGCTGACCAGGCTCTGTAGGACTTGTAGGGCTTGGCCAAAGAGTCATGAAAGCTTATCATTTACATCATGTGGCAATTCCAAGGAATTCAGTCTTACGAGGAACCCATATCCTCCCATATCAATGAGGAATAGAAATTTTTGCATTTTTGTGACTGTCCTCCAGGTGTCCTTGTTGCTCCACATATTATTAGTCTGATATCCTAATGTTAGACTCATATAGGAGTTTGGAGATCAGCATTTGAATCACTGTAATAATTCTGATAGAAAACACATTCTGTTTACTTTTAGAGCTTAAAATACTGCATGCTTGCACATGTATTTCTTATGCTTTCTTTTATTTAAAGGGACTACTCCCATGTATGAATCCAACCTCTTTTCAGAACTGGAAAGTACTTTTCCTCAAAACTTTGTAGATTTTAATTGGTACAGGCCTTTTTTTTTTTTTTTTTTTTTTTTTTGGCAATGAGATTGTGTATGCTACACTTGTGATATTATTACTATTTCTTGCTGGATTTTTGCTTACTGGTTTTAGAACAAATAAAAAGTTAATAGTTGACAAGATGGGAATTATTTTGTTCTCTAGGACTCTGCAAACTGATCATTTGCTTCTAAATGCCCAAAATCTTGTGCTGTCTTATACATGGATAAAATTCACAAATTTGAGTAGGAAACATTCTTACAAAACTGTGTGTGTGTCCAGGTAAGTGTCATAACTCTCATAGAAGAGAGGAAAGAAACTTCATTTTTTTCTTTTCCTTGACGCTGTTAAAGGAATAGTCACACAACAGACTCAGTTCCCTATTTTATCACTGCCTATTCCTAATTTCTCATTACAAAACATAATTGAAAATACTTAGAGAGCCATCTAAACACCATGTACAGTCACACTTGGTTAAAACACTAATTTAATTAGGCTGTTACTCTAGATCCAGTATTTCTTTCACAATTAGGAGCTCTGACAAGTGCTTCCTGGCAGTCTTGCTTGAGTAGGTAGCAGCAAGCAGACACGGAGGCAGTGGGATTCCCCTTGGCTGTCAGCTCAACTGTCTTTACAGCTGGAATTGTGTTAGGTCATAAACTAACAAAGCTGAGGGGGTCATCTGTGGAGGAAAAGCTCTAGGGACTAAATGGGAAGATAATCTGAAACACATTGTAGGCCCAATATCTGTTGCCAAGTTTTAGAAGAACATGTCAAAATTTCAAATTTAGTATTACTTGAATATCAAAAGGATAAAGAGCCTTGGAAGCAGATTGGACCACTGGCATTCATTGTATGACAGAGAACAATTAGTTTACTTTTCTTCTTTTAAGATTTGGCCACTGTAAAGCCTCTCTATCTAGTTCAGGTAGTAAAATACAGAGGCAAGTGCTGCTACCTATTCTAAGTTTGTGGAGACAGAGACTAGTCATTGAAAATGTTTCCCAAATCAGAAATTTTGCACCAAAATTTTCATTTTGTAGTAAATCTGAGGCAAATGGATCTTGTGATTTTTCATCTCCTGCAGTACTTGGGCTGTAAAAATTTTCAGGGATTCTGTTTGGTGTAACTTACTTTCTAGAATAATTTCAATGCTCTTTTGACAATATATTTAAAAAGGGGAAAAAAAAGAATGCCAGATTAACTCTTGATTTGTGAATATATTTTGAAAGAGAAATCCTGAACCATGTTAAATTTTGCTTCATGCATGTCTTCATTAGCAATCTAATCAGAGAAATAGAGATTTGCACTGAAACTGCCCACATGTGCCTAATGCAAACCACTTTTGCAGTAAAGTTCCTTACAGTAACAAGAAGATAAACTGAGTTCTTAGCTTTTAATTCTTTTCAAATTAAAGAACACTTTGTGCAACTAAATTGCATTAAATCCCAGTATGACAGTTGATGGGGCCTGCCTTACCACAGCTTAGAAATTCTCATTGCTTCTAGAAACTCACTGCATGTGTTAGGGATGGATTTTTTTGCTGTCTCTATTGTCCTTTGGATTCCAAAGGTCCACAAGGTGGTGATACAGAGCTTGCAGTAGGTGATCCTTATGCTAGATGCTCCATAGTCACTTGTTTTTTTCACTTGTAGGCTTAATTTCAGGTTCCCCAGGAACACAATGAAGCATTTTACAGGTGAGACACAAAACGCAAGTTGATAAGCTTTGCTAGGACTTGCTCTGGCTATGTCAGGGCAAAACCACTTTTTATTGTAGCACGCTGGAGTGCTGGCATAAGCCTACAAGCTGAGAAACAAACACTCACAGTAAGATCAAAAATATTTATTTTCTCAAGTAGAGCTAAGCCACACAAAGACTGCTACCCATTGCCCTAAACTGAGCGAGCTGCTGTTGGAGAGTGGTTTATAATCTGAAGCCCAGAATAAAAATAACTAAGCAGCAGATGAGCTGGGAGAGAACTTTGAGCAACAAATGAAGGTAATCAAGTGCTTATATGACCAATGGGACTGGATTTCTGCCACAATTTTCTGGGTAGAAGCTGACATAAAAGTGAGTATAGAAAAGTGACAGTGCTGTGTTAGTGGTGTCCCGTGCAGGAAGCTGGGAAGCTGTGGGAGAGTCTACACAAGATTCTGCTTGGTCAGGTAACTGCACTGGGTAATGGACTGAGTGTTTGCTTTTGTTTTGTTATGAGTGTTGTTTGCTCATTTGTTTTTCCACTGTTTCCTGTGGACTATAATGAACAAGAGATTAAGGATTAAAATCTCTCTAGAAGACCATACATTATAATGAAACACAAAACAGGGCCAAGGCACAGAGCCCTACTGGTCGTGGATGCTGTTCCAGGAGATGGCTAAAGCCCTGACATTTTCTCACAGCCCTGCTTCCACTGGTGCCTTTGTGCTCTTGCGGGGTGTGTCTGTGCCTGCTCGTTTTCCCACCGGTGCGTGTCCGAGCTCAGCCTCTGCCCTCGCACATCGGCCGCATCCTTACCCTCGCATCGAGCGGAGCGGCTAGGGCGGAGCTGGTGGGAACATGGAGGAGCCCGAGGGGCTGGACAAGTCCTGGAGGATCCCCACCTCCCATTGTTAGCATGGGGGAAGCAGGCATTGAGTTCTGAGCTCTGCTGCAGATCAGGAGAATCTGGGCTAAATCCTGGGTGAGAAGCGCAAACCGAGCTGCATAGCAAGTCTGAGCCACCTGCAGTTACAAAAGGAAGCAAAATACTGCCACCACAAGCTGTTGGTTTGTATGAGACAGCTAAGAAAGTAGAGAGAGTAGTGGCTCCAGCCAGTTGTTTCACAAAGCTGGAAATTGTGTCCTTTATATAACATTACTCAGAAAAACTCTCCAGTAGCAATGCTTATCTCTTTGACAAGGCTCCTTGCTTTTGCACAGGCCCAGGATTTTTTTTGACATTGTACATTCTGCAGATTGCCTCTAAAAGAATATCAGAAATTCCCTGAGGGCTCTACACAGATGTACCACAACTATTTTTCCATACGTAAAGCAACTGCTTGCCAAGAACCAATGTGCTATGTTTTAGACTAGGGAAAACTAAACTAGAGGAAAATAAATTCCATTACAGAATACTGCACAAAGCTATATATATCAGACCTACTTCAGAAAAAACTTCAGTCTTACGAAGAATAGAATCCAATCATTTGAAAAGTACAGCAACAAATTTTTATAAAAAACTGTCTCAGTCAATCTGTATTTTCAATGCAAAAGAAAGAAAGATAATGACTACAAAAGTACTAATCAAGTGGATGCTCAAAGATCCTTCTAGGGATAAAAAAATTATTTAGGAGGGATATGCAATACAAACTATTAGTCTCATTGTTTTAACCTTAAATAATTATGCCCTCAGAGTCAGGAATGCCAGCATCAGCAATGTATAATGTTACTGATTTTTTAAAACTTAGCATAGCAAACATTTTTCAGAGGAATAGGCAGATAACGATTTACAGCTGGACTGTCTCTTGAATCCCACATCTGCACAGCACTGTGGCTGGCAGTGCTAATGTAGTTGTAAATGTGACTGTCTGACAGAGAAAACAATAAAAGAAAGTTTATTTTGGATCAATTTTAGCACTCAAAATCAATTTTTTTGTTTCGGAGATAAACCCTCATGGTAAGCTGACCTTGCCTGGCAGTTAGCTGAGAGCCTGAGCTTGCATGTATCAATACTTGGGGTGGACCTTTTGTATTTTCAGACCTTCCCAGCAGGCTGCGCTGAAACTCTTTGAATGCCTTTTTGCTCTCTTCCGAGCCTCCTGCAGTGCATCCAGCTCACTCCATTTCAGTATCATGGAGCCATTTGAGGTAATGAAGATGGCATTTGTTTATGCAGCACTGCAGAGATTGTGTCTGTCCAAGCCCAAGCACTAGTTTGGAGTCAGAGTGTGTACGTGCCTCTGTGGGTGTGCACATGCATCGTTCATAGCCTTGTGGGTGAGATTACATCCCGAGCCAGAAATTGGTGAAGCTGTTGATTTGGCAGCTGCTCGGCTTAAAGAAAGAAAAATAGGAGAAACGAGATTGACATGGTGGGGCCTGTACTAACTTTTTTTGTGGGGCAGTGCAGCTGATGGGCTTTATAATAGTGGTTTTCAGAAATGAATTTGCAAAGAATAAGTCACAGGTGAGTTACAGGAGACTGCATGCCTACAGAGCACTCATGTTGTCACAGACTAAATTGATGCTGGCATCAGTGGCTACTAAGTAAGTATTTGTCAACTCTCCTGATGTTGTAATAGAAGTCAATGTGCATGTTCTTCTATTACAGAGAAAAATGGGGAAAAAAATACAATAGAAAGTTGCCACTGAAAGATGGTGTTCTTGGCAAGAAGTGTCAATTTTAATTTTATTTCTTGAAGAAATGAATAATGAATCATTTTAATCTTGTTTTACTAATGTTAATATGTCATTTTGAGAGTAACAATATCTTGCTCAAAGTTTAGCACTATGCTTCCTTTTACTCCTGTTTTCTGAAATACTTAATACTTATTATTTTTAATATATCATTATGTCATTGAATCCACTTCAAGAAAAAAAACAGTTCAGTATCGTTGTTTCCTTTTTCTACACTGCTTTCTTAATGTAATTTCTATTCAGCAATAAAATGGAATTCTGACTTCATATATTGATTTAGCATAAATAAAATTCTCAAAGAACAGGAATTCAATTTCTTAAATGGTATTAATAAATTATTCCATAAAGAGTTCTGTCCCCTTCCAGAGAGAACAAGGCATTTCCACTATCAAATAAGGCCTTGCCCTGCTCCAGTCAAAATGGAAAGACTCTTCCTGGCAGTGCAGGGCAGACAAGGCTCACAGCAGACCCCCTCGCAGACAGCCTTATTCTCATCTCCACAGTCCAATTAGTTGAAGCCTCTAACTTTTCCTTACGTAGCTTTTGCTTCAACTACTGCATTGTGACCTCTTCCTATCTGACTAATTTTATCAGCTTTCTAGGCTTTCTTCTTATTTGGAAGCTTCTACCCTATTTGAACTGAAGAGTTATCTATTTTCCACAACAGCCTTTATTTCCTAGCCCAGCCCTATCCCTATCCTTCCTGCCCCTTTCCTCTCAGCCTGGGTGCCAGGAAGAAACAAGAGCCAGCTGCCCTGCCAGGTAAGTGGAGCCCAGCTCGAGCAAAGCCGGGCAGGGACAACACCCGCACAGTCACAGTCCCAGTGTGCTCAAACAGGGTGAGCACAACAGGGCTGTGGCAGTAACCAGCCTCACACAGCAGTCGACTGCTGCCAGGCAAGTGCAAAGTGATGATGCAGCTCTGAGCCCAAGGAGCTGTGGTGACAAGTCAGGTTCACCCAAAAGCATGGCCAGGTGCAGGTAGGCCTACAGCTCAGCAAGTCTAGTCAGGGCTCCTTACCTTACTGCCTCTCCTTTCCTAGCCTGGGACAAGATCCAAGTCTCTGTCATATCTTCTTTTCTCATGGTCCTGGACTCAACTTTGGACTTGCTGCCTATGTGAGGTGGCCATGCCAACTGGTCAAACATTATGGAGTTTGATTGTTTGTCATTGCTTGGGATTTGTTGGACCCTGTGGCATACTGACTCATAAAGACTTGGTAAGCTAAGAGATGTCAGCATGGCACCTCAGCAGTGGTGCTGTAGTATCATGGTGCATGATTCCATGGGCCGGCTTTATTGCTTCTGAAGAGTGATGATATTTTTAGGTCTGTATATTTAGCTGTCAGGAAAACTGTTGATCCTTGTAAAATCAATGCCATGGGTGCCAACTGAATATTAGGACTAAACCTCAAAGTTTTATTGAGAAAAAGCATTAGTTTGTGCTTACTTGTGCAGAATATAGAGTTAAGAGTTAAACATATAGAGGTGACAAAAAAGCAAGTTAGCTGAGTTCATTGGCTTACTGATGCCATCTATAGGATGTTCATCTATCTTTTCTTTCAAGGCTCATTTTCACTCTGAGCTACATCTATCTTATTTATCTTCTGCATCTTAAGTGAATTCTCCTATCATCTGGTCAGCTGAGGTTTAATTTTGAAAGTTCTTCTTAGACAAGATATGAAATAAATAGCCACAGGCCAGGTAACTCTCTACATTTCCATCTTGCACAAACAGCTTTCTGATGGTGTTTTGTGACAGCCACAGCTTCAAGCTTGCTAATTTTGAATTCCCAATTAAGTATTCCTAAAGTCATGAACTGTGCATTGCTGCACAGAAATGTATTAACAAACACCTCATCTCATTTGGTCTCCTGTTGAAGCACAGAGTTGTACAATATGCTATATAATTGCTGATGTCTTCTGAAGTTGTTTCCCTCTATGATTTTAACAAATGTGAGAGTTGGGATACCAGTTACTACTTCTTTCCTCACTTCTGCCCAAACTAGGAGGAAAAGGTTCCTTGTCTCAAATAGATGAGACGTATGTATCCAGGCAGCATCACAACTCATGACAGCCCACAGTAAGAAGCAGGTCCTTAAGTTTTGGCTACAGTAATTTTTTGGTTTTAAGCTATTTTGAATTTAAAAGGCCTTGAATCCTAGGCCACTGTTCTAGTCCAATGTGTAGGTGAGAGGCACAGCTACGAACTGATGATGTGTGAAATGGTGGGCTCAGTCCTGCTCACACAGTAGGAGTCTGTTCTGCTCTTAGGGCAATAGCTCTGCAAATTAAACTGCTTGCTATATATGCAACTGGACAAAATGACTGTTGCTTGGTTTCAAGGATGTCAGGGCCCATTTATGAGGTTTTGTGTACTTGTAAATTCTATCTTTGACACACACACTCTGTAGCCTTCCTGTAGGTGCTTCTTCATAGTGAGGAGCCTCCTCAAGGCCAAACAGAGCAAGCATGAGGCCAGCAGTGGAGCCAGCTGCATGGCAGGAGGCAGTACTGGAGAAGGAGTATAGCACCTTGGACTGGGTGCTTAGGAGTCACCAGACAAATGCCATTTCAATCTCCTCACTCTTTTCTTCTCTAGAGTGTTTGGATGGAACAGTTGGGTATGGCTTTGCTCTTTTTCATGGAGTTTTTTGTTTTGCTTTAGTTCTTTTCTCCATTGCATTTTTTAAAAACCTGCATCTTACACTCTATTATTTTAAGCTTCTTCTAGTTGCTAAAAATATAAATAAATCAGGAGTTTGTTTAGTTTAATTCCTGGTGCTGCAAGATTTTGCATCCAACCATCATTATGAATTAGTAATTTCCTTGCTCAAAACCATCAAGTACAACAACATCCAAGGTAAATAGTTCAGTAAATCAAGTTTGATAAATTAAATAGTTATAGCTTCAAAAATCTAAGATAAATAGGATGGAGAGAATATTTTTATAAGGTTTATTCAGGTTTCCTTGGCAAGAGCTTGATCTACAGTAGACATCCCAGCCAGTACTTTTACCTGCAACCTGACACTCTTGGCTGAGAGACATCACAAACACAACCGAGTGACCATGTGATGGTAACTGCTCTGAACAGCTCCAACTGTGTGCTGATGGCTCCTCTGAAGTGGTTCACAGGCAGAGATCACATGTAAAGGGCTGCTAGAAGGCAGCATGGGTAACCCAGCCCAGGAGCTAAAACAGGATACGCCTCTGTGGCAGGGAAGTGGGCTGGATGCAAGAAATAAATGCAGGAATCCAGCTGTTCTGCGGGACTTCTAAATTGGAAAAATGCACACCAGCTTTAGAGAGGAAGACTTTTTTTTAGTCATTTATTTAATTTTATAGCAGGGTTTCAGGGAAAAATTACAGCCTGTACTAATAATTTATATGACAAATTAATAAAATCATGATGGGAACATATTCACTCCCTTTGCCCCCTCATACTCGTTCCTACTTGCTGTCCTGTAAAACTGGAGCATACATACTCTGTAAGACTGCCCCTGATCCTCAGAAGATCAAAGCAGCCTCCTCATAGAGGACTGAACTATGCAGGGCCAGCAGTACATAAATATCTGAGCATCCATTGTTTATCAAGGAGGTAGGAGACCAGAAGGTTATATTAAAGAAGAAAAGAGCAAATTTTCCTGCTGTGATTACTTTGAGGTAAAGGACAAGCTTGGTATGTCAGAGTTCAGCACTAGAAAGGCGAGCTCTGGAAACGGCGGATGTCTTTTTCTGTCCAAAGAGGGGATTTTGTGAGTAAGTGTGTCATCTTAGTCCTCTGTAAAAGAGCATTTTTGATGACGTTAACCAGACTTTGGAGAGCAGCTGTTATGAAGTGCAGCTCAAGAAACTGTGCTGCCTCAAGGCCTTGGAGCAGCCTTTTTACTTTTATGTCTTGGTTAATGAATAGACTGCCCTTTGGCAACTGTTATATAAGTGAGAGCTTTTTTAGCCCAATGCATTTCACATTCTCTTGAAAAACAAAATTTTTGACCCAACGGAATAATGCGTAAGCAATTCCCTGGGTTATAGCCTTCTCTGTGTTTTCCCAGTGTAGGTTTTTGCTCCACAAAGCACATTGTGAGCATGGGGCAGGCAGTTCCATGGACAAACTGCTTTTGCAATATTGTTTAAAAGTATCCAGTGATGTCAATATGATTACACCATTCTTCTGAGCCAGGACTCTGTCCTCCATCAACTGAAATTAGTGGGATTATTTCCAGTGATTTTGCTGTGCAGTAAGTTGGAACTTAAATAAGAGAAGCAAGTGAGAATAGATTACATTAGATATGTTTTTTCATCTCAGTACCAGAGATACTGATACTGACAAATACAGTCTTTATGCAGAAAGTTACCCTCCTATAATAAGCTCTTCCACCTCTCCAAAACCAAGGGGATAACAGAGGTCATCTACATAAAGGTGTGCATTTGGCACACTACTGTGCCTTGAAACAGTTCTTGAATTCTGCTGCCCTGGAAGTAGAGAACAGAACAGGGTATGTGTGTGGTGGACTCTGCTAACATTTGTGTTCTGCTTCTTCAAGAAAAAAAGAAAAGGTAAAAATAATAATCTGTTTTAAATTCTACCTAGAGCCCACTGTTAAATTGATCCTCAGCCAATGGCAATCTAAGAATATGTTTTCCTGCTAATTTGGTTCAGTGGTAAGGACCCTGCCAACAGTACACAGAGGGGAAACTGTATATGGTTAGCCGTGATTCCTTGGTGAATAGGCATGCAATTTGAACAGCCAGTGGGAAATTCCTATTGACCTAGTTATACTGTTTCTCAGTCATACACCTGTTTCTTTTTTAGAACTCTGCATCATTTCTTTCTTGGAATTTTTTTTGGGCGTGTGAAAGATCAAAGCAAGAGGCAACCAGAATTTCCTCTTAGGAGTGGCTTCTGTTATATTGAGTCCAGTAGACTAAATGTTAGCTTGTAATAAAAAATCCCAAACCCCACCATCACAGATGCAACTTCAGGTCCCTCATGGTTTATTTCTGGATAATTACATGAGCCTGGTTGGAGGATACACAAGTACCTGTTACAATGTCAGAGTAAAACAACAGGCAAGTGGAATTAAATGTGCTGTTCTGGTGGGCTTGAAACCTATTTACAATCAAGTGAATCATTGAGTTTTTCAGCAGCTTTGGCACTCTTCCCTCAGGAGAGGTCTAGTACTGGGACAGCAGCCATGTTTCACTGCTGCCCCTGACTGAGGTGCATTGACAGAGATATGTGTGGGAGTTTACACAGGGCTCATTTGCACCAAACCTTGTTCTGGTCAGGATTAATCTCTCATTTTTATGAGCACTAAACTTCACTAACAATTACTCCCAAATTAAAAAAAATTATCAGGAGTGCATTACTAGAGCAAATAGACTTTGTATTTTTTCATAAATAAAGTGGAGTCTTATTTTATTTTTGTTGCTGTGGATGAGGAGAACATGGTGTTTGTGCCAAGTCTTTTGCTGCCTCCTGAATGTACCTGATATTAACTCTTTTATGAGGAAAGGGAAGCTACAAGTCACCCACTGGTTTCTTTTTATCTCCCCTATAACTAGGGCAAAACTGCCAAAAGCTTGAAGGTTTTTAGGAGTCTGACTACTATGTAGGTTCAGTGAAATGCAGTATCTGACAGCTTTGTACAGTGGAGCACAGCATGGGAGCTCCCCAGACAACTCTAAACTAGGGAGCTTTGAGCCTATGAAGCAGATGCAGCATAGCAGTGTTGCTCCAGTAGTCTCATCAGAATTAATTAGCCTGGCTGAGAGGCAGGACAGATTTTGCCTGGGCAGACTGTGCAGACAGAGCAGCTATAGAGTCTGGTACCTGAGCAGGTTTATTTGGAGCAATACGGAAGGGCAGTCAATGCTGAGAAAATTGTACTGACTTAAATGGTGCCAGATCACAGAGTTTATTAGACCATTGTCTCAAAGACATATGCAGAAGGCTGGATTTAAAACAGTTTTGCTCCTATGCTTTCCCTTTTTGGTACAGATTCAAGAGAGGCAATAGTCTGAGTATGCCTGCTGAAGTCATTCTCTACGAATTCAACAAAAAAGGTTAAGTTGTAGTGAAGCAGTTCCCTTTCCCATATTATATGCATGTGTGAATATTAAGAATGGAAATGGAAATAGTAACACCTAGATATGTATTAAAGTATCAACATAGATATCTCTAAGATTGATCTATACACTCAGTAATCTATAATAATTCAATAATAATTCAATGCTTTAAATGAATAGTCAGCAAATAGTTTGTCTGTATTTTATTTCTGAAGCTTACATAGCTAAGTAATAATTAAGCATATGCATTGGCTTCCAGGAGAAAGGAATTTGAGAACATAATCTGATGGTTAGACCTTTCCAGGAAATATGAACCTTTCATTGGATGGTGTGCTCGTGCATCAGAGTTGTTGTTGCCAGGCATGGTAACTCCAGCTTCAAGCAGAGAAAGCTGACCAGGAGAGATGTCTACTCACCAGGGAACACTAGTGGAGACTTAGCTCCTTCCTCTGCCCTTGTCTTCCTGTGTGATTATGGGCAAACCACTCTGGGAAATAAGATAAAAAGGCTATTTGGAAAGTGGAAATATAATTCTTTGAAATAGGGTGAAGTGTTAAGATATAAAAAAAAAACTTTGAAAAACTGTGAAATTCTCTTCAATAACTGGGGAACAAACAAGCATTTAAAAAACCCCCACATTGTGGCTTCTTTTTGAGAATCAAACAGAAAGTGGGAGAAAAATATGAGTGAAAGTGTTTTATATACATATACATACCTATAACTGATGGGATCAGTAAATAGACATTGCTCTGGTAGGTTAATCCCTGCCCATATCCTTCACATTGTACAGTAATTTCTTGATACTACAGCAAAGTCTGTGTTTCATAGGTTAGACTTCTGTATAGCTATATATGCCGCACAGCTGCTGTTGCATTATAAAGTGCTCGGGGCCAGATGCTACTGTAGTTTGGCAGAGTGAATACAGAATAGGAATTAGGACTTTCAGAGCTATCCATTAAATTTACATGTCTGTTTCATTTCAGTTAGGAATAAAAATCCAAGACTGAAGATCTCAATCAAGAATCCCTAGAGAAATACAAAGTAAGATTTAGGTATCTCAGAAAGTAGCAGATACTGTCTGCAGTTTTCTGTGCAGAAATGTGCTGTACAAAGTGTGTTAGAAAAAAAGAAAAAAGAAAAAAAGAGAAAAAATAACTTAAAAGAGAACAACCCAAACATTTTTACGAGAAGCAGCATGAATGGGGAGACATGTTAACAGGAGTGCTGATTCATATCATTAATATCGGCAGCCAGGAACTGTGGACAGTGAAAGAGCTGTTGGAACATGCTTTTCTTGAGAACATACCTAAATTAGGAGGCTGTCAGAGACATGTGTTTCATAGTGTTGGCAACCCAGGTGTAACAAATATCCAAGATGACTATTAGTGAGTACTAACAGCTAAAATAACATTTCTAATTTCTTGTTGAATATGGAGTCTTAAGTGGAAGAGGGAACTGTAAGCATAAGTGAAGGTCAGTGGGGATACACATGCACAGTAATGGCTGTTAGCAAGGAAAACATAAATGACTTCCAGACATGATCGGGTTTTAAGCAAGTGATTTAAGAAAAAGAACCAGAACTAGAGAGAGTGGAAAGATCATCTCATACTTTCCTAGTGCCGAATTTTTTGCTTTCCATGTCCAACTTCTGTCTTGGACAGTGGATCTTGGATCTGGATTGGTATGGCAATTCCTACCTTCCTGTATTTGCTTTTCTTTTGATATATTTCAGCATAATTTTATTTGCCCTGACTTTCAAGAATGTCTTTCAAGAATTTTTGTCAGCTTCACTGCTCTGCTCCTCAATAGTGACCTATGATCTGTAGTGGTAGAACATTTGGGCACATGACATAAAGGGAACTATTTATTTGTGTATTTTTAATAACTTTTAGCTATCTTCCTAGTAAACATTCAGTCATTTTAACTTTGATTTTGTCATCTCATTTTTTTCACCTAGAAGTTGTCTCTGAATTTTAAGTAAGGGTGATAGAGGAAAGGTAGAACTTCTGATGCTAAACATAAAGACAGGGTTTGAGGATTTTTATTTTGCCTGTTGACTTATGATTGTCAGTGTTTATCATGAAAAGCTAAAAAATGCACTCAATTTTGTTACCTTCTTTTCATTAAGCAGCCCCACTCGCAGCTGCAGATCAAATAATGGAGCTCCATGTTAATCTACCTGGTACAAATGCTGGCGTGTTTTTCTTTTTTTTTTTTTTTTTTTTTT